>JAHTLZ010000108.1:4682096-4742112 GCA_023846285.1 Phrynocephalus versicolor
TTCAGTATTACTGCTGCCACATATACCTATTGTTATGTCCTATTGTTATGTCCTTTTGTTAGAAAAACAATCCAACCATTCATGTGCTTGATGTGCACAAAATAGGCAAATACGTATACAGTACTTGAGTTGTATAAAACATCAACACAGATATAGAGAACTGGGCTATGGCAACTTTAACATACAGTGGTACCTTGACTTACGAAATTAATCCATTCCGAATGCATGCTCTTAAGTCGAACTACTCTTAAGTTGGGATACCTATCTAAAAAATTGAAAAAAATAAGTTAAAAAATCAAAAATATGAAAAAATTGTAAGTTGAGCAGACCATATCTAAAATTTGTAAGGCAGCAGTAAAAACACCAACAGTTTCCCGCTCTTAAGTACAATTGCTCTTAAGTCAAACTGCTCTTAAGTCGGGGTACTACTGTATTTGGATTCCCACATATGTACACCCAGGTACAGTATCATTCCTTTGAGTCTGATGCTTCTGTCATCCAACTGAATTTGAACATCCAATGTTGGCTGTGTGAAGCGGAGAAGTGAGAAACTGGATGGTTCAATGAAGGAATAAAACAAGCATGACATTAGTAGTCCAGACTCAAATATGTCTGATTTTTTTATGGTTCTTCTTCAAAGAAGTGAAAAGACAGTTCCAAATATAGTGGACCCTTGTATAACAAATAGCTTGTACAACATAAAATCTGTACAACATAAAAAATTCCGGAGATAGGGGAAATTTGCTTAACATAATCACCTATAGGGAAAATCTGTACATAAAAATGGGATTACTCCAATTTCAATGCATTCCTATGGGAATTTGTATAAAGGAAAATTTGCTTAACATAATTTCATTTGGAACGAATTAATTCCTTTATACAAGGTACCACTGTATCTACATTGGTCAACATTGTCTTGGTATTTACTGCACTTGGAGCCACAAATGTGGAACTGACTATTTGGCAGGGTGGATTTGATCTAAACTTTTGTACTGAAGGCTCTTTAATATCATTTTAAATACCATGGTTTAAATAAAAAATATCAGATTCTTTTGATGATTTTTAAACATATTTAAATCATGATTTGAATCAATTTTATTTTTTTTAAAAGACATTTATTTTTATCTGCCCTGCTGTTTGGTGAAGCACCACTCTTGTGACAGATAAATGATTGGCTCAGTGACGGGCACCTCATCAAGTAGTTGCTTTCCTGACTGAAGCTCCATGTCCAGTAAATACCAACAGGATACTGTCCAAAGGAAACCAGCACTACATATGTACTTATGGGGGGAGGTGTATAATTCTTCACACGATTGAATTTCTTGATCCTGACAGACTGTCCTGGCAAAGCTGGACAGACTCTTGGGACATCTGACAGCCTACCTCCGGTATGGAGTAAAGGAACAAATGCCATCCCCCCCCCCCGTGTTTTCCACTTTTTGCATAAAATATAGCTGCAGAGAACTGGCACCATTTCTTCAAGCATGCACATACAAATGCACAGTGCAAGAATGCGCTCTCTCTCTCTCTCTCTCTCTCTCTCTCACACACACACACACACACACACACAGAGAGAGAGAGAGAGAGAGAGAGAGAGCAAGCAAACCTGAAAGGACATTATATGTTTTTAAAATTCCATGCACCAAGACTACAATTTTTTCTAGTTTCACATTCTGCACATGTGTGACCCCCTTACAAAAGCGGAGCTGCAAATGTACAAATTCTTCAAAATACACCCCCTCCCATCCTATATCTCAGTAGCACATTTTTCAAAGTTTCTCATTAGGCATGCAAGAATAAGGAGTTACATCCCTGTTTCATATAATGAACATAACCACAAAGTTTTCCAGTTTGATGGTTTGCTTAGATGTTAAGACTGTGCAACCCCAGTGGCTCAGATTAAGTTATCATACATTTGAAGGCATAAAGCACAAAATGAAAATCAGTTGTACTATGAGTAGCTTCAAGTAATACGCTAAGAAAAGAATGCAGTTCATTGTCCTGCCCAAATATCATAGAACAATTAACATTTAAAAGATTATAAGGAAAAAAAGATGAAGCTGAAAAGAAGCAGAGATAAGGAAATGGATAGGAAACTGATCTTGAGTTCCTTTCCCCTAGAAATAGAGCTTTGTAAAATTACCTTTTTGAACCCCAAAAAGAGATATAATTGCATATAATGAACACAATTCCCCACAGGTCATATTGGAGAGAGAAGCTGTGATCCAGAAAGTGACTCTAAACTTGGCCTAGTATTTCTGAATAACAAAATGGGAACTAATAACCAACTTTACAATCTAGTAAGTGCACTGTATTGTCCAAGCAAGACAAATACCTGAACCAAAGGAAAAAAAGGATCCCCAAAGTTCAACCATAATTTTACAAGTCTTCAGGTTTCTTTAAAAAAACTATGTTACTATAATTAATAATTCTTCAGTATTAAGATCATTCTCTACAGCTACAGATGTCAGTATATAATATATATTGCAATAATGTGCCCTATTTCAAAGCAAAACAATTTAAGAAAGAATGTGTTGACCCAAGATCCCACAATGCAAACATATTTCCCCCCAGAGTGTATTTACAGAGGCAGGTGGTGTTTTTAATGGGGGATAAAACAGAAGTAAGAGAACAATGTTTTTTTCTACTCAAACATGATACAGGTTTATTACAAGACTAACAAGGCAATGAAAGAAATGAAAAGAAAAGAACGAAATGAAATATGCAGGTAAGCAAATTCATAGCTTCCTCATATTGCTTTGTACAGTACTGCAGAACTGATGTAATAGTTTGGTCAATATCAGGCAAGATTACAGCTTCCCTGAAAAGATTTCCTAATAGATCACTTTGATTTGGTAAAACTCGAGCTTTTCCCATTAGCATCGGCTGCTACTATTCCTTTTAGAACCTTACCAAGCTAATCCTTGCTTTATGTTCTGGAACGTAATTCCAGAATTATGTTCTGCAGTTGCATCTGGTATGCATGTTGATGAGTAAAAATTATACAATTTGACCACCTATTCCAAAGAACACCACAGCTCCACATCCCCCCCAACTTTGCTTCCTTTCATAGAAATATGAATAACATATTCTAGTATGTAAAATGAATAGATGGACAACAGAAAATTGAAAGAAAGTCAGCTATAAAATGTATTGGTGATAGACCAAATAGGAGTCAATTCATCTTTAAAAGACAATCGGGAAATCTCAATGGGGCTGGGGACAGTTTTTCAGGTCCATCTGCTATCTGAGAACCACACTCCCAAAGAGGGAAGAGCATGGCCAAAGACACTGGCATAATGGGGTTTTATTAATTGAAAAATGGTATTCAATGTTTAAATTAAAAAAGCCGCCTCATGCATGCTAGTGGGAATATTTTTAATTAAAAACTTTGTGGAAGGGTCCCATGGGTCCTAGGGCTTTTAAACATGGCAAAATTGTCCTCCAAGCTCTCTAGATAGAATATGGGGGTGCTTTCCCGGCAAATATTTGACCAGCTCCTTGTTCGTTAATGGCACTTGACTACAATGAGTTACACAGTTTAAACACCAATAGGACTGTGCACTACATCTGGAACAACTAGGAGCCCCGTGGTGCAGTGGTTAAATGCCTGTACTGCAGGTTAAACTGTGCTCACAACCTGGGGTTCAATCCCAGGTAGCCGGCTCAAGGTTGACTCAGCCTTCTAGCCTTCCGAGGTCGGTAAAATGAGTACCCAGCTTGATGGGGGGGGGCAATGTGTAGCCTGCATACTGTAATTAAAACTGTAAACTGCCCAGAGACTACTTGAAGTGGTATGGGGCGGTATATAAGCAGAACACTTTGCTACTAAGGTTATGTAACTGTAGATTAAGAGTGTGTCACTAATCAGTTGTTCATAAAGGATAACACTGTCACAGCCTATCTTTCATTTCTACTCTTCAGTACAATTACCAATGTGTTATATAGGTGGTGTAGTGGCTACGAATATTGCATTGTAGTTTTTAATCATGGTAAAAGCAAAGCATCAAAGAGGGTGTCGCACTGTAGTCAGGTTCTCAATGAGAGAAGCTTGTCTGTGGTCTGAATTTATTTCCTTTTTGCAAGTATAGCTTCACCATAACCTTTTGCTTTAAACTAATTGCCCCCTTTTTGCGATTCACATTTGAAGTAAGATCAAGCTAAAGTTGATGAAATCTTCAGATGAAAAGAGTTGCCAGGGAAACTTGGAAGTTTTGCATGGAAGAGTGTATTGAAACCTAAGTCACTGCAAATTTACAACACATTCTTCAAACTGTGTCTGGAACTGTATGGTATGTTTGTACAATGCAGATGTGCAGAAATAGCTTGACATTTCCATAAAAGACCACTGTCTGCAGTAGTCTTTTATGGAAATATAAATATATTTCCATAAAATATATATACAGTACCATCTTAATGTATTTTTCCCGTTTAACTGCTCTTTACTCTGTTTTCATTAAAACATTGTTTAAATAAAGAAGGTGACATAGATGTAAATTGCCTATTGACCTCCTTTCTGGTGTCAGTTAAGCTGTCATGAAAAATACCTGTAGTGTGTATAATATGTACACATGTTTGGATCACACACCCAAAGATCTCAGAGGAGAGCCAGACTGTTTAACATGAACGGGGGCTTACTGTGTTTGAAGAAGGGTAAAATACATTAATAGAAATAATGGCATTTTAAAACATTTTAATTCATAAACATGTAGCAACATAATTTTATTTCATTTCACCTTTAAGTATTAAGCTGACATGAGGCCTCTCTGGGAGATGAGGCTCAAATCAAATGGTTCTGGTGCCCTCCTCTCATGAGGTCTCCTTATGAACAGTATTGCCGGTGAGAAAACACATTTAAATGAAGCTTTTAATTAAGAAGGAGAGTGCCAGAGGCTGGGGGAAAACAACAGAAGGGCTCTCGCCATCAAGCCCCACATATAGGTTTCCCACAAATATCTGAGCAGCAACTAGTTGAAAGTTACTTTTATGGATTATATGTTCAAGAATCCCCAAATGACTAGAGGTCTTGCTAGGAGGATAATGAGGCGTGTGCGTATGTGTTCTTTAAAGTAAGTTAATATGACCTTCAGATGATTACTGACAACAACTTCAATCAGCCTGGGCAGCATAACTGGTGATAAAGGAAACTGGAGGATTCAGAAAGTAATATCTAAATTTCAAAGATTTGAGGGAGTTTTACTTGCAAATTCATATTCTGCCTGTAGTCTATTTGCCTCGGTAGGGACTTTTCTGGGTTTGGGTGATTATCTACCCAGCACTACTCTATCATTCTTTCCAGCCTCTGAATTCAAAGAAAACCCTATCTCTTTGCTGAATGTACTTTACACTCTCCTTTCTGGGTCACTGGCAGTCGTTTGTTTGCTGTTGATCTGTTCATTTGGCTTCTATATATGTGTGCGGGAAAGGCAGCATACCAAAAATCTGAAACTTCTAGTAAATAAATGTTTTATTTTTTCTCCTACAAAATGCATGCTCATAAGTCGAACAACTCTTAAGTAGAACAGCCATATCTAAAAAAATAAAAAAATAAAAATTGTAAGTAGAGCAGACCGCATATCAAATTTGTAAGGCAGCAGTTAAAATGCCAATGGTTTTCTGCTCTTAAGTTGAATTGCTCATAAGCAGAGCCATTCGTAAGTAGTGGCACCACTGTAGTTGTTCAATATTTTATTATATTAACTCCTCATTTTAAAAAAATATTGTCTTATATATTGTTATCCAGTATCTCTTAGAGAACATGTATACACTCATACATGTTTCAAAAATGCACACCTGCAAGAGGTCTTTGATTCACAGTGTTAGTCAACAGAAATTTTTACTGGACACATAGTCAAATAAAAGGTATTACTGCATTGTGGAATAGCAAAAATTACTGTAGAATTGTATACAGTAAATGGCAAATAATACTGTATGTTAAAAAACAAGTAACAACATATCAAAATTTACTTCCTTTTGAAGTACTATATTATGAAACAACTTATTCAGAGGAGGTGACTCCATAGAAGGAGATTATTTGGAGTTATATTTCCTGTAATGTCTCCATGTCCCTGCATTTACTGGTATCCCTTCTGGTTCCTGACACATAAATTTCAATTTCTTTGAAACAGGCAATCCTTTTTTACAATCTAACCAGCTTGGTTACGCCATAGAGAGAACATAAAATCCAGGATTGCATAGGGAGTTATGTAATTTTGGCACATATTTCTTCTCCCTTAAACTAAAGTATTACATCAGCTACCTCTATGCTATTTTATGTTGTAGTGGAAGAGAAATGGTGCTTCAATTCAGAAAACAAAAGGCTTGGAGAGGAGGCTGTTTCTAGATGCTACAGCAACACTGTGGAAGACACATTTTTACAGGACTATCCTTTACATTTTGGAGTAAGTTAGGGACAAAAGAACTGTTTTAGCCGGCTGGTTTCATGACTTTCCATCTTCATGTTCATTGAGGCCCCTAAAACCTAAAATAAACAGATTCTCAGGAAGACATTTCTTCATCACCATGTACAAATGTACCTATTTTTATTCAATCATTCAGAACAACTTGTGCATTTTGTTGTTGTTATGTGCTGTCCAAGCAGAACTGACTTACAGTGACCGTAATAGGGCTTTCAAGATAAATGTGATGCTTAAGGAGTGGGTTTCATCATTGCCGCATCCCCGGTGAGTTTCCATGGCTGAGCGAGAATCAAAACCAGGCCTCCTGACTCCTAGCCCATCACTCTATCCACTACACCACACTGGGTACCTTTGCTCGACAACAAGCCTTAATATTCAGCAATGTTCTGCCATTTTAAAAAAAATAGAAATAAAGTGATGTATATTCTTTTTGAGTGGAAGCAGATTTATTTTGAACCAAACCACCACCGTAAATAGTTGCCCATTCTGTTAAATCTGTTGTTGAACAAGGATTCAACTGCAAAATGAACAGATACAAGGTTACATTGAAAATAGATTGTTTTTAGACTAAGCAAGTGTTTCTATGGCACAACCCTAAACAACCAATGGGCTGTATCTAATGTTGACTCCACTCCAGCATACAGTGCTTTTGTTCATGAAAGGTGAGGTAGCTAATTTCTATTAATTTACTTCTCATTTGCTGCACCTCTTACTGACATATATCATAACACTTCAGAGAGTTCATCACCTTTAATAATAATAATGTGTCATCAAGTCCATTCTGACTTACGGTGACCCTTTTCAGAGTTTTCGAGGTACAGAATACTCAGAACTAGTTTACCATTTCAATCTTCTCGGGTGTCCTGTCGCTGTGCAGCTTATCCAAGGCCACACAGGCTGGCTTTCCTCACAGGAGGCACAGCAGGGAATCAAAATCTCAACCAATGCCTCTATAGTCAGAGAGCTCAACCACTGAGCTTTCCAGCCCTAGCATCACCTATCTTCGCCTTTAGAATTAGCATTTTTGCGGGAATGGGAGAAAAGCAGAAACATCTCATCCTGCACAAGCAGTGGTGTTCCACTATTATAAAGCACAAAGGAATACCCGCTCCTAAACACTGGAACCTGTATAATGAAAACATTCGTTTCTAACTTTGTTTTCCTGTCCTGAGGGCAAATATAAAGTCATAAGGTCATACAGCTTTCCGAACCACAGCTCCCTTTGAAGCTGGTTTAATGGAAGCAGAGGGAAACGGGTCTCAGAAAACATGTGAACTAGAAACACGGCACTACCGATTTGAGCTACTGTGGCTGCTCTGAACTATGCTAACACACTGATCCAACAACTGTATATCTCATTTTTTCTCTAGACTAACAGAAATCAGTGTAGGACAGTTAGAATGTTGCAACTCTTAGGGTATTTGTACACGACCCCTAAACTCCGCTGCAAATGGCTGCCAGCTCCAGAGCTTACAATTGTTTCCCCACCAGCTCCGGAGTTTGCAGGAAATTAAGTGCGACCACGCCCACCTAAGCGCATCCCAGCGCACTTTTCATGTACCTGCTCTCGGAGGGTGAAAATCCCCAGATCCGGATGTAATCTGGTGAGTGCCGGGCTCTCCTTGCTTCTGTTTGTTTTTTTGCCTCCCGCCCCTTTAAGAGAAGGAATCAGGACGACGACGGGCGGCTTCGGAGGTGAGCCTGCATTTTTTCCTCTCTTTTTTTCTCCCTCCCCTCACACAGGCAGGAGCAAGGAAGTGTGGAGGGGTGGGGACACAGGAAGAGCAACGAACCCCCAAGATCTCTGGTCCGAATTTAAGTGGCCAGCGGATCTTAGGGGTCGTGTGAAATTTCTATTAGTCACTCTGCACACCTGATCTCTCCCTCTATAACTGCCAAAATAACCACCAAGAATACAATTTGGTTTTATTGTCACCTTGAAATCCACCTTTGGGCAAGGGAACGGTTGACAACTTTTTTGTATAAATAAATACATTGAAAAAAATGAACTCAATAATTTACACAGACAAGCTATTCTGCTGGTACCAACTTGGGGTTATGAGGATGGGTTGAACTATAACTCTCATTATTTCCATATGTTCCATATTGCAATATATCTGAAATACACCAGAGTGATGGAAACTAGCTTACAATATTTGCTGAAACAACCCAACTGCCTATATGACTTTACATGTTATTTTTGTCCCAGTTGTCAGAAACTATATAGGTTTCATTGAAGGAGTATACTTAACTTTGCCAAAAGTAAATACTGTACATTTATTTTCAAGAGTTGTTACTTTGTACTGCATATGTTACAATTAAAAGTGAACAATTTGATGTCATAATAACAAGTCCATGAAGATAGCAAATGCTGAAAGAATGAATATTCCTTCTTTGTCCTTAAGCAGCTTTTCAGAATTCACTGTGGTGACAACCATGGTGGGTTTAAACTTTTCACTAAGATGATTGAAATAACCAAGGTTGGGTTGGATGCAACTAGCTATTGGGTTGGGTTGGATGCCACTAGCTATTGATGCAACTTGTCCCTTTAAGGAATCAGGTACAGTACAATGTTCCCTCATGTGCCTAGCATCTCTTATTCTAACAGTCTCTAGAGGGCTCAGTTACCTTCAATAGCCTCACTCCTCAGTTTCAGTCTTAGCTTGCCTCTAGGTACACTTACTGGGCCTCCAGATTCTCCAGTCCAAAGTGAGATTGAGTCTGCAGCTAGATTTTAGAAAGGGCCAGTAATGCTGGGCCAACGGAGGTCCCTAAATCCTAGCAGCTGATTCAGGAGGATCTGTCAGTTCCTCCACCAGTATTGCTGCTCGGTTGAGTTGAGCCTAGTGGGTCAAGGCTCAGCTCGGCACCAGGGTCATTGTTGTGGGAGTCTCGCTGAGGTGGCAACCAGCTCTCCTCCCTCACATTCTTCAGCATAAAAGTGGGTTGATTCACTTACCCACTTTTGGAAAGTCTGGAAAGACTGCCCACTGTGTTCTACTACAGCAGCGGCTGGTCATTCAAGAAAGTACAGAAGCTGGTAGGGGAGTCCTTCAATGTCACATACCCATCCTCCCCGGGTCCACTGAAAATGGTGAATCCTCCTCCAGCATGGTTCTTCCCTTCCCTGCCTCCAGCCCTGCCCTCCTGGTGTAGCTCATCTTCCTCTGAACTTCCACCGGGGGCCTTGCTCCCACCTTCCACACCTTCAAGCGACCTTTGCCATTGGAGCCTTTAAGCAACCTGCCCATGGCTGTATGGTTCTGATGGCCTGCCAGGAACAGCCAGAGCATCCTCCTCGCAACGGGTCAGAAGGATTTGTTTCCAATTTCCCTTTCAGCAAAAAGTTCAGCTTGAAATATGTAAATGTGGGATTCAGAATTTTAAATCTCGCTGCTTTCCTGCATTGTCTCCTTATGCCTTTGGTGTAACAATAAAAACCAGGGTGCCATCTCAATAAGGCCACATGTCACCCATCTTTGAGGCATTTCCAATAGTCCCTGACCATTGGCAATACTGGTTTGGACTGATGGGGTTATCAGGCCAAAACATCTAAAGGAATCAGTCTGTTGAACAATACCTCAGATTCAGAGGCGGATATATATATTTTGCTCATTTAAAATATCTAATTTAGTACACAATTGATTAAAATCCAAAGCATTTCATACACTGCTGCCAGTTGGTTATGTTGCTACTATTCATGTTAAGAGAGGTCTTTTTTTAAACTGCTGTTTCAATCTTTAAAACTTGCAAACTGTCATTTTGTAACCTGAAAATGCCACTTAAGTTAAAATATAAGTGAAATACTTAGGAAATGTATCAGATTCAGTGAAGTATTACATTTGACTTTGTCAAAAAGTCTGTATTTAGGAGTGATTGCTGTTCAATACACATTTGCCACTAAGGGGAGATGGAGGAGGCAGTTTTGGCAATCTTTTCCATAAGAGAGCAAGAACAAGTACCCAGCAACAGGCAGCACTGTGCACTGAAATGCTGAGCCCAGAAGGGTGGCCAGAGACAGGTTGTTCAGTACCCTGGACAAGTCCAAGGCATCCGACTGGTTGTTCTTTGAGTGCTCAGTCTGATCTGAATCTGAATTCTTAGGGCCAAACTATATTCCTGAGAGCCTGCCATAAAAAGCAAAAAGCTATATTGGAGACCCAGGTTGGGCAGAATGTCATGACTGAACAATTACACCTCCTAACGCCCGTGCTTACCTCCCAACCGTTTTTATACGCCATCAAGTGGTGTCCGACTTATGGGACCCGATGTATAAGAGATCTCCAAAATGCCGTGTGTGTCTCCCACAGCTGCTCAAAACACAGCAAACTAATTTGCAAACTGCAGGAGGTATGAAAATTTCCTGCTGTGAGAATCAAAGGTTTTCAGTACTTCAGAAATTCCCATTTCTGGTGACAGTTGATCAGAAGTCTGGTCCTTAGATACCTTTCACACTTCTGGTGTGCAATGACTACAAAATATGGTTCAAATACAAATTCAGCAATTTGAAAGACTGATTCAACTCAGGTCTAAATCTGAATCTTGATTAGAACCTCAGAAACTTGGCTCCTCTCAATATATATGGAAGATGAAAAAAAAAACTTTACTACACTTTGTTTCATTTTGGCTTTTTGCTCAGAAACTCCTCTTTTGCCTCTTAAAGGAGAAGAATTTAACTATGTTTTCTGGGCTCTGGAATCACTGGACGTTCATATTCTCCAAACTTCTTAAAAAGCAACTTAAAAATTTTGGACCACTAGACATTATAAGTGGGCTTTTTCAGAAAACCACAACTATTTAATATTAAACCTATTTTGTCAATAAATACAGCCTGTAGCAACTTTAATAAAATATTATCACAAATAATAATTATAGAAATGCACACTAGCCTTCAAGAGTGCACACTAGCTTCTTTGTTCATGTTCCTTTCCTCTTCCTCCTGGATGTGAGGCTGCTGAGATCATTAAAAAAAAAAAAACAGTATAGCAGTCTTTCTCGCTATAGATCCTAATTTGATTTTCTTTGTATCAAACAAGCTTAATTTTTTTAAAAAGCCAACTTGATTTTGAAATATCTGCATGTTGAACATGAACGTTTCAACTGCTGGGACTACACAAAAATGCCAATTTAAGGCACATAGATGGGGAAAGAAAATTTAATGGACCATGTAGAAAGTAACTGCTCTGCACAGTTGCTGGATTTCTCCTCTATCTTGGAAAGAAAGTGGCAATGAGGACAAGAAAAAGAAATCAGTAAATCCACTAGTGGAGGCCAGGATTACAAAACCTTCTCAAGGAAGAACAAAGCTGTCTTGTCCATGAAGACCAAAGCACTTGCAATATGAAAAACTCATTATTGAGCCAATCAACCTTTTTCTTTTATTTCACTTAGCACCAAGAACTGAACGATTTCACCATATCATCCAGACACTTCTAATCTCTCACTTATATGCCCATTCTCCACTCCACTGTCATTTTATGAAGAACACTGCTAGTTTTCCAAACATCTCTCCCCTACCTCCATGAATTGCCTAGCATCTCCCAGCTTTTCTCTCCACTGTCCTTGATTGTGCCATTTGCTTCAAGGCAGCATGGCTTGTGCCTCCATACTGAATGTTTCTCTTGACGGAATGTCTGTGGCAACAAATACCAACTGCAGCACTACAGAAGAAAGGACCACCAGGCAGTCGGCTACCTCCTCATGCTGCTACGAAAGAGTCCTTGTAGCAGCCCTCACCTAACTCTCCTTGCAACCCTAGTGATAACCCAGTATAGTAACCTCCTTGTGACCACCATTTTTCTGTTGCTACACTGGTATCAACACAGCATATCTCCAAAGAATAATCATGGCATGTAGAAGAGGCAGCTAGCCTCTCAAAGGAGAGAAGCAGGTGGAGGAAGAAAAAATTGGGTGGGGGGAAAAGTGTACAATTATATTTTTGTTTAAGTCTCTATTTCAGCATATTACTTTTATACTGTATTAGCTTTATGATCAAATACTTGTTGCTCTTAATAATTCTCATCATCTATTTATATTCTTTCCC
Organism: Phrynocephalus versicolor; assembly: GCA_023846285.1. Lineage (NCBI taxonomy): Eukaryota > Metazoa > Chordata > Lepidosauria > Squamata > Agamidae > Phrynocephalus > Phrynocephalus versicolor. The sequence goes on from JAHTLZ010000108.1 coordinate 4,694,559, forward strand.
CTACCCCCGGTCTTCATTCATAACTTCTTAGAAAGTCCTCTGTAGAACAACCTCCAGCTTTCACATGCTTTCTCCATTGTTTGGTCCTGTAACCTTTTCCGACAATATATCCATTTCCGCAACTTCCAGGGATTTTCCTACCAATTCTTCTCATTTTGGTATTTCTGTCTTGTTTCGGTGCATAGCATACAAAATTCTAGCCACAGTTGTTACATGTATCACTAAATGTCTTATTTTCATATTTGCTATCTCCAACACAATATTTACTTTAAAATACTGGCTTAAATGGTAAATTACATGACAGATTTTTTTGCAAACACTCATGTACCATTCTCCAGTATACTCTTGCTTCTTTACATGACCACCACATGTGATAGAAAGTCCCCTCCTGCCTCTTACATTTCCAACATTTATTTGATAACTTTGTACACATTTTAGCTAATATATCATCTATAGAACATCTTATATTTATTTTATTTAAAAGACTTATTAATATCAATGTTATGCCCTATATATTGTGCCCACTTAATCATAGTCTTCGACATCTTCATCCTGCATTTTATAATTTAACATATATCCATACACCTTCTTAATCAACTTTTCATTGGCATCAAAGAACACTTTATCAAATAGTTTTTTCTTCAAAAAAGCTGTGTGTCAGTCCACCAATCTGTTTTTATATTTTGTTTCTCAAGCTCATGTTTTGTTTTAATTCTTCTCCTCATAATAAATATTGATATTTCCATCTTTTTTCCTTTGATATAAAACTGGGTTGAGAAAAGGCTTTTGACATACTTGATGTTGAATTTTGTCCCAGACTTGAATTAAGCTTTCCTTATCGAATGATTCTTAAAATATTTATGTTCTGTCACTTTATCCTACAGAAAAGCATGTCAATCCCAACCTCAAGTCATGACATATTAAAATTAATAATCTATCTTTCTCTACAGTCACCCAGCTCCAAATGAGTATTAAGAGTACCCAACACACTATATTTTCCACTGTTATGTTTCATCCCTCCTTCACTTCTACTTACTGTAAGAATTAAGCAGCCTTTTTGCACTTTTATTGATTCATCCAGGCCCCAAACACTACAGTAGCTCCCCTGTATCCCCTGATCCACTGTCCACAGCCTCAGTTATCTATGGTTGGCAAACAGTGGGTGGGTGGGTGGGGGTGCTGGGGGGTGAAAGCTGCACAGAATGGCCTAGCCATCTGCACTGCCCAGATGGCAGGCCAAGTGTTGCAGCACCACTGCTTTAGCCCCCAGCACCCTACAACCTCTGCTGGGCAGCACGAAGTGCCATCTGCCGCACTGCCCAGAGTAATTGGTGGGTGCTGGGAGTGAAAGCTGGGCTACCCAGCCCAGCCCTTTGAGCTGTCCAGGCAGCGGAGCAGGTGGCACAAAGGTGCCACCCAGTCCACAGTGCTGCCCAGTGCGAGTGGTGGGGTGCCAGAAAGTAAAAGCTGTGCCATGTGGCCCATCCCTTTTGCCCCTAGCACCCACACACCCACACCCACACCCACACCCAGTACAGTGCAGCAGACCAGGTGGTACAGCAGTGCACCTTCACACCACCCAGTGCCTCATGCTACTACACGTGGATATTCTAAATTTCCACAGATAAGCCAATAATTTGCATTTGAACTGTGGACAGTTCAGTTGGCCATATGGCAACTGAAATATTAGTTTTGATGATCAGACTTTTTTAGTCTCTTGAAATAGGGGTTTCTCTGGGTTTCTAAAGTGACCCACACAATAACAACTTTATGCAGATGTACATGAGTCCCAGTGCTACTGCAGCATCTATACGAGTAATGTAACGTAAGTAGCAAGCCCATGTCATTTTGCTATTTCTTTTAAACTATTTGCTTCCACAAAACCCTGCTGCAGTTTATTGATAATAAGGGACTCAACCTGACTGTTCCTCAGTAATCTGAATCCTGTGGAGACTCATGCTGAACTTTATGTTATTAATAGATTAAAGCATTGCACACACTACCATCTTCCCCTGCCTTTGACTCCCTTTGGAATTTGTTCCAAAAAATATTCCTCATTAACCTACTCTATTGTCTGAGTTTAGCATTTGCCTTGTTATTTCACAGCAGTTTTAGTTTTCCCTGATTGGCACTGGCCTACTTAAAATGCAGAACTTTTACTAATTTGTTTATTAGCCACGGGATTTTATAAATGTTTGCTTAGTCCAAAACAAGTCCTACAAGCTCAATTGGATATACTGTCAGGTAAACGTATACAGTAATACCTTGGTTTAAGAGTACCTTGGTTTAAGAGTGTTTTGAAAGGCAAACAAACATTTTTTCTAAAATTTACCTCGATCAACAAGCAATGTCTTACAATACAAGCACTGGAACAGGTCACATGATCACAAGTGAGCCAGTGGTGGCTCTCTCCCTTCCCTTCATTAAAAAAAAAGAACTAAAAATTATTTTATACAAAGGTGCATTTGTATACGTGTTTCCCATCATTTACTGATATACAGAAGCCTTGTTGTCATGCAGTGACAGTGCTTTCCCTTTAATTAATACTTGCCCAATAGTAAGGCTTCTGTAACCAGTCTTATTAGGCACAGAAGAACAGCATTTTTCCTGCCCTACAGTTGTTGTAGTTTGCTGCTCTTTAACAATGCAATGGTTCAAGGTACACAGTTTTAGACTATCATGATTACCCCATGTTAAGAAGATTCACTTTCCATTCAAAAAGTCCAGGAGTTTGGAGAATAAGGGGTTTTGGTTGTATGTGTGTTAGATACATTGGAAGTTGGTGGCACATAGAAAAAACATATAGACAAATGTGCTGAAACATACAGATGCAAAAAAATAGAGTGGATTTATTAGTGGATAAAAGAATGTAGCCTAGCTTAGTAAAATCACACTAGATTAGACCTGTCGAATCAATGGGGATTTGGTGATTCATTTCCTCTCTAAGTTCTATTGATTTGGCCTAGTCTAATAGTGACATACTTTAGTATGGGTAGTCACACTTAAAGTAGGAGCACTGGGATCAATGGCACTTACAGAGAAGTTCTCTCACTAAATCCCCATTGATTCAATAGGCCTACACCAGTGCAATTACACTAGGCAAAAGGATTTCAGCCAATATTGTATCTTCAGTACAGATGAGTTGAAAAGAAATTATCTGAATGCACAATACTATGTTCAATCTTACTCCAAAGAAAATCCCATTGCGTTCGGTGACACTAACATACAGGCTGGGTTAGGTATTGCAGCTATGTAAAATCTTGTATTGGCTACCCTAAAAAAAGTAAGGAGCAAGAAATTATCCTTTGTAAAAATGTTCACAAAGTTTTATTGAAATATGCCTTTTTTTTCAAGTTCATTTCAAAAAATAAATTGCATGCTGTCAAGGCAATTCTGACTTCTGGCAAACCTTACTGGGGTTTTCTAGGTAGAGAAAATGGTAGAGCTCTACCTTTCCCTCAGAATTTTGCAAATGGGAGCTTTTATCCCCACTGTCAGTATCGGTTTGGAATTATTTGCAATATAAAAGGGAAGTGGTAAACTCCTGCCCCACAGTCTATGATCCTCATAATTATTTCCACCATACCCACCATTTCCCAAGGGCTGCCACGATCACAAAAAAATTGCCTTCCTATTTAAAGGTCTTGTATATTTAAAACATTGGCTAGCTTTGCCATATCACCTATCAGCATTACACTGTTGTGCAACATTCTATCATATCTTGCTGTGTCAGTTGCATGTGAACTTCAGTCACAACATTGATTAATGATAGATCTCTATCATTAATGTTTTAAAGACAACACTACAAGTACTAGGCCACTATTAAATAAAATTACCAGAGAATTAGCAATACTAAGATATAATTTAGGGGACTCAATATTAATTGTAGACATTTTGGTGAAATTTAATTTCTCCAAAGAACTTTAAGAACAAGTGCTGTTGAGATCTATCATAAGACAGAAATCTTTAAATATTACCTAAAACGAATGTATTGTACAATTTGACTATATTAAAGTATTAGTAGGAAGGCACCACCACTGGACGCCATGGTGGGCAGGCTGTCTCCACTTTCCCCTGAGATGGGGGAAATTTGAGATCACCTGCTCCTCAAGAGACTGGGATAATGACTCTAGACCAGTGATGGCAAAACTTTTACAGACCGAGTGCCCAAAATGTGATTCAAAACCCACTAATTTTTTGCAAAGTGCTAATACAGCACTTTAACCTGAATATAGAGGAGGCTGTGAAGGGGCGATGTTGGGTGCCCACAGAAAGGGCTCTAAGTACCACCCTTGCCACCCGTGCCATATGTTCACCAACACTGCTCTAAACCAAACAGGTACCTGGACAATCAAAATTCTGTATACAGACCCCAAGATCCAAGAATACAGATCCCTCATGGAAGTCCCAGGGGAGGTGACACCAGAAGACCTGAGTCAAGGGGAATGCTCCATAGAGGAGGAGAGATAATTGGGCCTTGGGAGCTAAGTGATATAAAGCAGGCTGTAAAAGAATGAATGGGAGATCAGGAGGCTGGAGAGAGTGAACATTGTCTCCAGGCATTAAATCCACACAGTTGGAACACACATCCTAAAGCAACTCTCTTTGTTATCTGACATCTAAATAAATTTAGTACAGGCACACCTGTTCCTCAACCTCAGCAAAAATTTTAGTTGTTATAATTATAATTTATAACACTGGACTAGCAAGTGCAATGTCCCATCCTAAGTATTTACTCGCTTGCACAACAAACTGTTTTCAAAGAGTCTTAATTTTATGTGCACTGTACAAACACTGCGTGCTAATGAAGTTTCTCAGGGTGATTGATATTGGAACAATAGAATGTTAGTAGTAGTAGAAAAGTTACTGAATGTTTTCCTGATGTCTGAATGTTTCTCAGTGGTAGCACACTGAAAATACTCCTCACTGATATTATACAGAAAAGCACCAAAAATTTAGCTTTTGCATTTCTCTACAGATGGCAGCTATCAGTAGCAGCTGGCCTACAGGCTACTTTCCAACAGGTGGCAGATGGAGAAGCTGTTTGGTTCCCAGCACCGGGTGTTAAAGGATTATTCCCCTTTCCTGTAGTTCTGACTCACAACTTAGTTTTAAAACACACTATTATGGAATTACTAGTCTGACTGAAATAGTGGATTTTTGGCTTCAGTGCATATGCATAACATGAAAATATGTTCATAAGGAAGTATCTAACTGCCTGCAAAATAAGACCACTTTTTAACGCTTTAATTTTGAATTTCATAATTCATAACGCTTTAATTTCATAATTATTACCTTGGACAGGTTATAGGTACATGTTTTGGCAGATTCCAAATAGCTGGGGGGGGGGCGACAAATAGCAATAAAGTGACAGAAAACATTGCTTTCAGGTACACACAGAAATAATGGGTCCTGTGGCCATCCAAACATCAAAAAAGATTACAGGCAGACTAAGTGGAGATATTGATGTCGTGAGAGGCCAGGGTGACAGGTTCTAGTACACACATTCATACAGGGTTTAACGAAGGTAAGAATTTCATGATGGTTAGAGCTGTTCGGCAGTGGAACAATCTGCCACGGAGGGTGGTGGAGTCTCCTTTGTTGGAGGTTTTTAAGCAGAGGCTGAATAACCATCTGTAGGGAGTACTGTGATGGGGGTTCCTGCATGGCAGGGGGTTGGACTGGATGGCCCTTGAGGTCTCTTCCAACTCTATGATTCTATGATTCTAACTATCATCGGAAATGCCCAAGACCAAAGGAGCACAGAAGAAACAGTAGTAGAAATATTTGAGCTGCTCCTCACAGAAAGAATTATTTGTCATATAATCCTTGAAATAAATAAGTTATTGTGTCCTTTCAGGTTTCTTCTTCTTCTTTTTCTTAGTGTCTATCCCACTAAGTGACCCTCTTAGTGGTGCCACCAGAAATAAATATTAAGGAGGATGACTATCAGTTATATGAAAGAAATGTTCACATATTCCAGCTCATGTGAACATGACTTGCCTGGATCTGGGTGTTGGGGTACTATTAAATATCTTTGCTTATGCATCCATAAACATTCCTGTAGCTATGGGGCATTGCCATACCATGCATACATCAAAATCTCCATAGGATCAGAAAATACCCCAGAAGACACTCAATGCAAGTTTTTAAAATCTGCCAAATGAAGTTTAAGCTCCCAATTCTGAATGTTTTAAATTGAAAATTTAATTGATTTTGACAAGTCCTAATTCACAGTAAGTACTCAAAGACACATAATATCCTTTACAAGCTTTGCTGACATTATTCCCATTTTTAAAACGAGCAAGAACTTGTCATTTTTCATACTGGAGGAATAATTTTCATTCTCTGGCTACTACTGAATTTTTTAAGAACCTCCTGTAAAAGCCTGACCAATGCTAGAACCAGATTGCTTAGATCCATATAAATAAATCACATATGTTATCACTTATGTAGGCCAAATTCAAAAATGGAGTTCATTACAGCCCAAGCCAAGGTAAAAGAAAACTGATGCAACAGCACAGCACATTTATATTATCTTGGGCTAGAAACGATCCCCTCCCAACAACTCAGACCAGAGTAGTGGATAACAATTTGCACAAAAACAGGTCTGTAATACCAACTGTTCCTAATTATCTTTCTTCCATTTTGCTCCCTTCTTTCAACTGTGTGGTATGTACAGCAAAGTCAACAACATTGCTCCTTCCATTGCAAATCGCTGCATGGCAATTCTAGTGCTTGAAATTAAATGGAAACAATTATTTTTCATATGCGGAATTTTTTTTCAAATGTACTAGCCTCTACCCAGATGCCCAGGATAATACTTTTAAATATATTTTTTTTCAAAATGGTCTTAGTCTAAGTCTTTTAAAACTCGTCATCATGCAGGTAGTATAACATTATCAGACATAATTCTCAAAAATGATGTTAAAAATAAGCATTTTGCATTTATAACAAACCGAAACCAAAAGAGTTTCCACAAATGACTGCATATGGCTACAAATTCTTATCTAAGTATAACAAAAGTGATTACTTTTTTTGTGGAAAATTCAAGTTGCAATTAAGCTCTGGTTACAATTAGTTTTCAAAGGCAATTCTAAAATCCTATTAAACAGGTTCTAACTGAACCATGGGCATGACCTTTCTCATTTCAGCAAGACTACACGCAGTTCCTCAACATGAAGTCAATTGGTCTATTAGTCATCACGTCAGAAAGGAGCATTAATATCCCCCCTCCAAAGCTATTCTTCCTATAAGGCCCAATTCAGCAGAAACACCAATAAAGATGTTTTTCTTAACAACTATATTGCTATTTATAAGACAAGATACTGCTTATTTTATAGACGAACGAACAAAAATTGCAAAAATATACCAGTTCTTCACTCAAGAAGAAACACTTTCCCTTGCATCTCTAAGTAATTTTTTAAACAAACTGTAGATGCTATACAAACAGTTGGAACTGCGTGGACCTGACCACAGACCCCACGTGGGGTCCCATGATAAGTGCTGGGTCCAAGAGGTTTCCCAAGTTGTGTACCTCATTCTTCATGAGGAGAGTCCACCCCCCCAAAGAGAGGGAGCTTCCGACCCCATAGACTTTGGGGGGGGGCACTGGGAGGACTTCTGTCTTGTCCAGGTTCAAGCTCCCATCCAATCCAGCACAATGCCCAGGCAAAACTCTAGGGACCTAACAGCATCTACTGCAGATGGAGGAAATGAAATGTAGATCTGGGTGCCAGTAGCATACTGATGGCACGCAGATGCACACCCTCTGATGAGCTTACCCAACACTCTCATATAGATGTTAAATAGATGACTGACCCATGTGGAATCCCACAATTGAGGGCCCAAGGGGTAGAAGTCATGTCACTCAGCTGAACTGTCTGGGGACAGTCCTCCAAGAAGGAGTGGAACCACATCAACATAATGTTATTATTACAAGCTGACAAGTCAGAACCAACTTATAGGGACCCTAACAGGGGTTTCAAGCTAAGTGATATATGTAAGGAAGGGTTTTACCAGTTTCCATGGCTGAAAGAGAATTCAAACTATGCCTTCAAATCCTACTCCACCACTCTGTCCACCCACCACACCACAGGAAAATTAATAAATAAACTGATTAATAAGTAGCTTGTTCTATAAAAGCTACAGCTTCACTTCAAGCACACTTGCAGCACACATGCAATATACCTGCCAAATTATTTAGTATGACTGATATTTCTACCACATGGGCAGAAATTAGATTGCAACATATAAGAAATTATCTTGTTGGTGTCAAGTTTAAGACTATCTGAAACAGAAACTTCAGAACTTAACATACTGGAGTCTGAACAGTTATTTTACTAGAGGAGGGAGGTGTCAAGGGAGGACAAAATATAGGACAAAAGACAGGACTGTACTGCTGAAACAATTTATCAAAATAAGGAATACATTCCTACAAATGAATTTGTTGACAATGAATGAGCTAAAAAAACTTGTACATCAACTCTACCACCAAAACATATCTTTCCCCCATTATGGTGCTGTCTTCAATCTGAGGATACTGACAAGATCCAAAGTAGAAAGCACCCTTTTAAAATTTATATTTTTAAAACTGAATTTAACCTGCTGCTCTCAGAAGACAAAAAAGACAATTAATCATCTGAAAATAAGAGAATATAAAATGAAGTAAATAATAGATATCAATATGCTAATAAACACACATTATTAAAAGCTTTATACAGAAAAAAAATTACCAATGTAATTTCAAGGAACAAAAACTGAAGTTTATTTTCCAGAGCAGAGTTAAGTTATTATAGTTCTGTCTCTTGAGGAATTCGGCTCCATGTAGTGCTAGATAGAATAGTAATAACCAGTGTTTAATGAAAGGCAGCTTTCCCTAAAGTTCTAAGTGAACTGGCAAGCATGTTTAGCGCCTAAGCTTTATGGCTTTTGATGTTCACTACCATCTTTGATTACAACTTATGATCATCTTATACACTTAAGCCAAGGAGAGAACCACGCAGCTGCAAAAACTGTAATTTGGGGTTGGAAAAATCAGGGTCTTATACATGGAGACATCTTATAGATGGAAAACTGCAGTATATCTGAAGAATAAAATCATCTAACAACATTGCAGATGCCATGGTATGTATACTGTACAATACATACATAAATAAACAATAAAATAAAATAACCCATTCATACACTGAAATATAGAATGGCTAGCTAGCAGGATCTAGGAATATACACTGTGTCCAAGACTGGAAAACAGAATTCTGAGACCAGCAAACCTAAAATGCTCAAGCTAAAACCTCTGTGAACAACACTGTGACCCCATCAATGAACTAGTATTTGTGTCTCTCCCAAAGACCCTGTGTACCAAAACAATATATGAGCACAGAGAGGGTGCATGGCACAGTTCAACAGAGAGGGAAGTAAACACAAAGCTCAAGGACAGGAGCCTTGTTTCTTTATGGAATCTACATTTTCCAGCAGAGACAGAGTCAGCCACATAATCCTGTTGGATGACCATATTAAATGGCAACTTTGTTGTGTTTTGGGGGCCCTTTCCTCAAAGACTCACCACACCCTCTCCCTGCCATCATCAAAAATCTATAGAAATGTCTACAGATCAGTTTCATATTTAAAGGAAAGACTATTGGGGGGATGTTTTTTGCACATAGATGTAAACAAAGAGCCATGTATTCTCTAAAAAACACTTATTGCAACACAAATTATATTGTTTTATATAATCTTCATTTGACTGGGTGAGGCTTCTGAAGCCTCCTGGGGATGAAAAGAACTCAGATAAGATGTCAGATAAATGCTAGGTCAGGAATCTGCTCTTGTTACAATCAATTGTCTTTTCTGGGAGCTGTCCAAGGTTCTGAAGGATCAGCCTCTGACCCTCTTCTTTTCCTAACCTGTAACTTTCAAGTGAAAGGCTGAAAGATGTGTTGGCTAAACCGGATTGGGACTTAGTAGATCAGTGCTGAAGTCATCACTCAGGCATAAAACTCGATGGGTGACCATGGGCCAGTCACTCACTTTCAACCTAATGTACAGAGTTTTCGTGCAATAATAGTAAGGAGAAAAGGGATATGAGCCACTCTGAGCTCCTTGAAGGAAAAACTGGATAAAAATGTGAAGGAAGAACAGAAGGAGGAAGTCAGGAAATGCATCAGTTGTTGCTATTATTATAGTACTAATGAACATAGAATGTCTGCCTGGTAATCCCTAGTTCTAGCTGCTTATTTCAAACTCTGACAGCTGTGCTTCCTGCAATCTACCACCAGCTCCTCTTTATTGAGACTAAGAAGTCATAGCATATGCCAAATCTGTTTCTACTGCCCCTCTCTGGTAGATGATGAGCTTCATATTTACACTAGTAAAATATACTTCCATACAGAGCATGTTATATTAATCAAAAAATGTTTCAAAAGCATTGGTAATCCTTATCAGACTCCTGTGCTTCAGGTATCGGTGTAGCAGCTGTTTCTTCTGCTGAAGCCAAAATATGGAAGATAAAAGCTGATAAGGGGAAGTGCTAACCAAGAATACATTCTAATAATGCAGAAAAATCCAGAGCTGAAAAGCATCCAAAAATACATATTTGCTCAATTAAAAGAAAGCAAATCTAATCAACAATATCTTTTTCAACTGTGATCATGTAAACTTTTCTACTATATTGTCTGCATTCAATTATAAAATATGAATTCCCCTTCAGTCCATTGTAACTGACAGACACTGGCTCAGGAGGGACCTTTTGCTCCTAGATCATGATAGAAAAACAGAAATGTTACAGCATATTAATGACTTCACTCCAAAGCCTCAGACTGTCTCAGCTTTGACATCATGCAGGGATCAAAACACAAACCTGTGGCACTGAGCAGGTCATAGTTTCATGGAGATGAATAAATACTTATTAAATATTTAATTTGAGTAAATGCCAGGATGCATTTTTCTGAACAGATAGGATGGGCTACTGCACAAAGTTTGTCCTTATGGAATATACAATATCCAGGTTCATTTCCTGACCATATGGTATCTCCTGATCCAATATGTAGGGAAAAACAAAAGCAGAGATGTGGTTTCTTCTGGACAAGTATGATGTATGTGGCCATTGCTGCAGCCTGTGCAGATACACAAAGCTCAAACTTGGATTGTGGCATCACACAGGAGTTCCAAGCCTTTAAAAAGCCCATGCTTCAGTGTGATACATGCTTTCTTTAAAAAAAATCAATATTGCCAGCAATCATTAGTACTCTATGATTTCAGGCAGATATTTTCACCATACTTGAGAAACATAGAAACATGATGTACTGTTGATATTAACAGTGTATGAAACAACAATGACTGATGTACATATTAAAGTACTAGTTGTAGGACTTTCAATTTTCTGTATTAAGCGTATGGTCACAAATTCACATTCAACTAAACTTTTTCATCTGAAATTATTCCACTAACAAAGCTGATGGCCATATTTCTCTTCTGGCACTGAAACACCAAACAGGTGTATACTATTACTAAAATTAACACAATTCATGCTGATTTACCAAAAGCTCATTTTCCGAAGACTAATAAAGCATTTGATAAAGCAGTCTAGAACATGAAAGCTATTTATTAACTCTCCAATACTTTTTCCTGAGTTAGAATCAAAGATGAGTTCCTTGCATTGAAAATAAAAACTTCAGTCACCACTCAAAGTAACAGCTTCTCCTTTAAAAGGGCTTTGTTGTGCCACAGTGAGGTTTCTCAAAATTTCCATTTAATCTGATTTTGGGCAGTAAACTGAAATCCTTTTCCCAATCTGAAGAATTATTTTTATATAATAACTGTTTTTACAGATATCCAGAAAGTTCAGTTGAAGTCTTTTTTAAAATCACATTCAGCTCATCAAACTGTCACCATGTTCTGAAACACTAACATGCAATATGCACTCAGAAATAAATAAATAAATAATAGAGCACATTTCCTACCTCCTACTAATCCACTCCATTTTCCTCAAATAGGAATTACAAGAAATATGGCTTTCAGCGAGTAATCAGAAACAGACCGAAAGAAAGAGAATTATGAGAAGCAACCCATTCGCCAAAGGGTCATCTCTAATCTACTTTGGTGGCACAAAAATACAAATTTCAATGCTCATGATCTAGGACAGCGATGGCGAACCTTTTAGAGACCGAGTGCCCAAACTGTGGTTTGAAACCCAGAATTTTTGCACAAAGTGCCAGTACGGCAACTTAACCTGAATATAGGTGGCTGTGAAGGGGCAATGTTGGGTGCCCACAGAAAGGGCTCCAAGTGCCACCTTTGGCACCCATGCCATAGGTTCGCCAACACTGATCTAGGAGAAGTCTAACAGGGTTAACTCCAGGGTAGCACCTAAGCCCTTCCCCTCTGTATGCTCCAGGCAGCCCTAAAGCAGGCTGATTCCTTGCTGACAGAAAGTTGTGTGTGTGTGTGTTTGTGTGTGTGTATCTGTGTAGGTAGGTAGGTAGGTAGGTATATGGACAGAATGGTGGCTGCAGCAGCAGCTGCATCCCCTGCTGTGAAGGAGGAAAAGAAGGGGGTGGGGATAATGCAGAGACTTACTTTTGTAGCTGGCAGCCCAGGGCTGATAGCCATAATAGCCAGTAATCCTCAGGATCCTTTCCTCAATGGAAGTGAGTCCCACGCTGGTGAGGTCTTCCACGGATCGGGACCACTTCAAATCCTCTTTGATGGCCTCATCCACCACCAGATACTTGAGCTGCCGGAGCTGAGGGCTGATGTCTGACAGCCTCCGGGGGCTGACATCTGGAGACCTCCTCATGCCACTAAGGGGTGGGGGTGACAAAGAGGCAGCAGCAGGCAAGGGGTAAAGAGACAAACAGGGATGCCATAAATGCATGACCTCTCACAAGACCATCTTCACCACAAGGATTATTATTAAGGATGCTGTCATGCGAGGGGGGGATGCGAAGGGGAAGGGGCATTATTTCATGCATCTTAATAAAGACTCTAGACACCCCTTCCTCCTCACCCCCCCCCAATGAGAAGCCACCTCGAAAGAGCCCACGGGAACAGAGAGAGCCCTGAAATACCTCGACGCATCCCGAAATGATGCGAGGAAGAAAAGGGAGCGAAATCGGAGGCGCTCCACCTCCACTCCTCGCCCAGCAAGTGAGGCAAGCAGGCAGGCGGGCGGGCGGGATGGCTTCAGGCGAACTTTTAAGTCCTTCCCCGCCAAAAGCGTCCTCCCTCTTCGCTCCCACCCCACCCCCAACCCCCACCGCCACTTCCCCGCTGGGAACTTTAGAGCCAGAGCCCCTGGCGCTCAGGGCAGCGGCTCGGGCAGCGTAGGGACCCGGGCGGCGGCGGCGGCGGGTGTCCGCACTAACCCCGCTCCCCGGGTCTCTTCCCTCCCTGACCTGGGGGAGGCAGTGGAGGGGGGGCGGCTGCAGAGCCCTTTGGGGTGCACGAGCAAACGGCGCTGCCTCTGCTGCAAGGAAGGAGCAGGTGTTGCGCGTCCTCCTGCCGCTGCTGCCGCCGCCGCCGCCCCATCCCAGCCCCCCTCCTCTTTCTCCCTCGTCGCGCACCCCCCCCCCCGGGCGCCGGCACTCACCTGGCGACGGCTTTGCCCCTCGTCGTGCCGCTGGGAAACTCGCGGATCCCCATCGGGAAGAGGAGCGGGGGAGGGCGCGCTCCCAGGCTGTCCAGGAAGGCGCAGCCACCCCGGGCGGGCAGCGGCACACGCGGCGAGGGAGGGCAGCAGCGTCCGGCCCCGGCACGGGGCAAGGCGGCGGCAAGGGAAGGCAAGGGAAGAGATGGCAACAAGGGAGGCAGGGGCGTCGCCCCAGGAAGGCTCCAGCGAGCGCTCGCTTCCCTCCCACAGCAGGAGGAGCAGCAACGGGAGCGCGGAGTTTCGGGCAGGCGCCTCAACCAACGCCCGGGAGGTGGCGGCGGCGGCTGCTGCTGCTGAAGAAAAAAAAAACCTGAAGCCAAGGACGGGGGAGAGCCGAGAGCCGCCCGCCTGCTCCCAAGCGCCGTCCTTTCTCGCGCTCTCCTCCTCCTCCTCTAGGGGGAGCTCGCCGGTCTCTCCGCCGATCGCCCTCCCTCCCTCCCTCCCAAACACACACACACACACCCGTCCGTGCGCTCGCTCGCTCTCCTCTCCGCGGTGAAACCGGCTCGGTGGCCGACAGGGGGCGCCCGAGAGCAACTCGCGGGAACCGGACCCGTCCTTAGGGGGTCGCTTGCCGTCGCCTGCTGTCCTCAGACCGGGTTTCCTTGTAATCCCCCGCCCGCTGCCTGCCTTTGAACAGAAGAGCCTTTTATCCACTGATCTTCCGAGCATGAGCCATCTCAGTGGTGGTCAACGATTATAATCACTAAATATAAAGATAAAAGATATTGACCTATTACTAAATTTGTATACAGTAATTCGTTGGTTTTTTATCATGATTATCGCCATCATCATCCATGGCTTGTGTACTAAGTGGAAGGCACTTCGTCCCAAAATTTCAGGGAAGAATACTCCCCTCTTTCCTATGAGATACCTATATGTGTACATTTATTTATTTATTTATTTATTTATTTATTTATTTATTTATTTATTTATTTATTTATTATTCTCTTAGAAATGGAACTCAAGGTGACCGACAGTGAAACAGATAAAAACCAGTAAACCTTGATTAAAACAAACAACTCCAATTGAAGCGAGGAAACCGAATCAGTTTTACAATTCCAGAGTGCCCTCCCCACAACTTAAAAACTCAATGTACTGCAAACAAATTTGATTGCTCACTGCCTGTTTGAACAAAAAATAAAATAAAATAAAATAAAATAGTATCCTGACCTGTCAGAGAAAGGGCAACAGGAAAGGGCCTCCAGCCAGCCTGCCTTCAAAGGCAGTCTACCCCCCTCAGAAACCTCATGAGCAGCAGCAAAGGGCACCCTGCCTCTTCCTCTGTGGTCAGCACACCAGACTGCACACAATCCTTCACCCTGACAAAGGGGATTGTGAGTGTTTGGGAAGGGCTGTGACCAAGAGCAGACTGTGACTATGATTGGGGAGGGGAGGATTTTCCCTGAAATGTTGGGGCAAAGCAAGATGTCCCTCATCCACATTCCCAGTCTGCACTAGCTGTGCATGTGTGTGTTGCGTTGTTACAGTCATGACCAACTCCTAGTCACCCCATGTCCATGGAGTTTTCTTGGCAGGAATACTGGAGTGGTTTGCCAGTTCCTACTCCTGGCACTTACAGCACCTGGTATTCCCTGGTGGTCGCCCATCCAAGTACTAAGCAGGGCTGACCCTGCTTAGCTTCTGAAATCAAGCGAGATCGGGTGTGCTTAGGGCATCTAGGCATTAGCTCAGTGTTAACGCAACTGTTTGGCATACAAACTGTTTGGGGTTTTAATTCCTGGCATTCTCAATAAGGCCAGTGAAAAATTCCAACCTGAAATTCCCTAAAGCTGTGACTCTCAGTTTAGGAGGGCAGCCTTGGCATACATACGATAATTCTGGTGTTCCCATTTTATTATTTGTTTTTCAAACACTTCTTCTTCCCCTGCTAAATTCTTGGGTGAGACAGAGAGAGGCTGGATTGTGGAGGAAGGAGGGAGGAATAGAGCTTCAAAATAAAGAATATTCCAATTAGAACCAGGAATGCTGACTTCACTGGCCAATGTTTGTGAAAGCCCAGTGGGAGGTGAGATCACCTTCCTTTGACCTTGAGACCTTTTTACTTTTTCATTCACAAAGCAAGAAGCAACCATAAAGAGGAGAAGTGGAGGTTGCCATTAGGAGTCAGAGATGGAATCAGAGACAACAAATCTGACCCATGGGACACATTATAAGTACAATTTCTGTTTCTGTCTCCCCCCCCCTTTGAGTGCAAGCCTCCCCTGAAATGAATGGGACTGGTTAATTGGGAAATTGTTCCACTGGCATCTGGAAGCAGACATTCTATTTTGTTTTATTTGACTCTAGATACAGTCAAGAGAAACAGCTACATCTGAGGAGGTTCCACCCATAAAGGCATTAATTCCCAAGGCTTGTGTGCAAATGTCTCTTTCACATCTTATGCAGAGCTTGCTGCTGGGTGGACGCTCATAACTGGCTGCAACAGTTATGGATCCCTGACCCACATACACCTATATGGCACACATACCTGCTGCATTCAAAACAAGTCCACAAATGCCTACTTCAAACGGAAGAGGACTTTTTGCAATTCAAGCCAGTCAAGCTCTTTCAATCTTGCTTTTGTTCCATAAGTACTCTGCTTGATAGCAGTGAAGTCTCCTGGGCCCATGTGATTTATATTCCTTGCAGCATTTGGGTCAATAGCACTAGAGGGATTCAAACACTGGTGGAGGCAAGGAAGGTGATAAACAACTCCTTTCTATACCTGCTCATCAGTTCAGGAAGGCTACTCAGAAAAGAGCGAATGGCTCTCAAGTGTCATTCGGCGGCCATTTGGCCTCCCGTAGCTGACAGCATCACATGCAGCAGTCTCTGGAACCAAAGCTTAGTAGCTTTCTAAAACTTGGAGTAAAGCAGAAACAAAAAAGGTAGAGATGGAAGCACAGAATGCACAGCATGTCATGCAGAGGCCTGCATTTTTTATGTGGTCTGTGAATCAGTCCATACCCATGGCTCACCCTCTCTCCTACAGGCACATATAGCACAGCATTGGGAATTTGGCAGTGCACCTTCAAGCTCCCTGTTTGGGGGAGACTTCTCTTTGGACTTGTTCTGATGGAGCATCTCTCCCCAACTCGACCAACCCCCATGGGGGATGAGGTTTAGTGCTAATGTGATCAATATTCATTCATGCACAGGTCACAAGGCCTTCCTTAGTCAACACACATACACGGGGGGGGGGGAAGCTCTGTCAGGGGATTTCCCCCCCCCTGAAAAATATTCTTAAATTATTTTTACATTTTCTTAGGAGAGAAGTAGACAGAAGCATTTTTAAAAATGGTTCTTTTTATAAAATATACTGAGGCCAGGAGTCCTGGTAAACCCCATGCCCCTTCATGCCAAACAAGGAGAAACTAGAGGGAAAAGAGGAGAGGATTTTTTTTCCCCACTGGAAGAGCTCTTTTTACAGTTGTTCATCTAAAACACAGAGTATATCAAGACAAAGTACAGGAAATACATAAACATGGTGGGATACTCCCAGAAATCCTTCCCAGCACAGCGAATGGTGGAGGCTTCTGGGAGTTGCAGTCCAGGAACATCTGGGGTCCCACAGGTTGAGAACCACTGCCCTACACCATACTGGGTATCTAAGGAACAACCTAAATGTTTCAATGCATTTAGTGTCTTTTCAAAGAGCATCAGTGTGTAGAGTAGAGCAGTTAGTCCTTTCCCAAAAGAGCACAAACAAATCCTTCCACCTGTTATATGTCACTGGATAGAAGTTGGTACTGAGAGAACTAGCAATTATCCTTGGGTAGCGAATAAAAGCTTCCAGCCACAGACTGATTGGGGGATGGAGTGGAAGGAAGGACTAACCTTGTACCCTATATGTACTCCAATCCTCATCCCGCTTTCCATTTTGTAAATGTATCCTAAAGGAAATTTATAACTCAAATACAGTATATTAACAGAAGGATGCCTGTATCTGTGGGAAACTGATTTCAAGCCACCCCCCACCCCCCATGGATGCTGGGGGGGGGGAAAGGCAGTTTATAGCAACTACTACTATAATAATAATGATGTTATTATTATAGTACAGTAGTATTTGCATAGCATGGTTTTGGGCTCACCCTAGTGTCCAGTTCTGGCAAGTTCGTTTTTTGAAATAAATATTTATGGGATTTTTCAGAAGGTAGATAAATGGATCAGCAGATGCTGATCCTGCAGATAAGGAGGTTCAACTGTGAGCCTTTGTACACGACCCCTAAACTCTGCAGCAAATGGCTGCAAGCTCCGGAGCTTACAATTGTTTCCCCACCAGCTCCGGAGTTTGCAGGAAATTAAGTGCGACCCTGCCCACCTAAGCACGACCCAGCGCACTTTTCTTGTACCTGCTCGAGGAGGGTGAAAATCGCCAGGTCCGGATTTAATCTGGTCAGTGCGGGGCTCTCCTGGCTTCTGTTTGGTTTTTTTTTTTTTTTTTGCCTCCCGCCCCTTTAAGAGAAGGGGCGGGAGGGAAAAAAAGCAAACAGAAGAGAAGGAATTAGCACACGGAGCTCCGGCAGCTTCTCGGAGGTGAGGCTGCATTTTCCCCTCACTTCCTTCCTTCCTCCCCTCACGCAGACAGGAGCAAGGAAGTGCGGAGTGGTGGGGAGGAAGGAAGAGCAACGAACCCCTAAGATCTCTGGTCCGAATTTAAGTGGCCAGCGGATCTTAGGGGTCGTGTGAAAAGGCCCTGTAATATGTAGTTTGGACAGGATGTGATGCACATTTATGGCATGTCTGGCAATCAAGCAGGGCCCACAGAGCTGCATGAATTATTCCTCCAATGACTGGGTCCATGAGCTATCTCTTTTTTCCTGGATGTGCAGATCCTCAGTTAAATGCAAGTTATTTCCATTAATACTATTTTACTGGCACTACAACTAACTGTTCTTGGTTTATTCTTTTTCCTGCCTATACTATACAATTAATATGCTGCATACTGCACAAATAATTAGTTTGGCAAAATGAGACTGATTTAACGACCCAGTTTTATCTTTTTTCCCTCTTTTGTTTGGTTGTTTGCAAGGTGGTAACTTCACTGAATTTGGAGTGGAGGGGATAGCAAAATGGAGTATGCTCATGCAAGATGCAAGATGCATTCCAAAACTTATAAATTAAACTAATTTGTAACTAATTTAAATTTAAAATTCAAAAGATCTCAACTAAGAGAGGAGAATTATAGTTGTGTTCACCCCAAAACCATTTTGCTTATGGAAAAAACCTGGGCTTTATATATTGTAATATATATGTATATATACAGTAATACCTTGTTTTACAAGCATAATTCATTCCGGAAACTTGCTTGTAAACTAAAATACTCTTATATTAAAGCAAATTTCCCCATAAGAAATTATGGAAACTCAGATGATTTGTTCTGGAGCCCCATAGATCACATAATGTACACACATAATACCAAAACTCACAAAAGAAGTTGGCTAGAAGTCCATGTCCACAACATGATTTAGGTACCTGGCTGTGCAATCTCCTCTGCTTGGGGCTAACAAATCAAAGTGTTCTGCTTATATACCCCCATACCACTTCAAGTAGTCTCTGGGTGGTTTACAGTTTTAATTACAATATGCAGGCTACACATTGCCCCCCCCCCAGCAAGCTGGGTACTCATTTTACCAGCCTCGGAAGGATGGAAGGCTGAGTCAACCATGAGCTGGCTACCTGGGATTGAACCCCAGATTGTGAGCACAGTTTTACCTGCAGTACAGGCATTTAACCACTGCGCCACGGGGCTGATGGATTTTACTCTGTTTTTAATGTGATAATAATAAAATGTAATTTGTAGCCCTTTACACACTTGACTAGCTGCCCTATGACTAGAAGTGGTTTGAAAAATAAGAACGGATTTTGAAAACAAACGATTTTTTTTTCTTTCTCCGCCATCTGTAAAGCCATTCTTCATTGTTCAGTTTGTTAATCTGTGTTAAATTGTTTAATTGCTTAATTGTTTTTATTTAACAGTTGTTATTGGTATTTTCTTATGCTGTAAACTGCCCGGAGTTCCTTCGGGAAGACGGGCGGTATATAAGCCCAATAAATAAATATATAAATAAAAATATAAAGAAAAATAAAAGAAACCCATAACCTGCAATCCCCTTTGAAAACATTCCTGGCTGGTGGAAGGGAGACCTCCATTCCTCTCTCCTCCGTCTGCTTTGGAGGCTGCCTGAGAGGGAACATTCAAGACAACCAGCCACAATGGGGGGGGGGGGGAGCCACCATTGTCTCATGTAATCATGTGACCTGCTCCAGTTACTTGTATTGCAAGACATTGCTTGTTGATCAAGGCAAAATTCAGAAGAAATTTTTGCTTGTCTTGCAAAATGCTCTTAAGCCAAGTTACTCTTATACCAAGATATTACTGTATTGGAATATCTAGCTAGCTCTCTGGAATATGGAATGTGTGTGTGTGTGCACACACGCATGCGTGCATGTGCATGGGGAGAAGAAAGAGAGAATGCACTAGAGACTTCTTGTACATTTGTGATTTACAACTGCATAAAAAGTCATGTACAGTATTTTGTTCACTGAGCCAGTAATAACATAAAAGACAAAACGAGTTGGCTCAGTATATGAGTATACATGATGATGCGGAGCAAGGAACTGATTTAATGGACCCTGCTTGATGGATATCTGATTATCTGATATCTGACTGGGCATTGCAGTGTCGTTGTCTGTGTTAAAGCAACATCCCAAGAGGCCTGTTTCCCTCTTCAGCCTCTCATGCTTTATATGGCCTGGCCTGAAATAAGATCCTAGTGGACATGAAAGCTCACCTGTTTATAATGTGCTGGACCCCATTGATACCCATGCAATGTTACCAAGATTTGGTCCAGCAAATTGCAAATAAATGACAATGCAGCATGACTAGGTTACAGGCTTGATCATGAGCCTGATTGTACACATAAAATGTACCCCAGCACCTAGCTGCAGCTAGCTGTGGCAAAGTAGATGAATATTCCATGAGCACCAGTAAGATTCTGGCCAATGTTGTAGTGGCTCTGTGAGGATCATGGACCTGAAGAACGTGGTCGGCAAAGTGTGCCGTCCATTCCCTCACATACACCTGAGGATTGGGAGATGGATATTTTGGTGTAAAAAGTCCAAGACATCAGAACACACCCACTGGGTGTGTGTGTGTGCAGGGGCTGAAAGGCTCGACGTGAGCTGTGAGGGGAAGGGGGGAGAAGTGGTGAAGAGCTTCCTCTTGACAGAGGAAGGGGAGGAGACGGATCAATTGGGATAGACATGAAAAAGAGCGGGAGAAATAAAAGAGAAGGAGGGAGGGAGGGAGAGGGAGACAGACACCAAGGAATGGAAGGTGTATGTGTTCTGGAGCCTCATCAGCCCTTGGAAGAAGGCCCCATCACAAGGCCGTGGGTGGGTGAATTCACTAGAAATGAGGGCAGACTGGGCTCGCCACCCTGTTGTGGGACCCTTTGTGTCGGGCACACACCTTACCTGAGACCACCTCAGGACCAGGAGAGGTTTCAGAGGCTCCCATCCCCTTAGGAGCTAATAGTTCTGGACTATTCCGATGGACTCTACCTGTTTGTTTGGAAGATCCATATAACATGTTTATGCCTGAAGAAGTTGTTTTCCACTGTTCCGAAGATAATGTTAAGAATAGAAGTGACAGTTTCTGTATACTATCTTCACTTCTTGAAGGGTCTATGGGGAAGGAATCACCAATAGACATGGGCACGACCATAAAAAATGACGTTTCGAGTTTTCGTTTGTCGGAACGGGTCCGTTTTGGGTCCTTTCCGTTTGTCGTGAAATTTTTCAAAAATTTGTCGTTTTGTTTGTCGTTTGTCATTTCCACCGCGATAGCATGATTTGACTTCCCAGAGCATAGGGGCATCCCGCAATCAGGGCCGGCGCTAGGTGTTTTTGCGCCCTAGGCAGCGGGCGGGGCGGGGAGGCGGGCGGCTGGGGGGATGTGCGGGCAGGCGGCGGTGGCGGGGAGCCATGGGCGGGTGGCGACAGCAGCAGGGGGTAAGCGCGGGCAGGCGAATGGGCGGGCGGCGGCGCGGGCGGGCGGGCAAGTGGGCAGTTAAAAGATATCACTTAGGATAGAGGTTCTGTTCTTGGCTTGCACCCCAAATGTGTGTGTGTGCAAGCAAATTGAAGTTGGGAGAATAGAAAATAAATGGTAGTATATAATATATTTTTAAAATAAATCCACACCTCCCACTCCCAGTCGAACCTCCCCCTTTATCCAATATCAGAAAAAAATCCTCACAAACTGCCAGAGAAGAAATAAAGAATAAACTGCTATTCCCTTCAGCAGACAAATCTGCAGGGAATCAAAGAAATTATTTTCTAAATTCAATTCCCCCCCTGCCTGCCTAACTTAAATCTAAAGCCTCCAGCCTCCCTCCAAATTCGAATAGCCAGCAGCAGCCAGCCACACAGCCCTCCACCCTCAACCACACCCAAGAGCAGACTGCGACTTCTGGAAGATGCCTCGGCTTTTTATGCCTTCTGGCACATCCAGAAGTGTCAGTCAAAACCTGGCCATGCCATTGGTGGAATGGTTCAAAAAATTTGCATGGTCCCATCCCATGCCCAGCCCAAATGGGCAGGTCTAAAAAAATAAGAAATAAAATAAAATCAGTGCGACCTTTTACTGCTATTAAAAAACCCACTGCTGCTACTATAAAAATTCAGGCATTTAAAATACCTAATTTTCACATATTTCTGTTGTGCTTTGGTGGGTTTTTGGACCACAATTTAAAAATAAATATTGTGGTCGCCATTTTGGATCCCCCCCACCGCATGGCATGGTGAGACGACGAGGATACCCCCCCCCCCAGCCTGGTGCAAGCAGCCCAGGACAGGAGAAGGGGGGGGAAAGGTAGGGGACCCCCCAGAAACCACCCCTCTGGTAGGTGGCAAAGCCTCAGGCAGGCATATTTTCGCCTGCTTTTTTGGCCCGGAGTCGGGTTTTTTTTAAAAAAAAACTTTTAAAAACATTTTCTGTGCTTCGCATTGCGCGATCGCCGCGATGCCACAAACGAAAACTAAAAACCCGACCAAATTTTTCTTTTTTCGGTTCGAGATCGAGTTTGGAAACGAAAAATGGAAATGGAAACGAAAATTTCGCCGAGTCGTGCCCATGTCTAATCGCCAATGAGACTACTCAAACCCAATTACCCAATTAAAGTTGTTTTTAATTATTCCCCCCTCTCTGTTACCGAGAATCCCCTGAACATCTTACTCAGGGACTTACACTATTGCTTGACTGTCTCTATCATGAATCACCTTTTGCATTGTTAACTGCTGATTCCTGTGGCTATGCCTCCCGCTTGTTCATTTACCTGGTGAGAAAGAAACTATGTTTGCATTCAAGAAACAGCAACATGGAGATATGGCTCTGTGATATGACTACTAACATTACACAAATGGCAATTTAAATGTTCTTAGACTGGTGGCAGCAGATATATTATGGCGTCTCACCGGGAGACATGAACAATAAAGGGAATTAAAGGTAAACAATGGATATGAAAGGCAGTGCAAAATTTGCTTTTTCAACTCCTGCAAATACATTCTTAATGTTGGACAGAAAGCAATTGGAAAACATCAGGCAGTATACATTCTGACTGATATAAGCTTTATATCTTTCTTCTTTATTTGTATCTGAGCATTGCGGAATTTAAAATTATAGACCATGGTATAGGTAAAAGTAAAAACAAATTAACATGTTAAGATTATTAGGCCTTGTCTGGGGCATATTCTAGATCTTCCTTTTTACATAAAAAAGAAGTGCATGAATTGCCTGCACTTAAATGGTGCATGCATTGTATTTCTCCATAGTCACAGATATTTGTCCAGCACCCAAGTAGCCCCATTTTACTTGATTATTATTTAATCTTCATGCTTCTCTTCAAGTTTTTCTTGTCCTAGTTGGAGGCACTCTTCAGCATTCATCCATGTGACAAGGTATATTGTTTTTGCTCTCTTGAAGTTTAACCTAACCTCTTCTAGTTTAAAATTTAGAGCTTGAGATGTGTGCAGAAAACCTTTCCTTGATTTTAGCCATCATCTGGGCTAGTGTCCATAAGGGGGATCAGTTTAGTGTTGTATTACCGTATTTCATTGTGGCTAGTACCTGTCAACACACCTGGAGGGTCAATGCTAGCCAACAGAATTTTTCAGTGGGGATAGATTTCAAGCAACCAGTAATAATCCTGCATGACCCATTAACTGCTGGACATCTTAGTGGTTTAGGTATCTGGCCGTGGAGATGGAAAGTTGGAAGTTCAGTTCCCCACTGTGCCTCCTTGATAGGGGGTGCCCTTAATGATGCAAAGGGACTCTTCCAGCTCCACAGTTCCAAGAAGATGAAGAAGAAGAGCTACATCCACTGTTGGGCAGTTGTTGATTTTATACCACATGGCACCAGCGTTTTCTGCTGTGGAGCAGCACAGGGACAAAGTGGTTGTTATTATTTGTGGGTATGGATTCCAATTTCCTAAGTATGTCATTTCTGGCAGCAACTTTGTATTTAGTGTTTAGATAATGGTGCTTTTTTTGTTTTGTTTTGGTAGATCAGGGTTTGATGAGGGACACTCAAATACTTTGGAGTAGGGCAATGTTTCAAAATCTTGTCTTCTTAGCTAACTTGGAGCTTCCTCTCTGCTTTTCTGCTATTTAGATTTATCATTTATGATTGCATGAGGGTGCTGGGATCATGCCATCCTAGTCTCAGTGAAACCAATCATTGCTCTTTCCAGGTAAGAATTCTCATAAAATATGGATGGTTCTAAATGCAGTTTGGTCTTATATATGTTTCCTGGATATCTCCTTGAACTTGATGAGACGTATTCCAACTAATGGGCAGAGGACTGCAACCTTTCCACTCAGCTCCTCTGATTTTTAGATAAGAGAACCATATGTGGTTTATCTACTGAATCATGCCACATTATCAGGGCCAGTAGCACTTACACCTGTAATCATGAAGTGCTTTGAAAAGTTGGTACGGAACTATGTTATTGCCTGTTTACCAGAGGGACTGGACGCATTCCAATTCGCCTATAAAAAGAAGAGATCAACAGAGGATGCTGTGGCGTGTGCTCTTCATGCTGTTTATGAACATCTGGAGCAGAGGGGGGGGGCTATGCTAGATTGCTCTTTGTGGATTTTAGCTCGGCTTTTAACACCATTCTTCCACAACGTTTGATCTCTAAACTGGAAGGTCTAGGGCTTCCACCATCACTTTGTGGGTGGATCTTGGATTTTCTGTCAGAACGTTCTCAGAGGGTCCGGTTGGGCCCTTACACCTCTAATACTCTTAGTACCAACATTGGAACACTACAGGGATGTGTACTTAGCCCACTCCTTTATATTCTTTACACATTTGATTGTGTCTCTGCCTATCCTAGCAATAGGATCATTAAGTTTGCAGATGACACAACTGTGATTGGGCTCATCTCTGGCAAGGAGAGTGAGATCGCTTACAGAGATGAAGTGGAGAGGTTGACCAAGTGGTGCAGAATAAATAATTTGCACCTAAATATAAAGAAAACAAAGGAGCTTGTGGTAGACTTTAGAAGGCAGAAAACTGATATTCAACCACTGGTGATTGATGGGACTGGTATGGAGAGGGTTACAGGTTTTAGATTTTTGGGCATTGAGTTACAGGAGGATCTGTCCTGGAGTGTCAACACAAAGGGGCTTGCAAAGAAGGCTCAGCAGAGGCTATTTTTCTTGAGAACTTTAAGGAAAAACCATCTTCCACAAAAGCTGCTGCTGGCCTTCTATCATTGTGCAATTGAGAGTGTGCTTACTTACGGGTTATGTGTGTGGTATGGAAGTTGTACCCACCAGGATAAGACAGTGTTGCACAGAATCATAAGAATTGCAGAGAGTATTGTGGGCTGTTCACTCCCCACCCTAGAACAAATTTATACTACCAGGTGCCACTGTAAAGCATTAGATATATTAAGAGATCCATCACATCCTGGTCATCGCCTCTTCGAGTTGCTGCCATCGGGACGGAGATATAGAGTACTGAAGGCAAGAACAAACCATCTCAAAAATAGCTTCTTTTTTAGAGCAATATTGGCCTTAAACGGAAATCCTGGACTTTGAAGTCAGCTTATTTTATATGTCATATTTTAGTCATTTTATATGTCATATTATTATGTGTTGTACCTGTTTTTAAATCTATGTGAAATGTTTTAAATGAGTTTTATATAGCAACCACAAAATTTCGTTGTTCCTGCAAGGGGGCAATGACAATAAAGATTTCTATTCTATTCTATTCTATTATCTAGGTTCACTTTCCTGAATGAGACTGTAGAGCCATCCATCAGGCAACTACAGTGGTACCTTGTATAAAGGAATTAATTCAAAATTCTTTTAAACAAATTTTCCTTTATACAAATTTCCCATAGGAATGCATTGAAAACAGAGTACTGTAATCTCTAATCGCAACCATTTTTATGTTGTACGGATTCGCCCCATAGACAATTCTGTTAAGCAAATTTCCCCCATCTCCTCTTTATGTTATACAAACCACTTACTATACGACGGTCCACTGTATATTTCACAAGCTACTAGGTCTTCGAATTGGAAATGATGAGTACTGAATCTGGAACCAAAACACAAAGATACTGAGCTATTTGGCCCTCCCTATTGTAAGTGTTATTTGTACTACTGTGTATGTAATGAGGTCCAAAAAGACAAAGGATTGTTGTGGGGTGGAAATGAAAGAGAAATGCATTCTTGATCAGTGCTAAATGTTATTAAAGGCCAATATGTTTCAGAAAGCTTTTTCCTTCCTATAAATGTACAGTTGCTAAATACTTCCTCTCCTGTTCTTCAGGGATTCCTGAAGCAAACAAGGTACTTCTAAGGTCTAATTGTGATAAAATTTACTAACTTCACCCACAGTTTAACCCAAAATTGTTTATCAAATATCAGCTGAATATATTTTTCACAGTAAGTAACATCCAAATAGGACTGAACAGCTTTAGTGGGTTAGGGAGCCAGTTTTTTAGATGCTGGAACTTTCTGGAGGTCACATTGATTACAAAAATGCAAAGTGCAAAGGGAAGGAAGGAACCGGAAGGCGCTAAAGGTCCACCTGTGCTTTTGAAAAATTGGGGGAGATTCGATGGTGCACACCCATAATACAGCCTTTTCTGCTTGGAAAAAGCAGGGGTTGGGTGACCAGTCCAACCTTCATGACTATATGGAACCTCCTTCCCCTGCTTTAAAGCAGTAACTTTTACTAATTGCTAATGTATTTACTTGCAACAGTCAGTGTTGTGCCAGCCTGAGTCATACGTCTTGAGCATCCAAAGCTGACAGTTCTGAAGACTTTAACAATCTTTCACTATTGTCTATGGCTTAACTAAAGCACCCATGGGATATTTTCATGTATCAAGAACAGCAGCAGCAGCAACATGGACAATACAGTATGTGCATTCCACTTATTTTTCTTTGACTTGTTCTTTTTGTGACTCCCCCGCCCCCCAAGTAACTTCATGCATCTTCTATCTCTGATGAGATTGCTTCTCATGGTCCTTCTTCTTTTGTTATTTGTTCAAGGTGCAAGAAGAGAATATTTTTCTCAAGATCTGAAGTACAGTGTGGTTATGCTTGGTCCATTATGAACCCTTGGGAGCAGGATTTCGTAAAGCTTTCATTAAAATCTTTGGAAGAATGCTTTGAACACAAGAGTATTCCTGGAGAACAACTCCTTGCATCTCTTCCTTAATTTTCTCCACGCTCTAAACACTTGATTACTGGATAGCTAAAATACATAATGGGCTGGTGATAAGCCTTAGTGAAGTAATTCCATAGGAAGATTTCCTTTCTTTATGGCTGATCATAACAGATATTTAGAGTCACATATGTTACTTTGAAAATGATAATAAAGATAACATGCTGAAGCTAGTCATTACACAACAGTTGTAGGATTTCCTAAATCACATCCCCAGCTCTGTGCCTATTTGTATGCATTCTCCAATGACTGGCAGTTCTGTTCAGTGGATCCCCAAAAAGCATTGGGGGGGGGGTTATCAAAAGCAAATCAAAGTGTGCTGCTTATATACTATGCCATAATGCTTAAAGCACTCTCTGGGCAGTTTACAAGCAATGATGCAAGTTACAACCCCACCCCCAGCAAGCTGGCTACTCATTTTACCAACCTCAGAAGGGCAGAAAACTGAGTGGAGCTTAAGCGTGCTACCTAACCCAGGTTGTGGGCATAGTTAGAGCTGCAGTACAGCAATTTTAACCACTGTACCATGAGGCTCTAGCAGCTGAAACTACTTGCCCATTTGGTCCACTGTAGTTTCTTCCAGCTGGCCAGAGTCAGCAACTGGTCACAGGCAGAGGACTTTCATCCTATTTTAAATGGGAGCCACTAGGGATTGAGTCTGCCAGATGGTGTGTGCAAAGCATGTGTTTAGCTTTTGCCACCACTAAGCCATGAATAAATCTCCACATCTTTTCACACTGAAACAGATCAAGCTGTAATATTATTTGATTAGAAAACTTCTTTACTGACCATCTTTTTTGGCTTATTACAAGATGTAACCCTCCATAGATCAGGGCCTTCCTGATTTGGTATCAATTACACTGACACATTAGTGCAGATTCTTAATTTGAGCTATAGCCGCAACATATAACCAAACATAAAGATGTCTGTTTGAACTTATGCAGAAATGCAGTAGTGATATCTGGAGCACAGTGTGATATTTGAACACATGTCGTCTTAGGATCCCCCTTCAATGGATCCCTGCCTTGTCGTGGTGAAGGGGCTTGAACAACTCAGAGACGCTATGAGCTATGCCATAGGTCAGACCTGCCCAAAGTCCGGCTCAGGGGGCCAAATCCGGCCCGTAAGGCCATTCTGAGTGGCCCACGACTGGCTGGCCTGCCCCTCCCTCCCCCTCCTTCACCCCATGTGTTTTTTTTTAAATCTTCCGCCAACACTGACACCGCCGGGAAGCTTGAGGGGCTGGGTGGGCGGGTGGGCCGGTGAGCATAAGCTTGTGGGGGTGGGTGGGCGGGCAAGGGGGCGGGCCACCACCACCAGCACCTCCGGGAAGCTTGTGGGGCTGGGCGCGCACACCGGGGTGGTGCACGGGTGGGCCACCGCCACCGGCATCACCAGGAACCTTGTGAAGCTAGGCGCGCATGCCAGGGTAGCAGGGTCGGGGAGCAACTGGCCCCTGACACATTCTCAGCCACCAAATCTGGCCCTCCTTAGAAAAAGTTTGGGCACCCCTCCCATAGGTCATAGTGGAGAGTCTGACTAACTAAATGTGGTCCACCTGGAGTAGGAACTGTCAAGCCATTCCAGTATCCCTGCCAAGTAAACTCCATGGACAGAAACAAAAGGCTAATAGATATGGCGCTGGAGGATGAGCCCCTCAGGTCAGAAGGCGTCCAACATGTTACTGAGGAACAGCAGAGGAGAAGTACAAGTAGACAAGTGAAAGAGGAGAGTGAAAAAATGACCTGAAGCTCTACATCAAAAAAACAAGTATAAGATCATGGCCACCGGTCCCGTCACTTCCTGGCAAATAGAAAGGGAAGAAATGGAGGCAATGACAGAGTTTATTTTCTTGGGCTCCTTGATCACTGCAGATGGCGACTGCAGCAATGAAATAAATAAATAAAAAACACCTGCTTCTTGGGAGGAAAGTGATGGCAAACCTAGGCAGCATCTTAAAGAGCAGAGACATCACTTTGCCAACAAAGGGCAGGATAGTCAAAGCTATGTTTTTTCCAGTAGTGATGTATGGAAGTGAGAGCTGGACTATAAGGAAGGCTGATCACTGCATAATTGACGCTTATTTCAACAGAAATAAAAGTCCAGGGTAAACAACCTAGTTTCCACCTAGCACTAAAATGAGAAGTGTTCTAGGAAGACAGTCTCAAACACATAATGTCACAATGAAAAATGCACTTTCTTCAGTGACCAATGACCATAGGTTTTCCTAGGGAGTGGGTGGGGACACTGAGCAGGTGGTTTTTGACACTGAATCTAATGACTGACTCTTCTTTAATGCTCCTTTTTAATTTTAATTTATTTTATTTTTGTCTATTTAGGAATTAATTATCTCCCATATGTTTGGACTCCTATGATGAACATCAAGAGTTTTGGAATAGGTTGTCGTCAGGGGTTGGCCAGCATCTATGTATGTGTCTTCTTTTTATCTGAAGCAGGGATCAGAAAGTCACGAGTGAACGTGGTCATGAGCAGATGAAGGCAAATGAACTGAAACTTAATCCGGGGAGAACAGGGCGCAATCCTAAAACTGGAGTGACAGCAAAACTCCTTGACCTGGATGAGGGTGGCTTTCCTCTGGGAGATGTTTTGAAGGTCTCCTGCTGGCCCAGCTTCAGAGGAGGTCCAGGGAGAACACTTCTGGGCATCCTCATCAGCCAATATTCCAGCCACACCTCTTCCTGATAAAGCTAGACTTTGCACAACTGCCATCTGTATCCTGTTGCTTCCTAACTGGATTATTTCAATGCTTTCTATCTGTGGCTCACCACAAAAACTATTCACAAAATTCAGTTGGCTCCGACTGAATGTGGTTGCCGGTCTGCTGAGTGAGTTGCACAAGCTCCTGTGGTGAGCAGATTGTCTCCCAGCTAATTTTAAAAGCATTAATGAGCTTTAATGAGCCCTTGCATGAAATACCTGGGGGAATTTTGATGTCCCCAGGCAAAGATCTGGTAATTCATATTACCAGGCTTATTATTGCCCTGAACAACTAATAAGAGTGCCCTTCATTGCTGCCCCATATTTATGAAATTCATCATCACTTGAGAGTCATCAGATCTGAAAGCTTTGCCTTGTTTAAAGCATTTAGCTTCATGTTAAGCTTCCAAGCATGTTGTAGAACTGGATTTAAACTCTATTAATCTCCCTGCTGTTAAGAAAATGCCACCAATACATGCTATCTTTCCCCCCTTTCTTTGCTTTTTAAAAGTGTAATAATAAATAATGATGGGACCAATCATGGTCCTTGTTTTGAAGGTCATGTGAGGTGAAAATGAAGAGAAATGCTTGGATAAATAGATACATGGAAAAATGAACAGCTGAAGATTGTCTCTCCTTCCTGTCTGCCTCATGTATAATTCTATGAATATCTGTTTATGAAGCTTGTATGATTTCCAACAACACTAAGGAAAGGCCTTCAGATGTTTATTTTGCACCTCCTCATCTTCTGATATTTTTCTTCTGTAAATAAATTTCCAAGATGTCCATTTTCAAAGCAATGCTGAAAATGAATTAAGTAAAGGCATCTGCTGACTTTTGAGAGCAGCAGTTTTCCCCTGGTAAATGAAATTCTATGGGGACCAGGTTAAAGGAACTTCTTGATTCACTGAAAGTTACTAATGTAAAGCTTCCACGCATTTCATGTACTCATAGTTCTCAGAAGTGATACTGTATTTTCTTAGAAATGATGTTGAGATAAAAAAAAATCTGCTGCTTGCTGTATCTTGCCTGCTGTGGATACTGAATAGAGACTCCAATTACTTTACACAGTCTGATGAAATAAAATGGAAAGCTGGCTGATTTTAGGGAGGGGGAAAGAATGGCAATTTTATTTTGGAGGCACTCGAGTGCCTGAATGATTCCATTCCTGAGGGTGTCCTAATTATACATGTGCAGGTGTACCTGTCAGAACAGCTTAATCTGCCTATTTATTATGATGGCTTCTTCACGAGATCACCATCTATCTTTCTGTCAAGGCTCATGTTCCTTCAGCCACCTGCTAGGTAGAAATTCGATGGGAAAAGCTCTCTTGTTAATTGCATTGCCATGCTGGAAAGGCTGCACGTGTAGAATCTCAGCTTTTGGCAACAGCTGTTAAAATGGCAATGCTTCTGCCAGGTGAAAAGGCAGTCATCCTTGTGGATGCACCTTGGACGACTATGGTCTAAGTGATGTCCAGAGACAGGAGCTACTCATTCCTATTTCAAAGCTTCTTGCTGAAGTCTGGTTTTGGTACGTTTTCTTGGCCATCAAAATGCAAATTTTCAAGTAGCAGCAATCTCCTTATGCTTAGAGAGGCACATGACATGAACATCATCTTAATGTTGTGAATTTTATATGCTAACACTCATTGCTATATTCTAAAATCCATACATGATACTTTAGAAGAAACTCTGTAATGTCCATAATGCTAAGGAATATGTCTTCCTGGAGCACAGTGAGTCTGATTCGCCTATATAGGCATGTGACCTGATCATTCATAACCGCAGTGTTGTATACGTCTGCTGTCATTATGTGCAATCAAACTGCTTCTGATTTATGGTGATCCTTATGAGGTTTTTTAAGGATATGAGATGTGCAAAGACTGCATTTACAACTACCATCGTCCCATGAGTTTTCATAGCCAAACAGACATTTGTACTGTACCCAAGGGACCATCTAATCCTTTATTCACTACCTGACTTTGACTATCCCTGTACCTCACTGTGTTCTGTGAGTTTTACTCTTAGGCAAGCACCTTTAGCCTTAATTAATTAACAGTAAGCCTTGATCCAAAGTCAGACATCATAAAACCCTTCATGCATCAAGTCCCTACAGAGGATGCATGGTGAAAGCATATTAACCAGTGCCTTCCTGGTGCGTCGGAGCAGTGAAGGGAAAATGAGTGATGGAAAGCAGGACCTGTTAGTTGCATAGTCAGAAATTGTTTTCTCCACACCAAAAGTCTTTTGAAAGCCAGTGTGGTATAGTGAATCAAGTGATGGTCTAGGCCTCAGGAACCTAGGTTCAAATCCCTGCTTCGCCATGGAACTCACTGGATGGAGGTGACACCAGCAGAACTTTATTTCTTACCTATATCATATACCTTTAAGCCCCTCCTAGAGTCAATGTGAGTCAGACTTGACAACAACTTTATAACAGCAACCAAACTGCTGCAGTTGCAGCTTTCCCAATGTAGCACCGACCACATATTTGGTGTTACTAATCTTATCAATCTCAACCAGCATTGTCAATGGTCATGTATGATAGGAGTTGTTCCAAATAGCTAGAAGGCACCAGGCTGGCCCCTCCACCTTACTCCAGCCCCATTCGTGAAGGAGTAAAAGACGCTATGGCTATATAGCACTTTCTGATCAGTAGTACTAGGACCTCTGTATCTGAAGTACAGGGGTTCTTCCAAGTCAAACCATAGCTTTTGAGAAGCAATTTTCTTCAGAAGCATAGGATGGGAAGAAAAGGTTAAACACTTCTTGCCACCTGCTCAATCACAATCATTATCAACCCCAGCCCACGAACTACCATTTTTGTTTTGGAAAAGCACACATAAAATCTGGGGGGGAGCAGAGCAAGATTGAGGACATGCATCCTGATTGATTATTTTGTAGCCAGAGAGTCTCCAGAAGCACCCAACATCCTGCAGTTACAGATTGTTTCTAGGAACCTGAAGTTAATCTCTGACTCTTCTGCTTTCAGCCCAAGGATGTGGGTAGCCTTCAGTTGTATATGGGAGCACTCTTCAAGACTGTCATCCAGAGAAGGTGCAGGATTTGTTTTCAGCCACCTCAAAGTGCAGGAAACATTATTATGGACTCAAGATGTGTGAAGCCAGAATTTGGTTTGAATAGCAGGAAAAACTTCCTAACTGTTAGAGCAGTATGATAATGGAGTCAGTTACCTTGGGAGCTGGGGTAATTGACTCCATTAGCTCAATGCTGAAGTTATTCAGGAGAAAATTGGACAAGCATCAGTTGCATATACTTTGATCTTTGGATTCCTGCTTCGATGGGGGGTGGGTTTGGACTCCACAGCCTTAGAGGCTGTTTTCCAACTCTTTTCTTATGATTCTTTGGAGAGGAAGGGGAGTGACCAGACATGCTCATTCTGACTTAAAACCGCACCCTGTTTAGACCTAGTTTCGTTCGAGAAATAATGGGACGTAAATTAACAAGCAAAACAAACTTCTGTGTTTTTTATTTTCCCCATCATTTTCCTTTTGCCACCCAGAGGGAAAAAACTTTTAATAGAAGCAACTTTTATGAATGTTTGGTAGTTTTTTTTTAATTCCATGTGTGCTTTCTTTTTGAAGTTCTACCCTTCAGATCTTGAGTTCTGATAAAGGTGAAACTTGCCTTGTTGCTTGCTGATGTTTTTTCTCTTGCCAAACATTCTAAATCCACTAGTGTCTGATGGATTGATTCATCTACAAGGGCTTTTGAGACATGCCAGGCTGTCTCAAATTCCAAACATTTCTAAGGAAACCTGTTCAGTAGACACTGGCCACCTACAGCCTTTGATCAGAGCTGTCACCCAGCTAAATCTTCTTAATTAATAGATTAAATCTCCACCTATCTGCATATGAATTAAACAATGTTTGTTTTCAAAATGTGTCTGTGATTCTATGTGGTTGATTGTACCATTATCTTCTTATTGTGGTAAGCCACCTTGAATAATTTCTAGAAAGTTGGGGTATAAATCAGTTAATAATAATCCTCACACTCTAATTCTCTTCTTAGGCAGTACTTTCATGTATTACACATAGGTACCATCTTAGAAGGAACAGTTGCTCCTTTGTCTGAAAAATATACCTCTCCCAAGACAGAGTCCAACTTTAAAAAAAATCCCTTACCTAAATTTGCAAACACTTGCCATGCGGTTGGGCAGGTTGCCTGAATAACAGATGATGCCTTTTGAATTAATTGAAAGATTACAGTCAAATATGGTCACTCCTTAGGGAGATATGGCAATGTTGGTAACACTTTCCTTTGATTTTGGGGGATTTGTGGGTATCAGACATGCTGCTATTACTGTCTTTTCTTTCTCCTGTTCTGTAAAAGTAAATTGTTGGCTTATGACTTGTTTACACATTGAATTATTCTTACCGGCTCCCAGAAAAAAAATATGGGAAATGGGGGAGGGGTTGTGTGTGTATTTACCCTGCCTTTCTGCAGTGCAGGGGCCCAGGGCAGCTGACAAGATTATTTTTTTAAAAATCAAAAACAGTTAACACAATAAATTATAATACAATATTAAATAACAATCAAATATACAATATTCTTACAAGACAAAATGTTTTAAGTGTTTAAAAACATAGAAAAAGACACAGAAAAAGTATAGCATCCTCCATAAAAAGCTCGGTATTTTATTGTTTTATTTGGTCCAAGTGCCTTTAAAATGTCTTAAGACATCCTTTAAATTCAGTGGTTTTTATTACACCCAAAAAGTGGCTTTGTAACTACTTTTTACATTGTTTTGAACTGTAACTTAATTATAGCGTAACCCAAAAAAAGGCAGCTCCAAGCTCTGGGTCCATTAGCTAGCAGCTGGACAAATTTATGCAGGGTGGAGTTAACAGTAGGTACTATTCCTGCTGTACATATATCCAGTAACAAAGGTGGTATATGTTTCTGCATATCAATTGGTGGGTAGCATGAGTGGAGAACAGGGTTGCACTCACTTTCGACACATAAGCTTCCCGTGGGCAGCCAGTTGGTTACTCTTTGAACAGAACAGGAATGGTCCATTGATCCTATCCAGCAAGCGCTGTGAGTGTGTGGCTTTCTGTTGCTTCTCCTTGTGTTCAACTTCTTGGGCATCTTGCCACCAGCATTTCGTAGTGTGCCGATTACTGGGAGCCAAGTTTTTTAATCTGGGCAAAGTTTATCACTTAGAAATGTTATTGATTAAAATACTGTTTGCATTTTGCATTTTCAGTTGTGCATGCCTTTGGAACATAAGGCATATTTTTAAAAAACTCAATCACCTGAAATAAATGTGCGTAAACAAACCTTATCTGTAGGATTAGAAGGTTCTAAGGTCCTGGAAGTCTAGCCAAAATTTTAAATGGAAAATTCTATAACACCCACAGTGTCTGTGGCTCTCTTATTTGGCTAACCATGATTACTGTATTATGGTTTTCATTTTGTTTTGACTGCTGATTTTGCAAGCTTCAAGAATGTATCAGTAATTCTAAGATCCTATACTAGTGGTGGTAAAACTTCATCACTCCAGATGTTTTGGACAAGAACTCCTACAGTCCTTTGTCATTGGCAATATAGACTTGGAATTCTGGGAGTTGTGTTCCAAAACATCTGGAGTGCTGAAGGTTCGTCAACATTGTCCTAGCCTAACAAGGTGTTATTGTATTAAAGGTCCAGGATTCTAGAATACACTAGAATAATCACCAATAGGATGTACTGTTGGACCTACAAATGCCATTTTCATATAAACAGTATCTGAACAACTCCATTCTACTCCTTACATCATTACAACCTTAAATTTACATCCATGCCAAACTGGTAAACATGAATTAAATTTTCCTAAGCAATATAATAATATAATTGACCATGTTTTCAAGAGTACCTGGAAGCCAGCTGATTGTTTTGAAAAGTGGCTGAATGTTTAGAAATGTACAATGGATCCTTGTATAACAGTTTGTATAACATAACATCTGTACAACATAAAAAATTCCATAGACGGGAAATTTGCTTAACATAATCAACTATGAGATGAATCCATACAACATAAAAATGGTCGCTATTAGGGATTACTCTGTTTTCATTCCTATGGAAAATGTGTATAAAGGAAAATTTGCTTAACATAATTTCATTTGGAATGAATTACCGTAATTACTTTATACAAGGTACCACTGTAATGTAAACTACTGTTCCCAATCATACTTATAAACATATTTTCATTTTCATGGCAACTTTTTCCATATTTCTTTTAATTTTCATTTTTTTTTTACAAAATTTCAAATATTGACACACACAGCAAGCTTATTTTCTGTAGCTGCAGAGGGCAGCTTCAAATTACATGGACATAGAGTTTGCCTAAATATTAGGAAGAATTTCTTGACAGTAAAAGCTGTTCAGTTGTGGAATGGATTGCATCAGAGATGGTAAATGCTCCTTCCTTGGAGGTTTTTAAACAGACGTCAGGTAGCTACATGTTGGGGATGCTTTAGCTATGGGTTTCCTGCTTGAGCAGGGGTTGAAATAAATATCCCCTGCGGTCCCTTCCACATACTATGATTCTATACACTCTAGCCTCGTGGAACGTTGGGTTTGGCTGAGAAATGATGGCTTCAACAAAGAGGTTCATGGATGTACCTCTACCTAAGCTCAACACTCTAGCTGTACAGTAACACCATTTGTTGTTGTTGTTGTTCAGTAGTTAAGTTGTATCCAACTCTTCATGACCCCCCTGGACCAGAGCATACTAGGCCCTCCTGTCTTCCACTGCCTCCTGGAGATTTGTCAAAGCCATGTTGGTTGCATCGATGATATTGTTGAGTTTTTATAAAATTTAAAACAAATATAAATTAAATATTGTGAATATGGTTGGCTTACCTGTTCCTTGCTAG
Source organism: Phrynocephalus versicolor (assembly GCA_023846285.1). Classification (NCBI taxonomy): domain Eukaryota; kingdom Metazoa; phylum Chordata; class Lepidosauria; order Squamata; family Agamidae; genus Phrynocephalus; species Phrynocephalus versicolor. The sequence goes on from JAHTLZ010000108.1 coordinate 4,731,564, forward strand.
AAGACACCTTAGGAGTGTTTGGGGTGTGGCAGTGCAACTGAAGCACTCAAACTGAGGTTTCTGTGCAGCATGGGGCAGGTGTAGGTAATCAAGCAGCCAGAAGTGTATATAAGGAAGGGCTCTGTTGTTACACTTTGCTGAATCTGTATAGATTCAGTCACACCAACTTTCTGGCTCTGTTTGAGCTATTTGCTTGTTGTGTTATTTTTCTGCCTACTTCCTATGCTGTATACTTATTTTTTAAAGTTGAGAGGGTTATACTTTACTAGTAGTATACAGTTAAAGTTTAAGTTACAGTTCTGGGTTCTTTCATTGTGTTGTGAAACGGATTGCTGAGTATAAGCAGGTAAGTGTTTAAGTTGTTTACATAGAGCTGAGTATCAAGCATTGTATTTTTGTGTTTAATGTATATATCTTTTTGTCAAACAATACAAATATTCTATTTTTCTACAGAATTGAGTGGGTCTATGTTATTCATTTTTTTTACTATAAATTTTTTTTTATTTATAAAAGAACAGACAAAACAGCAAAATATATGTTATTTCATTATATAGTTTCTCTTTACATTGTTTATCTTTTCTTATGGGAGATGGTCATTCACTGTAAACTCTGTTGCTAAGGTTGAAGGTTTTTTTCTTAATCATTAACTTCAACTCATGCTTCCTGACAGATACCGTCCAACCGTCCCATTCTCTGCCGTACCCATTTATTTATTTATTTATTTATTTATTTGTATACCGCACCAATTTGCCAAAAGGAACTCTTTTCCTTTTGCCTTCAGTCTTTCTCAACATCAGGGACTTTTCCAAGGACTCCTCTCAACTTATGAGGTGGCCAAAGTAGTGGGGCCTCAGCTTCAAAATCTGTCCTTCCAGTGAACATTCAGGGTTGATTTCTTTCTGGTTGGAAAGGTTTGATCTCCTTGTAGTCCAGAGGACTCTCAAGAGTCTCCTCCAGCGCCACAGCTCAAAAGTGTCAATTCTCCATACTTCAAAAGGGTCATAAGATCATACTTCATACTAGAAACTGACAGAACTGAAGGGCAGACTGATGACTGTTGCTTAACATTTACGGTGGGGAGAATCACTAATTTTTTAAATTAAAATTTTATTCTCTTCAGTTCTAAACCTTTTAAGTTTCCCACACCAACATCTTTCAACTGAGTGAGAAGGCAGATGTGAACTACGTGCATCAGATCTTGCCTGATTTCGGAAGCTAAGCAGGGCCGGTCCTGGTTAGTACTTGCATGGGCGACCACCAGGGAATACTAGGTGCTGTAGGCACTTGGAGTAAGAACAGGAAAGCCACTCCAGTATCCCTGCCAAGGAAAAAAAAAAAACTCCATGGACATGGGGTCACGAAGAGACGGTCACGACTGTAGTGACACAACAACAATCAAATACACAAGGATATGGTGAAATCATTGTAGGGACTCACTGGATGTTGGAGTTTGCAAGACATATGCGGCCTGACTTACTAGGGCTTGGACACTGAAAAGAGACGTGTGGCTCTTCAGAAGCTATTGGGCTGCAACTCCCACCTTCTCTCCCCTTTGTCATACAAGGCAGTAGCTGAAATTCCGTGGCATAGGGCGAACACATGTTCAGTTGGTCTCTACCCAGCAAATAAAGGGTCTCGGGGATGCATGCGCACACTGACATGATGCATGTGTACCCTCCTCACCAAGACGCATGCTGGGTTCCTTTTATTTGCCAGTTAGGAATGGAATGAAAGTTAGAATTTACTTACGCTAAGCAACATAATTCCAGCAACAATCTTATGCTTCTGTGCCTTACAGTGAAAATTTATCTACGTCGACTCAGAAGTAAATCTGAGTCGATGTTCAGTGTGGCTTAATTCCAGGCAAGTGTCTATATTCTTCACTTGCTTGAACCATATTCGTACTGAATATGATTCACTTTTCCACAGAGTTATGTTGACTATTGGATTTACTAAAGTAATCAAAACCATCTGGTTGCCTGAGGCACCTTCTCACCCAATTTGTTGTAATCTTATTGGGTATAAGGGACTACTGAGAAGTATTCTTAGCTATGAACCAAAAGCAGTATTTGCACTACATTGTATGTTTTCTTTTTCAGGCAGTCTAAAATTGCTTCTAAGTTCTGAGAATACGTTGTCAAGCCATCCCGGGGGGCGGGGGGGGGGCTGTCATTCTGAGACATTCCCTATAGAGGCTGCATTTCCGTTCTCCAATATGATTTTAATGCTAACCCTAAGAAGTGATATCACTTTCTTTTTGCCCCACAAAATGGAAGGGAGAAAGGCTACATTTGCAGGTGTGTGTGTGTGTGGGAATTTAGTCATGGCCAGTCTCCCCTCCCTTTTTAATCATTGCAGGGGTTGCGAGTGTTCCATTTTCTGTCAACTGTCATTTGAAAGGCATAAGAAACAGGGGATTTGCTGAGACAAATGATCTCTAGAGAAACACTGTGTGGGAGTGGCAATGGTTGCATGTTCTGTCATAGAAATACACAATATCAAGAATATCTTCTAAAAGAAACCTTGATGTGGTGCTTGAAAAACAGATTGTTTCCCTTAAATTTCTTTGATTTCCTCCCCCCCACCCCAATAATTAAGATTGGTGACAGATTAAGGCTTTCCCCCCTTTCTTTTCATGTGGTATATACATGCACCTCATTTCTACAGGGCTGTTGGGAGAAGCCACTAGTACAGATGGCAGGTGCCATTTACTCTTGGGGAAGATTGTGTAAGGAAACTGAGTGTGGCTTTAATTTTTTTAAAACTTTCTCTGGTTGCGCAGTTGATAAAATGATTCAGTCAGGAACCTGAAGAACAGATTGACCTACAAGTCTCCCACTTCATATGTGTTAGTTTACCTCAACTGATACTTACTGACTCAGAGAATGATATTTCCCCCTTTTCCCCAATGAATACAAAATAATGAGGAGAGTCAGAGGAAGCTTCTCTGTGATTTTGGTGACTCTAGGCACCTGAGGGTGCATTTAATATGGGTGTAAAACCAAAAATGAAGCAACAAATTGATTCATCAGAAAAAAAATGATAAATTCATTACTTGTGATTCATCAACCTTGATCAATTCATGAATTTAAATGAATCACCATTTCTCAATCCATGCCCATCCTCACTCATCACAGTTTATGGCATAGCTATACTTCTCAGCAGCCAAAGAAGTCAGGGAGAAGCTGTATCACAAATCCTTGGTAGCTATCCTTGGGAATCCATGCAGTAGCTTAGTCGGGAAGATTTTCATCTTTCACAGTTCACTTGATGCAAATTTTAGAATCCTTCAACTAGTCCCTTAATATATTGCTAGGTATATGGTAATGGCTTTGACACTAAAAATTGAACATCATTAGCGTCAATTTTCACAGTGTTAGCTGTGCTAGGGGAGCAAATTTAAGCTACTATATATTGAAATAACAACTCATTTTCCTGGCTAGATCAAAACAGTATGTAAATAGGTTCTGCAGTGGGTTCCTCTGCATTCCCACTATTCACAAATCAGTTTTCCAGCAACTGCAAAGCAACTCATGATAACATCCAAAATTATTTTTTGCTAGAGTTTGTTAAAAAGTGAAGTGCTGATTCAATTGTCTTCTATAACATTTAGGAGCAATGCCTTTATTTTTTGTAGTTTTTTAGATTTTATATCTCAGTGCTTAGATTGTGGGGGCAGGGAGGTGTCTTAAAATTATTTATCAGTGTGCAAGTTACGTATGTGTGGTTGTAGCTGATGAGAAGTGAATGTGTGGTATGTGAACGCTGACTACCAAATTAGTGGATGTAAGTTGCATAAGATGCATTTAGGTTGGCTTTCCTCAAACTGGCACACTCTAGATCAGTGGTTCTCTGGTAGTAGCCCAGCTGTTCTTAAAATGCAATTTCCCGATGCCTTCACCACCAGCTGTGCAGGCCAGGGTTTCTGGGAGCTGCAATCCAAGTACCTCTGGATTATCTAAGGTAGGGATCCCCTTAATGTTTCAAAATACAGTTGCTATTAGCCTAAGCAACATAACTACGATCTGGAGCTTGTGCAACCTGTAGTCCTCAACATGACTTGGAGGGCAGTAGGTTGAGAAAGACTTTAGAATAATCCTCAGAAGCTTCTGGAAGTTGCCATACACCATCAATATAAGAACATAAGAAGAGCCATGCTGGATCAGCCCAAAGGTCCATCTCGTCCAGCTTCCTGTATCTCACAGTGGCTCCACCAAATACCTGATACCTCACAGGGCATCTAAGGTTTGGCACTTCAGGAGAAAGGATCGTCCTGGGTCATTCTTTTTTTGGCTCTATCATATCATTACCTCCATCCCCTTCCTTCAGGGTGTTACAGGCTTGTGTCTCTTCAGATTGGCCCCTCCTTTGAAACCACTCTCCTTGAATATCCTGACCTAAAAGATTTCAGTTTGTGGTTCAGCTGAGCTGTAGAGTTAAAGGTGGATGACTGTCTCGTTTATTTACATCATAAGAATATAAGAAGAGCCATGCTGGATCAGACCAAAGGCCCATCTAGTCCACCTTCCTGTATCTCACAGTGGCCCCACCAAATGCATCTAGGCGCGCACAAGACTAGATATCTGTCTCCTGATACCACTCCCCTGCATCTGGCCCTTGAAGCGCCCTGGCTGTAAGCCTGGGGATTACACATCTCCATCATGGTTTGTAACTTTCATGGTGATCCTATGAACTCATTATTTCAAACAGCCCTTTTTGTTAAAAGCTCCATTGTAAACTAAAGGCCTTGGCTTCCCTTGTTGAGTCAATGAATTTCGTATTAGTTCTTTCTCTTTTCCTTCTGTTTTTCCAAGTATTGCTGTCTTTCTCCAGGGAGTCTTCTCTTCTCATGGGTGCTGGTGAGACAGAAATCATCCGGCCATCTTCACTCATCTGATCTGCCTAGCTTGCAGTGTGATAACTTCAGCTGCGCTGCCAGAGGGAACATGCCACAGTGGAAGCGATTTGTGCAGTTTATTGTTGCATCACCCAGCCAGAATGATCAGGGGAAATGGCAGAGCTTGGTGAACTCTTGGAAAGTTCCTTTTTGGACTTTGACTCCCAGAATCCTCCAACCAGAATAGTCACTGGTAGCTTATGCCTTTCAACACTTCCTCGGGCCTAGCAGCAAGTCATGTAAAAGATCCCATTCTCCCATATAGTATAGGCATTTCTAGCTTTTAGGATGTTTACCAGAGGCTTTCTCTCTAGCCTCATTTGGACATTCACAATAGGAAGAAGGCTATACAAGATGTGGGGACTGGTGGAAAATATTTTTTTACCCAGTGTGTTGTTAGTCTGTGGAACTCCCTGCCACAGGATGTGGTGATGGCATCTGGCCTGGATGCCTTCAGAAGGGGATTGGACAGATTTCTGGAAGAAAGGTCCATCACAGGTTACAAACCATGATGATGTGTAATCTCCAGGCTTAAAACCAGGGTACTCCAAAGACCAGATGCAGGGGAGTGGTATCAGGAGACAGATATCTAGTCTCGTGTGCTCCCGGACACATTTGGTGTTGCCACTGTGAGATACAGGAAGCTGGGCTAGATGGGCCTTTGGCCTGATCCAGCATGGCTCTTCTTATGTTCTTATGTGATGCATGCAAGTGTGCGAGAAGTCAGGCATGCATACATTTGCAGTGCACATTATGCTTGTAACCATACTTAGATGAGTATGCTTTCAGACCTCTTGTGACTGGGAAGATTGACAAGGAGGCATTCCTGATAATGGAAGCCTAAAGTATCTCCAGGAAAACATACTTTCAGGCTTCTCTTTAGAAATGTGTGCTTAATGCATTTATTTTATTTTACTTTATTTAATTTAGAGTATCCCCCCCTCCAGCTGCAGTCACACAAGGTTATAAGTGGTTATAAACACAAAGTCTATGTGATCGTATAGACTCATATAAAAGACACATAATAGGTAGCCCATCATTCAGGGAAACCTTGCCTGAAGAGAAAGGTCTTTGCCTGTTTGCAGAAAGACATCAGAGATAGGTCAGTTCGGGCCTCTAGTGGGAGGGAGTTCCAGAGACTGGGTGCAGCAGCTGAGAAGGCCCTTTCATGTGCTCCCATGAGACGTACCTGTGACGGTGGCAAAATGGAGAGAAAGGCCTCTCCTGATTACCTTGGCACAGCTGGTTCATATTATGAGTAGAAATGGGCACAAATGAATTTTTTTGTTTTGTTGTTCGCTATTCGGTTCGTTATGTAACAAAACGAATAACGACCCTAGGGGCAAATTTAACACAAAATGAAACAAACCAAGAAAAATTGGTTCGGTTAGGTTCATTTTGTTAATAGGGGGCGGAGATGTCTCCTACCTGGTGCTGGTCCTGAGGTCCGGTCTTCCTGGCTTCTAGGATGGTGACCAGGAAAAAAAAGCCGACGGCTGCGCTACAGCTGTAGCGCAGCCATGTGGTCGCTTGGCACAGTAAAAAAAAGGAAAGAAAGGAGCACCGGCCAGGCCCGAAGGGTAGCCTGGTTGGCACCATAAAATAAAATAAAAATTTAAAAAACCAGCGCCGACTGCGCCCTGAGCCAATGACAGCCGAGGTGGCTGGAGGTTGCAGTTCCACCTCCAAGCCCAACAGGTCGGTGATGTCAAAGCCTTTGGAGTGCAGGCTCCCGGTGGTGGAGGCTGTGTGGGGAAGCAAGGAAGAGGGATCCCCCCCCCCACCGGACTGATGCGGCGCAGGGGTGGGTGGGGGAGTGGAAGGTGTTCTCTCCTGGCCGGCACCCTAAAATAAAATAATAATAATTTAAAAAAACCCGGTGCTGACCGGACCCCAGGGGCTGTATGGTGGGTGCTGGGATAAAAGGGTAATTATGAATAAAGAATTAACGAACCAACAAAATGAATTTTTCTGTGAAAATTCATGAAAAATGAAATGAAACAAATCAGACTTCTAAACGAAATGAAACGAAACGTCATTTTTTTTATTCGTGCCCATCTCTAATTGTGAGATTTGATCTGAACTGTAACGTGATCTCTGTACCCCACCCCAGTCAGCAATCTGGCTGCTGCATTTTGGACCCATTGAAGTTTCCTGAGACTTTTCATTGGTAGCCCCATATAGAGTGTGTTACAGTAGACTAGCCGGGATGTCACTAGGGCATGTGTTACAGTGGCTAGAGCTAGTTCTCAAGAAATGGGTGTAACTGCCGTATTAGCTTTAATTGTGTAAATGCGCTCCTGGCCACAGCCGTGACCTGGGCATCCAGGCTCAGGGATGAGTCCCAGAGCACCCCCAACCTGTGCACCTCTTTTTTTCAGTTGGAGGGTGACCGCATCTATTACAGGTTGCATCCCTATCCCTTGTTCTCCCTTTTGATGCGTTGGCTTCAAGTGTGGAGGAATTGGGTGATTGCTTCCATGTGAATCCCTGGTCCTCAACACACATATACTAGGGTCTATATCGTGTCTCATCTCCATCTCCATCTCCATCATGACAATAGCTCCCTACAGGCACAACACTTGAGAAAGGTTTCTGTCTCTCCAGTAACTGAGATATCGATAGAGAAGGGCAGGATTTTGGAAGGGGGCCTTCTGGGTGGAAACTTGCAGGCTCTGGGACTCCTTTCCAAGGAAGTCTCACTAACCCATCTTTTGATGACCTTCTGCCTGCAGACAAAGATGCAGCATTTGGCTCAGAAGCTGACTTGCAGTTATTTGTTGCCCATACATTTTTGTGTGTTCATGTTTGTTTGTTTCTCTTTCTCTTTTGTTTAGTATTGCCATTCCTACTACAGTAAGCCCCCACCTATTGCATGGGTTAGGGACCCAACCTGACCCACAATAAATTGAAAATCCGCAATATGCGGATGCTGGGTCAGGTCGGGACTGGGCGGGCTCTCTGGGGGCTCTTGTACTTCCCCCAGGCCTGGTGCTGCCCCAAACGGGCCTGCAAGGGGCTTTCCAGTCCCCCATAGGCCCCAAAACTGCTTTCTAGTGACCTGGAGGTCACTTCTGGTTTACCAGAAATCACTTCCGGTTTGCAGGGAAGCACTTTTGGGGCTTCCGACGGGCCTGGGAAGGCCTTCCCTCCTTACCCCAGGGGGCCTTTTTTCACATATTGCGGAGCCACGATATACCGGGACCGCAGTATATGAACCGTGAAAAGGCGGGGGGGGCAACTGTATATGGGGTACCATATGGTGGAAAAATAAAGCACAACATTAGCCAGCGAACAGGTAAATAAACGTATGGAAGGCCAAGAAGCCACGGGTAGTTCTAAGAATATTTTAGCTTTTCATCAAATACAAAACCAGTGCAAAACCAGCACATGGGCAAATGTCTGCAGTTATTGGCGGAGAGTGAAAGGACATGGATCTGCCTGGATCATTGCATATTTTGAGGCAGATTGTTGCCAAGGAAATTATTGTAATTCTGAAATGTCATTGCCTAGCAAAGCAGAGAAGGTCCCACAGGAAATATTTTCTTTGAAATTTGCTCTTCTCAGTAGATGGCAAGAGAAGCAGCTTACTTCTTTATTTAAAATGACTTTGATTATATAAAATACAGCTTTCTTTCTGGAAAAAAAATAGCCTTCGCCCAGGGAAATGAACGAAGGCACTAGGTTAAGAGCTGCCCTTAATATTGAAACAAAGAAATGCAAACATAGAAATCCACACATTTAGTCAAGACTGAAACAAAAGAAACGCAAACATAGAAATCCACACATTTAGTCAAGATTGTATAATAGTGTTCCATCTGCCTTTTCAGCTGCCATGAAGTTGTAAGCAATTGCAGTGTGTTTGGGGTTGAGGCAGCTGTGTTCCCCACTTTAGTAGGGTAATGCTGGGTATTCAACCAGTCACATTGCATCAGTCATATTAATTCTATCAGGCTGTACCAATAGACCGGCTGGAATCCTCTGCAAAAGTTAACTGGCTTAGGCAAAAGGTCACAGCTGCTAATGGGCTGACAAGGGGAAAATAATGTCAAGCCCCTGATGGTCTGTGTTTTTTGTTGATGAAGGAGGTGGGATCTGACAGACAAGGAAGGGGAAGGGTAGGAGAGGTTGTTTTGGACTCCTGTGTTATAACTTACAACCAAGCTGTTCAGAAAAGTAAACGTGAGGATCAAGATGGCATTCAGATTACAGCTGGACGAGCCAGCATATTTACTGTAGAAACAACTAAGTAATGTCACTGTTTCCATGGGGATATTAGCCCAGTCCCACAAAAATATGCATAAATACTGGTGTAACTCAAAGACTGGATATGGTATGTAGATGATCCCCAACCACTTTGAAACTGTCAAGAATCCTTTTAGGCCACTATGTACTGTCCATCCTTTGAAACAACAAGGGTAAGGAGTACATCTTGATAATCTTTGGAAGATGACATATAGTATGGACATTTTAAAAGATGATACAGCATGAGTTTAACCCTCCATGTCCCCATCCCAGATCTTCCTTCTCTCCTTTCTGTGTCCTCTCCACTTAGATTTTTAACTAAATTCCATCACCACTACAGACACATGGGAGATATCTCATGAGATCAGCAAGAGAAGAACATGTGATAAGCGTGATACATTCAGCGTTCACATCTTTTGGACAATTTCATCTAGCAAACCACTGAGTGTCACCAAGCAAGACAATAGATAATACCATACCATTTCTATTCAATACCAAGACATCCAGTAAAATGCCTGCAGCAAATGCCTTCTATTTCCAGATTAGTGATATTCAAAGATAACAAAAAATATGAATATGCATCATTTCATCATAAAATCAGAGGCAATTTGCATTGAGACAGTTATTTGGCAGATAATGATTGCGCAAGTTAGGAATACAAAGTGCACAATAGAATGGGAGTAGAAGGTCAAATTCCTGTCTGCCACATGCGTGTGTGCAAATGATGGAGAGCAACTAAGCCTGAGAGCCACTGAAAATAGACAACACAAGAGAGCTGCAATTAAACTTTAAATCAGGCAAGTGCCGATTAAAAGTGAATACTATAGTTAGCACATACGGAAAGGGATAATTGTTGACATTTTGTTCTCAGAAGGAAACAATACTGGATGATTACCGGTAAATGTATTTTCACACTTATAAGTGGACAGAATCTTCCATTCCACCAGGGGGCAGCATGCTAGTTTAAGAGGATCCAAGTAGGCTCAGCAGCTCATGCAGCTCTTCCCCTCTCCCATTTCTGCTTTCTGAAGCAGCTGCCTTTTTCTGCCTCACAACAGGGCTGGCTTCACACAGAGATGAAGAAAAATAAAAATACAAAAGCATGCCACCGTTTTTTAAAATACAAAATCCAGGAACTAGAGATGGGCACGACCAGAAAAAATGACGTTTCGAGTTGTCGTTTGTCGGAACAGGTCCGTTTCGGGTCGTTGCCGTTTGTTGGGATAATTTTCAACAATTTGTCGTTTCGTTTGTCGTTTGGTCGTTTGTGGGTTGGGGTTGGGGTAAGTGGGCTCTGGGAGGCACCTCTCTGGGTGCCTCTGACATCTGACCCACTAAGAAGGGAAGGGAAACGTTTCACGGAGCCGCCGCATATTTATTTTTATACATATGTTAGGGGGGGGGGGT
>JAHTLZ010000108.1:4742889-4835389 GCA_023846285.1 Phrynocephalus versicolor
GGGGGGGGGATTTTATTGTGATGAAATGTACAATGAAGTGATCTTTTTAAGATGCAAAACATCAACAGCTCTTCTGGCCATGATTCTTCTTAATTAGATTTATGAAACAGCCTTGATGTGGACTCTCATGAGAGTTCAGAACACCCATAGATGTAGAGTTTTAAAAAGACCCCAAATGGGAGTTGGCTGTGAAAGACCTTATTTACTACACTTCCTCTTCCTCTTCGTCTTCCTCTTCTTCTTTGTCTTCCTCTTCCTCTTCCTTCTGTGGAATTCAAGACATCCTGCTTAAGCTTAACACAACTATAGAAGCCAATGGAACCATTATTCAAATCTTGCCAAACAATGCAACAGGGGTGAAGACTGTGGTTGTTGAGTTGGCAGCAGGTGGGGATGGAGGCAGTGTATACTCTGATTGGGCTTCATTCTTGAACATGGCTGCATAGCTACGGCTCCCAATAGGAACTCTCTCCCAACCACGTACAGACCAAGGCTAGATCGGCTTTGTTTCAATATGGTTGATATATTACAAGCTTGTTCCAACCTTACTGTAGGAGTTCATATGTTAAACAAGCAGGTTTCACTGTAGACCTTTTATCACGTAAGGCAGAGTGGCAAATGGTGTCTACTAGAGATGGGCACAAATCGAAAAAATGGCATTTCATTTCGTTTTGTTTAGTTAAGGAGGTTGGTTCATTCTGTTTCATTTTTTGCAAATTTTCACGGAAGAAATTCATTTTGTTGTTTTGTTGTTTTGTTATTTGTTTTTACCCCTTTTTCCCCAGTGCCCACTGTGCGGCCCCTGGGATCCGGTTGGCACTGGTGGTTTTGTGGGGTTTTTTTTGGGGGGGGGTCCCCTTTATTTTACGGTGCCGAGTCGACCAGGCCACCTTTGGGTCCGGTCGGCACTCCTTTAAAAAAAAAAATTAAATTTTATTTTATTTTATTTTTTCACTTCCGGGTTTGGCCCGTGCTTTTTTTTTTCAGTGCCGACTTCCCCTGGGGTCTGGTCGGCACTGTTTAATTTAATTTAATTTAATTTAATTCTTTATTTTAGGGTGCCGACCAGGCCACCCTTGGGGTCCGGTCGGAACTCCCTTATTTATTTATTTATTTCTATGTGTATTTTATTCCCCCCACCACTTCCGGGCTTGGGCCCCGCACTACAGCTGTAGCGCAGGGCTTTTGTTTCTTTCAGCACCAACCGCACGGCCCCTGGGGTCTGGTTGGTGCTGTTTTTTTAATTTAATTTAATTTAATTTTTTATTTTAGGGTGCCGACCAGGCCACCCTTGGGGTCCGGTCGGCACTCCCTTATTTATTTTTTTTTTTTTTTTTTTTTTTTTTTTAACCCCCCCCCCCACTTCCGGATTCAGGCCCCGTGCTACAGCTGAGGCACGGGACTTTTTCTCTTTTCTTTCAGCACCGACTGCGTGGTCCCTGGGGCTCGGTCAGCGCTGGGTTTTTTTATGATTATTTATTATTATTATTTTAGGGTGCCAACCAGGCCATCCTTGGGGCCAGGTTGGTGCGCTCCTTTTTATTATTTTTATTTCTTTTATTTTCTTTTTATTTTCTTTTTTAACTGCTGACCACATGGCCACGCTACAGCTGTAGCACGGCTGTTGGCTTTTTTTCCTGGTCGCCATCCCAGAAGTGAGGAAGACCAGACCTCCGGACCAGCACCAGGTAGGAGACATCTCCGCCCCCCTCCATTAATGAAACGAACCTAACTGAACCAATTTTTCTTGGTTTGGTTCGTTTTGTGTTAAATTTGCCCCAGGGTCGTTATTCATTTCGTTATGTAATGAATAATGTATAATGAATAACAAAATAAAAAAAATCATTTCGTGCCCATCTCTAGTGTACACAGCTGTTGAGGTCAAGGACTTTTGTATGTGGGCTATTTTGGCACCTGAGCATGTTTTTCTTTATTAATTATTTCATGTTCTCCAATCAGTTATGATTCATGGTTACCATCTTCAGAGTTTTCTACACAGAGAATACTTGGAAGTAGTCTTCCATTCCGTTCTTCTGGCAGCGGTGATCTGACACATGTAGTTGATGTGGCTTCTTTCTCATCACAATGGGAAACTGAACTCCCAGCTTACTGAGCCATCCAGCCAGCTTTTAAAATCTATTCCTCTACCTAGATGTATCGTCTCCCCCCTTCTTTTTCTTGGCATCTGTCCCACTTGGTTGTGGGGTCCACTAAATATCAATGTACAGTAATTGTCAAAATCCTGTTGCAGAGTTGTAGTGGCCACATCCCAAGCTGCTTGATTAGGGTTCTGTGAGGAACTGAAGTGGTGTGACTGATTAATTATTGCCGATTGGTCACAGTGAGTTATGTTATTGCCCTCCTGCCAGTATAGCTACTCAACCAAATTCTGGCCGAAAAGAAACGAAATAACAACAAAAACGTAATACCTTTTCATAACACCCAATTCATTCATTCATTCATTCATTCATTCATTCATTCATCCATTCATCCATTCATTCATGATTTTTGAATACAATAAATGTGCAAACAACAACAGCAACAACAACACAAAACAAAATTTGAGGTACAGGGTTACCAAGGCCTATTTCTGAAGTGTAAAGCAATTGATTCCTTCTGTCTGTCAGTGAGGCCAGCCCTCTCTGTTGGTGCTGGTCCTATTAAAAACCTAAAAGATTCATTACAGAAACATATTGCCAGCTGTTCCCTGTTTTCATAAGCGAATATGTTTAGAAGAGAAGTAAGTGGTAGCAAAGATAAAAGATTAAGGACTTTAAATAGTCCCTGCTTGACTACTTGAATTTAGAATACTGTATAGAAATACATCTCTGATAAAAGCTCATTTCAGCATTGTTTGTGGGGGAAAGTGGGTTCACTTCTGCCAGAAAGGGGGTAACCAGGTGTTTGTGGGTAACACCTGCTGGTGTTGGTTTGTCACCAAATCAGTGCTCTGCAATCAAGAGAGGGCTTTGCCATCGACAGGCTGAATTTGCCCAAAATGGGTTGAGACATTGTCTAAATATGCAGAAAGAACAAAAAGTGGAGAGTGTCTCTTGAGGAGGAGACTTTTAATTGTTGTTTGGGGACTAAGAAATGGATTACACAATGAGTTCTTCAAGACAGAGAGAGGCACTGGGGAAGCAGGCTTCCAGTTGCCTTGCCCATCCGGATGGGTTGTTAACCAGAAACTTCTGTTGGTTTAGAACAGTGGTTCTCAACGTGTGGGTCCCCAGATGTTCCTGGAGTGCAACTCCCAGAAGTCTTCATTACTAGCCTGAGCTGGCCAGGAATTCTGGGAGTTGCACTCCAGGAACATCTGGGGACCCACAGGTTGAGAACCACTGGTTTAGAATGCAATTACATTTCCTGAACACATACAGGGCATTTTTGCTACTCGATGGGGCGAGGGAGAGCTGTAAATTATTAAAGTTGGAGCTATGTGTGCCAGGCAGGCTGCCCCCTTATGCTCCGAAAGGTAGCCTGTTCCTTCCAGGGGCAATGGAAGATATTGTTCCATCACTAGTGTTGAACTTGGTATAAGAACAAGAGACACAGATATAACAGTCAAGCAGGCTTTGGCCATCCTGACTCCTGTAATCCCCAAATGTTCCTCCTGATGAACATAACCATCTAGTCGACTGTACACCGGCCGAACCAGTTTTCTGTCCCGGCCACCGCACACTCTGTGCTGACCTTTTACTTCACAAGCTGGAAATCAGCAGGACAACAAGACTCCTTGAAATATTTTGTAGAGTTAATCTTGAGCTAGCAATTGGTTTTCAGCATCTGTTTGCCCCAAGAGTGGTGGCTACAATGAGTGCATGCCTTTCGTGGAGGCCACTCAGAGGGCCAAATGTATTGGAAGTGGGTCCTCCAGCTCAGCTTATGTACCATGGAACCATTTTAAGCATCAAAATAACTGTATTGCCTTCCAAGCAATCAGCTGTTCTGGAACATTTAATGGCTAAAATCGATGGTGCTAAGTAGGTTGACTGAATGTTCCTTCCATGGTTGCAAAACATAGTCCTCATTGCCCATTCCGTTCTTAGTCCAGACTCTTAAAAGCTCAGCTCCTTTATTCCGGACTAGTAGTTCCTTGACCTCATTTTGCCATTGTGAATGTTTTATTCTTTGGGCCTTTCCACACAACCCCTAAGATCCGCTGGCCACTTAAATTCAGACCAGAGATCTTAGGGGTTCGTTGCTCTTCCTTCCTCCCCACCACTCTGCACTTCCTTGCTCCTGTCTGCGTGAGGGGAGGGAGGAAGAAAGAGAGGAAAAAATGCACCCTCACCTCCGAAGCTGCCGGGCATTCCATTGTCCTGATTCCTTCTCTTCTGTTTGCTTTTTTCCCCTCCCGCCCCTTCTCTTAAAGGGGCGGGAGGCAAAAAAAAAAAATCAGAAGCGAGGAGAGCCCCTCACTCACCAGATTAAATCCGGATCTGGGGATTTTCACCATCTTCAAGCAGGTACAAGAAAAGTGCGCTGGGACGCGCTTAGGTGGGCGTGGTCGCACTTAATTTCCTGCAAACTCCGGAGCTGGTGGGGAAACAATTGTAAGCTCCGGAGCTTGCAGCCATTTTCTGCGGAGTTTAGGGGTCGTGTACAAAGGCTCTTTGTAACTACTTTCTTCCTATTTCTGAGTTTGGCAGTGCTTTCTAAGTATGTGCCACCTAAGCACATGTATTACAAGTTGTGCTGTAAGATATGCTGACATTTTATTTGCAACCTGACACACTGTCTATAGTTTGTGTGACTGAGAGGGACTTTTCTGGCCTGGGATAATTGCCTATCCATCCAGCACTAAACCAGTGTGTTTCCCCCCCAGCCTTTGGACTGAAAGAGAGACCCATTTCTCTACTGAATGTTCATTTCCTTCTCATTCCTTGGCCAGAGGCAGTTCCTTTGCTGTGGATCAGTTCAGTTGGTTGGCAAGTATCAGCTGGTTGGCAAGCATGAATACAATAAAGAAATCAGAATGAATGATTGAGATTTTATGTGCCAATTAATGAGAAAGGGGAACTTACAACTATTCTCCTGTGTGGATCTCTGTACTTCTACTGTGCAGCAAAATGGAAATTGAGGAGAAATTCAAAACTTTGCAACACGATGTTCATTAATACAAGGTAATGTGAAAAGTCAGTTCTTCTTGCTGACTTTTAAACACCTTCTGGTGATCCTGAAACTTAATTTGGAATACAGTGATCAGTGAATGTATTCCACAGCTTAGTCCTAACTTTAAAAAGATCTATCAAAGATGCTGAGCCTATTTTTGAACATAGTTTTCTGCACCTTGAATAGCTCATGTAAAGTTCAAGCTAAAACCCAGAACATATACACTTCCCCACCAACATCAGAGCCATCAGTGGAGATGGGATCTTCTGATTTACTGGATGATGAATCTGACAATTGTCAATTCTGGACAATACAGACCCCCAAATGTGCCTCGCCTGAGAGAAAAGCCTCAGCTGCAAAGACCTTGAAATCTAGCTTTGACCAGGTTTCCTGTTCCTGCCCCAGTGCTAGCTGGGGGCTTTCTTTCTAAGCAGGAAGATAGAGCTAAACCAGTGGTTCTTCGTCGTGGACTCTGTGAATCCACACTTGTGGGTTCTTCCTGCGCCTGCGCGGGAGTCTTCGGCCCTTTCCAAAGCTGTAATAGTATAGGCACCTCCCCCTCCAGTGCGCATGCTCCGCCTCTTCCCGCTCAGTTCCTTTTTGCCGCCGCTGAGTCTAGACGCGTCCCTTCTTGCTCCTGCAAAAGAAAAGGAAAGTCTTTATTTTCTTATTCTAATTTCTCCTACTGTTATCCCTCCCCCTCCAACCCTTAGTTTTATTATTTATTAGTATTTAATTTGAATTTGTTCCGCAACCTTGCCGTCCCCTTCGGGGGAACGGCCTTCTTCGTTGCGGGCCACCTGCCCGTTATTTCATGGCATCAGCCTTATTCAAACGCTGCGAGGCGTGTCCCAACAAGATCCCGCTTGCGGACGGACACAGCCTCTGTCTCTACTGTTTGGGCGAGACTCACTGCAGAAAACTCACTAAACCTGCCCTAAAACATAGACTTAAGAGCCTCAGAGCGTTTCTTTGGGAGAAATCGCTCAAGCCTATGGATCAGCAAACTCAGTCTGAGGCTTCGATACCATCAACATCTTCGAAATCGAAGCAGGTATCGAAACTGGACAAGAAAAAGAAAAAGAAGCCTGACTCGGTGAAACCACAAGCTCGGCTTCAGTCCAGGGACCCGGGGTCGACTAACACTCTCGCACCCCACCCTGTTGCCTCACCACGCGCCACGGTCGCACAAATGCAAACAGAATCTCAAGGTATGGAAACGGCTGCGACATCGAGCCTCCTTGATGCCCATGCGATACCGTCTTCTCAACAAGACAATTGGGCTCAACACTTGACGCAACAAGCGACCATGTCTCAAATGCCTCAAAGCCCTGTGATGTCTACGGGCTTGCCATCAGGTCAACTGGCCCTTGATGCTGACATGACCAACTTTGGATTAAATCCCTTGGCGCATTTTCAGTCAATGCAAGAGGCTTCCATCCAACTAGCCCCTCCACGACATCAAACGGTGGAGGACATCACCGACCCTCGACGCCATATAGCCGAACAACGCTTGGTCGTCCAGAGAGGTCGTAGCAAGAAGCCTAAGAGGGTAGACCGAGAGAACTCCACCTCCTCGACGTCACCCTCTCCCCGACGCCGAAGATCTAGACATCGCCAGGCTAAACGCCAGAAGCGTCATAGATCTTCGTCTTCTTCTTCGCCTGTTCGACACCATAGATCCAGGCATCATAAAAGATACCACAGGCAACGCCAAGTGGTCTCATCAGCGGTATCGGATTCGTCCATGACATCCACCTCCGCTTCTACTACAACAATTAAACGGCGTCGTAAGGAACGCAAGCGCCTGGAATCACGCCCCATTGCTGTGACAGAGCGCGACATCAGAACTCTTGAGTCCAACAGCACCGCCCTTGCCGCTGCTATGGACCTTTCTGAGAATACAGTCACTGCGACCTCCAGACAAACACACCTCCAGGAATCTCCAGCATCCATGGACCGCCCTCTTACTGAGGAGTCCGAAATGGAAGTCGAATCTCAAGTCTCTCATCGTTCTACCATATCTAAGTCCAGAGAGTCTGAGGCCGACATGACGGACACTCAACCTAATACATCTTCGGAAGACTTTAAAAGCTACTCCCAATTAGTACACAAAATAGCCCAAGTAATGGGACTACAGGTGCAATTACCTAATGCTTCTGATTCTTGTAAATTTTTTGGCCATTTAAATAAATCCAAAACTCCTCCTCTTAAGATGGCTTTTATTCCATCTATGCTAGACAGAGCAAAGGAGGCCTGGGACAAACCCTCATCTAATCCTCTTATGCCCAGGAGAATTGACAATCTTTACAAAACACACGGAGACGGCACAGATTTCCTAACTAGACACCCACTTCCTAATTCGGTTATAGTGGATGCTAATCAGAACAGAGGTAGATCTCATTCCAATACCACACCAAGCAATAAGGAAGCTCGAAAGCTCGACCTTATTGGCAGGAGACACTACTCGCTAGCTTCCTTCTCCCTAAGGGCACTGAACTACCTTTGTGCCATGGAGGCTTATACACGACACGTCCTCCTGACCTTCTCAGCATGCATAGATCTGCTCCCAGAGGAACATCGGGCTAAAACCCAATCTTCTTATGCAGAGGTATTATCACTCCTGGATCAGCAGATGATTACCTCGTTGCACTTGACAGACGCTGCTTCAAAACAACTTACCACGGCCATCTATCTTCGCCGTCATGCCTGGCTAAGGACAGCCAATATCACTGAAGATGCAAGGAATCGCATTGAAGATTCCCCATTTGATGGAGAGGGCCTGTTTGCCACAACCACAGATGCCTCTCTAGATAATATCCAAAAGATGCGCAAAGCAGCCAAATCATATACTTACCCGACAACCATTACACAACCAAACTCCAGACCTCCTTCACAGCCCTGGAGACGACCTTACACACCACTACAACATAGACCTCAAACCAGATACAGGTCTCAATATCATCAATCTCCATATTACCGTCCGGCTCAATCTCAACGCCAACGACAACAACAACAACCTGGTAGGAGGTACGACAGGAAACCTAAACAGCTGTCCTGACCCCTCCACCGACATCAGACTAAAACCTTTCCACACCAACTGGCAACGGATCACCACGGATGCTTGGGTATTGTCAATCATCGAAAGTGGATACCGCCTGCAGTTCCATCACAGGCCCCCACTCGGAAGAGTGATCACTACACCATCTTCTGCGATTCTGCAGGAAGAGGTCACCACTCTTCTTCAAAAAGATGCCATAGAGCACGTGCCATCTACCGAGCTCTTAGGGTTTTACTCTCGATATTTCACAATACCCAAAAAAGACGGAGGCATTCGTCCCATCTTAGACTTAAGGAGGTTAAACAAATTCATCAAAAACAAAAAGTTCCGCATGTCCACTCTAGATTCCATCATTCCTCTTCTGCAAAGAGGAGATTGGTTCGTAGTCCTGGATCTTCAGGACGCGTATTTCCACATTTCTATAGCTCCAAAAGACAGAAAGTACCTTCGTTTCCGCATAGGAAACATGACTTACCAATTCAAAGCGCTCCCGTTCGGTCTTTCATCCGCGCCCCGGGTCTTCACCAAATGCATGGCGCCGGTCTCTGCATTTCTTCGTCTTCAAGGGATCCAAGTGTTCCCATATCTGGACGACTGGCTCCTAGTAGCTCCTACAAAGCAAAAAGTACAGAGAGACAGAGATATCACCATACGTCTACTTACCTCCTTAGGACTCCGCATAAATCAAAACAAATCTATACTCAAACCAACCCAATCAGTCCACTACATCGGAGCCCTTCTAGACTCCCGTCAAGCAAGGGTCTACCTAGCACCGGATCGTCTAACCAAGATCCAAAAAGCAATAGCTCCTTTCTTCAGTTCACACAGAGTAACAGCGCACCAGGCTCAACATCTACTAGGCCTTATGGCCTCCACCACAGCCATTCTCCCTCACGCCAGATTGAGAATGAGACACCTACAAGCTTGGCTCTTAGCACGCTTCCGCTCTCACTGCGACCCATCCAACAAGTCTCTTCGAGTAACTCATCTACTCAAATCCAACCTCCAGTGGTGGTCTATACCAATGAATCTCCGGACCGGCAGACCGTTCAGGCAACGCTTCCCGTCGATACAAATCACAACAGACGCCAGTACAACTGGCTGGGGAGCCACCTGCAAACGCTTATCCATCCACCACAGATGGTCTGCCATAGAGAAAAGATACCATATCAACCATTTAGAACTCCTTGCCATTTACAAAGCACTCAAAGCGTTCGAAATCCATCTCTCACGCAAAGTAGTGCAGATAACAACAGACAATACAACAGCAATGTACTACCTGAACAAGCAAGGAGGCACCCACTCACACTCCCTATTACACCTCACCACGAAAATTTGGATGTGGTGCATCAAGAGGCAAATACACCCGATTGCCATACATATCTCTTCCCAAGACAACACGACAGCAGACAAGCTCAGTCGTCTACGACAAGACAACCACGAGTGGTGCCTCTCCAAACGCATGTTTCTCCACCTGTGCACCAGATGGGGCACACCACTCTTGGATCTCTTCGCGACCCAACACAACACACACTGTCGCCGATATTGCTCCAGAGCAGGTATGGGCAAGCATTCGATGGGAGACGCTTTTGCAACAACATGGCCACGAGCCCTGCTCTATGCCTATCCTCCAATTCCACTCATACAACGGACTCTAACAAGAATCAGACACCGAAAGGCCCAAGTTATCTTTATAGCTCCATTCTGGCCCAGACAACACTGGTTTCCACTTCTCCACCAGATGGCAGTAGATTATTTCCACCTGCCACTGACACCAGACCTTCTCACTCAGAACCAAGGTCAGATACGTCACCCGGACACTGCAACTCTTCACCTCACGGCCTGGCTCCTTCTCTCACGGTAGAGCAGGTACTACTCCTCTCCAAGAAACACTCTACTGTTTCCTTGTACAACCGGAAATGGCTCTCCTTTACAAAATTCACATCCGACCACCATTATCCTGCACAACCTACTAATATACAAGTCCTTTTAGAATTCCTCCTCTATTTATTTAATAGAGGCCTCTCTATTTCGACCCTCCGAGTCTATACGGCTGCTGTTGTCTCCCATCAACCATCAGACTCAGAAGCAGCCATGCTCTTCAAGCATCCCAAGTTCAAGAAATTTCTCAAGGGCCTTGCAAACATCCGTCCCCGCGAAAGAGGACCTACACCTCAATGGTCCCTTTCCTTGGTCCTTAATTGCCTCATGAAACCACCGTTTGAACCTATGGCCACTACCTCGCTATACCTTCTAACCTTAAAGACTGCGTTCTTGGTCACGATCACATCTGCAAGGAGAGCATCCGAGCTTGCTGCTCTTCGGGTTGACCCCCCGTTTCTGAACTTCCACCATGACAAGGTAGTTCTGCACACAGACATATCCTTCCTACCGAAAGTAGTTTCAAGGTTTCATGTTTCTCAACCTCTGATTTTACCAACCTTTTTTCCAAACCCTGGTACTTACCTGGAAAAGCAATTACACACGCTGGATGTCCGCCGTGCACTTCTTTTTTACACCTCTCGGACCGCACCTGTAAGAAAAACACAAAGACTTTTTGTTAGATCATCTGAGCCAGCTAGAGGATCTCCAGTATCCCCCCAATCCATTTCCAGATGGATTGTCTCCACAATCAAAATGGCTTATGAAATTAAACACGCCAATCTACCAATCACGCCACGAGCTCATTCTACTAGAGCGGTGGCGGCGTCTACGGCCTTCCTAAAAGACGTCCCTTTAGAGGAGATCTGCAGAGCAGCCACTTGGGCTAGACCTTCCACTTTCCTAAAACATTACAAGTTGGATGTCCGAGCCCGTGCTCAGGCTACCTTTGGGAAAACTGTCCTGACGGCTGCACTACCATGACTACCCACCACCGGTAAGTCTGCTAGCTAGTCACCCACAAGTGTGGATTCACAGAGTCCACGACGAAGAAACACAGGTTACTTACCTGTAGGTTTGGTTCTTCGAGTGGACATCTGTGAATACACACTACCCGCCCTCCTCCCCTCTTCTGTCATGGCTACTCTATCTTTCTGAGTCAGCGGCGGATCAGAGGGGAACTGAGCGGGAAGAGGCGGAGCATGCGCACTGGAGGGGGAGGTGCCTATACTATTACAGCTTTGGAAAGGGCCGAAGACTCCCGCGCAGGCGCAGGAAGAACCCACAAGTGTGTATTCACAGATGTCCACTCGAAGAACCAAACCTACAGGTAAGTAACCTGTGTTTCTCAACCTTGGGGTCCCCAGATGTTCCTGAACTGCAACTCCCAGAAACCCCTTCCAGCAGTCAGTGGTGGAGGCTTCTGGCAGTCACGGTCCAGGAACATCTGGGGACTCACAGGTTGAGAAACACTGAGCTAAACCTACCTCACTCTCCAAGCCTTTCATTTGTCTCTGTTCTCCCTGGTGAGCCACAATTAGGTGCCTGTAAATTGCCCATCAGTTAGAACACACAGAATGGAGAATGATGGGGTTTTTAGTCCAACCCCTCCCCCAAGAATATCATATCCAAACCCAGCAGCTTTCCACTGAAGGAAGAAGAATAACCCAGTGGCAGAGCACATGTTTTGTATATAGGCAGGCAGTCCTCCATTCAGTCCCTGCCATCTCTAAGTAAAGCTGGGTTGGTCCTTCCCTGAAATCCTTCACACATGTTGCCTGTTATCATCCATTGTTCTGGCATGGCTCATTAAGAGGCATATCCTTGTGTTTCAATCAGTAACATAATCTGAGACAAGAAGAAAGAGAGAGCAGGCTTTGCATGACTGTAATTAAGGTGTTCCCACAAGATTTGTAGTTTCAGCAGCAAACAATTATTCTACACCGGATTCTGCCGGTAACTGAACAAATTATTTTTTGGGCAAGACAAAACAAGACGTTCGAAAATAGTAAAACGAAATTGATATATACAGTATGTTTAATTCATTGCATTAATCATAGACCATGGCAAGATGAAACAAGATGTTTTATCTAGCCATAGCCTATGACTGATACAATAAATAAAACATACATATTATTTTGGATTATTTTCAAAAAAGGGAGCTGGAGGCCTTTTCTAGATGCAGAATTTATTGTACCAAAATACTGACATCATTATATTTCCAGCCATCTCTATGGCATGCTTTGCTGTTGTTGCTGCTGCTGATATTTTTCAAACCCTGACAAAGTCTGTGATGTCACAAGCCTTATTGTGCTTTCCCAAAGGTGAGATGTATGCTTGTTTCTCTGTTTTATTTGGGGGCACAGAGCTTAGTTTAAAACATATTTTTTAGAGTTATCCGTCCTTCTTTCCATCCATTCTCCCTCCTTTTCTCTGTCTTTGCCCAAACCCCACAACAATGTCTCATCCGATCTCTTGGGACTTCTGGTCACCTGCACAATGCAACCTCTGCTCAGTACAAGGGGTTGCACTACTCTTGGTATCTCCAGAATCATCAGGGGTGGGAATCCTGGGAGTGACCTCCACCACAAAGGAGGTCTCTTGCTGCCAAGTTAAAATATATACGTTGCAGCCCATTCATCAAGACCTCCTCTGCAGGACCTCTGAAGCCTCTGGAACACATATTCAGTGGAGAAGTTACAGGGCTGTAGGGAACAGAGAGAACCAGTGAAGTCCTTCTCTGGTCTCATGTGACCTGTGGAAATGATCCACTGAATTACCAGTAACAATTGTCCACAGGGCTGAAAGCTTTTGCCTGATGGAGGGAGTATTTCCATGCAAGGAAGGATTCAGATCCGTGTAACTTTAAGTATTACATCATATGAGCCAGATAATATGAATATTCTCAATTTCTAGTTTTGGTACTGGATTATACTAATAAATTTACTGTAATAACAGGATTTTTAAAATGAAACAAAACCAATGCTTCCTTTACAGACCTAAAAATCCCTCCTAGAAATGTAAAAGATCTATACAGGGGAAAGCTAGCCTTTAAGATGCTGCTCAAACAAATTGTCTGTTGAATGTGAATTCATCACTTGTTCTTCATTTACGTTCATTTTTATTACCACTGCTTTCAGAACAGGAAACTCCCATGCCCAGCATTAGAACTACTTGAGTTGGGGTCAAGGAAGAGAGCTTAAAAGTAATTCATGACAAACAATGCACCAGTTGCTATTAATTTCTTCTTTGAAACAACAAAAATACAAGTGTAGTACACTGTGTTTGTAAGTTAAGATTTATCTGCCCTGCATTTTCAGAGTTAACAGTGTTGGCTACCTCTTTAAACAGAGAATGAAAAATATGGTTAAAATGTAGTCCTACACTGTCTTATCCTGTTGCCTCATATGCTATGGTAAATGTGGAGGAGATGCTGATACACCTGGAAGGGGAGAGTGTGCAATGTTCCCATTTTTAAAATGTAACTAAATGTAACTAATTTAGTTATCTCTGAGAAACAGGAAATCAATTTTAATACTTAACTGTACTGGAAACTGACCACTTCAAGGGACTTTTCACAGGAAATGATTTCTTTTGAAAGAAACATTGTGAATTGTGGGGTCTTTTAGATAAAAATCCATCATGGACTTGCCAAGGAACATTTCTTATACTACAAAGTGAATATTTTGGAATTATATTCACACTGTTCTTGAGATTCAGTCAAAAGAGCCAGCTGTTCCACATGTAGCTGGAGGTGATGTTTGCACGCCAAGATGCAGCTGTTAACATACAATACCTCCTTGGGTTGAAATGTAATCAATTCATCCGTTTACTTGGATAAAACCACTCTGGAGAAGCATCCACGGCCCCTGTGGTGGTTGCTGGTGAAAGGGATGTGAAATGCTAGCAAGGTCACAGATCTGATATGTGAGTTTAATCTACTGGTATTTTCCCCAGGTGACTAGTGTCATGACATGGAGGTTCATGGAAGAAAAATGGAGTCTGTGATGCTAAGTTGTTATTTTCTGTGTCTGTGATTTCCCAGCCCTGCATGGCTTAGAAGCAACTGCAGCTGTCTTGTCATTTAGTTAAATTGAAGCAGCCTGAGTTCCATTTCTCACCTTCAGTGAGTCAAAATAAAATTTCCTGAGGTGGTGGTTCCAGGCAGAGTAATGAACGTGGTTCCAGGCAGTGAAAGAAGCTACATTCCTGAAGGAGGAGTTATCAAAGAAAAACTTGATTGGTTAACACCTGGATTGATGAACTGTTGAATTAAAATTTGGTCATCTATTAATGATTGATTGCTTCTTATCCTAATGCTACTTTTTGGCTCTAGCTTGCTAGGTTAGCTTGTAATGGTAATTAAGAGAATTATATAATGCTAGAAGTAGTAGAAAGGGTTGTTTGCCTATTTTAACTGCCTTGAAGGCTGAATATGCATGGCTCTGCAATACTTTAAACGAACACTTTTATACTTTTTAAGTAAACTTTTTTGGTATTTTACCAACATGTGTTAATTAAGAAGGGAGGTAATGTCTAAAGAAGGTGTGTAACTTTGAGTTGTGCTGGCTATTTTGAGGTATGTTGGTGATTCCTACCAGTCCTGATTGGTGTGCAAATGATCAAAGTACCCAATCAATGGATTTTAGGTTTGAAACTAGATGGAATAGTGAATCTAGGTATAAGAGGCTTGCCCTTGGTTTCTCCTCATGCATTTTCTGGGTTTTAATCCCGGCCTAGGTTGATAAAGAGTGGTAGAGGGCAGAAATCAGAGAGGCTCCCTCACCTAGTTGACCTTCCTCTTAGGAGGGGTTCTTTATAGTTGGCACCAAAATATTTTTAGTCACAATACAGAGAGTGGAATCAGTTTTAGGTTGGGAATCTTTTCATGCCAAATACAGCATTGTTAGAGGACTGCTACTCCTGTATAGGTCAGGATACAACCTCAGTCCTCTCAGGCAGGTCATTTGAGGGTACTAACCTCGAAGAAAGCCCATAAGTCAATAATAAGAAACTGGGCTTTCTCGGTGGCAGCCCCCACCTATGGAACCAGCTTCCTCCTGAGATCTGCCAGGCCCCCCACGCTGTTGGCCTTCAAAAAACATCTGACCTGACTATATAGAAAAGCTTTCCCTGTTTATTAATCACTGTTCTGATCTGCTGATATTTCAGTCTGCTTGTTCCATCTTTAGCCTATCTTTGATCTTTGTCTTTGATTTTACTGATTTCTTTATTTCTGACTTAGTTATGCTTACTCCGTTTTATTATGTTGCATAGTTTATATATTGTGCGTTGTTTATGTCTTGTACTTTGCTGCACTTCTTGTAAACTTCCCAGAGTGGCTTTGTTGATAGATTGTGTGGTATACAAATCTAATAAATAAATGAATAAATAAATAAAAAATAGGTTCCCTGGGAAATTGTTCAAAATGACCTGTCTACTTCCCTTTCAGTATTGTATGTAGCATAGCCCTGCTTTTCGGTGCTTGATGTTAAAACTGAGAAGTAGCGAAGAGAGACATAAACAGTGTCCCCTTCCTTTATAGAAAGAACAGACCACATTGCCTTGATCAAAGGTTTCTCTAATCCAGCTTCCTGTCTCTCATAGACACTTACGGGAAGCTCCTCAGGGCAATGGCCCTCTCCCATATTTGTCTCTCAGCAAGTGATTTTCGGAGCCATGACACTTGTGATCTTAGATGTAGTAGATAGCCAACATGATGTTTGACAGGGCAGCCACTAATGGGAATGCTTCTTTTTGGCTCTGGCTTGCTAGATTTAGCTTCTAAGGGTAATTGGGATGATTAATTAGAATAACTTAGCTTTAATGCTAGAAAAGGTTGTTTACCTATTATAACTGGCTTAAAGGACTGACTATGCATTGCTTTGCAATACTTTAGCTGTACAACTGACTTTTCCTAACTTTTAACCTATTTTACCTTTATTATTATCTATTTGCCTGTTGTTTACCTCTTCAGGAGAGCTGTCCTGCCCATACTCTGCCACTCCACAACTATACAGGAGATAGCAACAGGGACTGTGGTGGTGCCAAGGCCTCCCGCCACTCATGGAGAGAGAAATAGAAGTAGACCTCTGACTGCCCCCTTCCCCTTCCCTCAGGAGTTGAAAACAGCCCCCTTTGTCCAAAGAGAATGAGAAAAGAAAGAGAAGGTTTGTGGCTGCCTTGCAGTGGTGATGGAGACAGGGCCAGTACGTCCATTAAGGTGAACTAAGCAGTTGCCTAGGGCGCCAAAATGGAGAGGGGGCACTGCCCCACCACCACCGCTGGCCAGCCTGCTGCCTCCAGCCTCCCGCCGTCCGTCCCCCCGCTGGCCATTGCCGCCTGCCTGTCCCCCTGCCCCCCTGCCGCTGCCTCCACCTGCCCACGGCCCGCCACCGCCACCGCCACCGCCGCCCGTCACCCCACCACCCGCCACCGCCGCCTCTGCCTGCCCGCCCGCGGCCCTCCCCACCTCCTCCGCCTCTGCCCCCCACTCCCCTGCCACCTCCGCCATCGCCTGGCCCCCGCCACCACCTAGGGCGCAAAAAACCCTAGCGCCAGCCCTGAATGGAGATTCATATGTACTCCCACCTAGGAAGACAAAGAGAAGGGGACAGAAGTGGCAGCCATTTGTCACACAAACTGGGCCAAGGACAGGCTCTCCAGAGTCACCTCTTGATTCAAACAATGCTGTTGGTGTACCGCCCATCCTGCTGCTTATCCACAGTCTCCCTGCCTGAGCGGATGGCGATGGTCTTGGATCTGGTGTTGAGGACCCCCAGACTGCCCTTACCTGGATGAGTGGAGCCTGGCAACAGTCACACATGCACTGATAACAACCAGATTTGACTATTGTAATGCATGGTACATGGGGCTGCCTTTGAAGACAGTCCAGCAATTGCAACTGGTACAGAACTGGGCTGTGTGGCTAGTAAGTGGTGTTGGTGTGCGGACTCATATTATGCCAGTTCTAAAGAATTTACACTGGCTGCCAGTTGCTATCAATTCAAAGTGCTCATGCTTACATATAAAGCCCTAAACAGCTTAGGACCTGGTTAACTAAAGGACCACCTTCTTCCATATGAGCCTGCCCATACCCTAAGATCAGGCCAGGAGGCCCTGCTGAAGATGCCATCCCTCAAAGAGGTGAGGGGGCGGCATGTCTAAACAGGGGCTTCTCAGTGGTTGCCACCTTACTCTGGAATTCTTTCCCTACAGAGATCCTCCAGGGGGCGACTTTTGGCTTTTTGGCACCAGGTAAAAGACCTTCCTGTTTGGCCAGCCTTTTAATTAGATAGATTTTTTGGCTGGACTCATGAGCAGCAGGGTTTTATAATTTGTATTGTATGTTGATTGCTTTAAATTGTATTGTATAGTTTTAATAATTATAAGAACATAAGAAGAGCCATGCTGGATCAGGCCAAAGGCCCATCTAGTCCAGCTTCCTGTATCTCACAGTGGCCCCACCAGATGCATTTGGGAGCGCACAAGACTAGATATCTGTCTCCTGATACCACTCCCCTGCATCTGGTCCTTGAAGTACTCCAGTTTTAAGCCTGGAGATTACACATCTCCTTCGTGGTTTATAACTTGTGATGGACTTTTCCTCCAGGAATCTGTCCAACCCTGTTTTGAAAGCATCCAGGCCAGATGCCATCACCACATCCTGTGGCAAGGAGTTCTACAGACTAACAATGAGCAGGGTGAAAAAATTTTCTTTTGTCTATTCTTACTCTCCCAACCCTCAATTTGAGTGTATGGCCCCTAGTTCTGGTATTTTATGCGAGGGAGAAGAGTGTCCCTCTATCCACTTTACTCATGCCCTGCATTATTTTGTATGTCTCAATCATATCCCCCCTCATGTGACTTTTTTCCAGACTAAAGAGCCCCAAATGTTTTAGCCTTTCCTCATAAGGGAGGTGCCCCAGCCCAGTAATCATTTTGGTTGCTCTCCTCTGAACCTTTTCCAGTTCCACTATGTCTTTTTTGAGATCCAGTGACCAAAATTGTACACAATACTTCAGGTGTGGCCTTACTATTGTTTTGTATAATGGCATTTTGCTACATTGAAACACATTTGCCATTTTGCAGTCCATTCCCCAAGTTTGGAGAGATCCTTCTGGAGCTCTTCACAATCTTCTCTGGTTTTTACCACATGGAAAACTCTCATGTCATCTGCAAACTTGGCCACCTCACTGCTTATCCCTGTCTCCAGGTCATTTATGTACAGATTGAAAAGCACCGGTCCCAGGACAGATCCCTGGGTCACACTACTTTTCACTTCTCTTCATTGTGAAAATTTCCCATTGACACCTGCTCTTTGTTTCCTGGATCTCAACAAGTTCTCAATCCATAAGAGGACCTGCCCTCTTATCCCCTGACTGTGCAATTTTCTCAGCAGCCATTGGTGAGGGACTGTGTCAAAAGCCTTCTGAAAATAAAGATAGACAATATCAACTGGTTCACCCAAATCCACATGCCTGTTGACCTTTTCAAAGAATTCTAAAAGGTTTGTCATGCAAGACTTACATTTCTTTTGCCAGAGTTTGTATTCCTTTTTATTTTCCTCATTTGGGGAGGATTTCCATTTACAAAAAGATCTCTCCTTGCACTTTAGAGCCTCTCTAACTCCACTCGTTAACCATGCCGGCACCCTCTTGGACTTAGATGAACTCTTCTTTCTTTGTGGTATGCACTTGTGCTGAGCCTCTATTACAGCTGTTTTAAACAGGCTCCATGCACTCTGGAGCGATTGGATTCTTTTTACCTTCACTTTCAATTTCTTTCTAACTAGTTTCCGCATCTGAGGGAAGTCCGCCCTTCGGAAATTAAGGGTTTTTGTGTCTGATTTGCTTGACACTCTGCCTCCAACATGCATGGCAAAGGAGACTGCAGTATGGTCGCTGTTCCCCAAAGGCTCAGTGACATTCACATCCCTGACCAGGTCCTGAGTATCACACAGTATTAGATCCAGAGTTGTCTGTTCTCGGGTGGGCTCCATGACAAGTTGCTCTAAGGCACAGTCATTCAGCATGTCAAGAAACCCGGTTTCTCTTTCTTGCCCCAAGTTCATGTTGGCCCAGTCAATGTGGGGATTATGGTTTTAATACATTTTTGCATGCCGCCCAGAGACCACTTGGTAGCAGGGTGGCATTTTTTTTTTTTGTAAATAAATAATAAAGTGGGGAGAGGCTGCTGGAAAGGGAGAAAGGGGAGCACAATTGCCCATTCATTCCTAAAAAGCAACCACAGGATTCTTAGAATCATATATTCAGGCAATCATACAACTACTGCAGGTATCATCCTAAAGATAATTGTGCTGCTAATTGAGAAGAGAAACATCCCATTATGTCAGGCCTGTACAACACATCGACCGTGGGCTACTGGTAGACCATGGGGCTGTTTGAAATAGCCTGTGAGGTCTCTGCCGGCCTCCAGATCTGTGTTAAAAAAAAATTGGCCTGCCCAGAGCGGGCCTTGCAGAGTGCCAGGAAGCAAGCCAGGGAGGGTTGCAGAGGGAGGGATTAGGAGGAGGAGGAGAAGGAGGAGGCGGGCAAGCCACCCTCCTTGGGCAAAAACCAGCCTCTACATTCACAACTGTGGTGGCAGTGGCAGTGGTAGTAGCACAGGCAAGGGACCAGATGGGAGACTCCACTCTGCCCAGGGGCCTCGCCCATAAACTGGGGAGGGGGGCAGCAGATGCACAGCTGCCTCAGGCTCCCTGTCCTTCATTACCCCACCACCACCACCTGTGGCCATGACACTGGGCCCTGCCCTCCTCCATGGGCTCACGGGGGGGGGGGAGCAAAAACCAGGATGGGCAGTGGGAGATCCGAAGCAGGAGGACCACAGTGGATCCTCCCTTGCCATGTGGGACGGGTGGCAAGCACACCTAAAAACCCTTTAAAAGCTCCAAGAGTCAACCGCGAGGGACATTCAGGAGTGTCAGGTAGGCTGCGGGCTATTCAAAGTTGGACAGCCCTGCTCTATGTTATATGAAATAATTGTGTGGAGTTTATCTGCATGCCATCCTTTCTAGGGAAAATTTATTTATTTACAGTATTTAAAATTTATTTAAAAATCCTTCATCACATTCACACACAACAGTCTGAAATACAATTTAATATTTAATACTGATAAAAATGAAAAAAAAAATACATGACCAGGAATGTAGCTGCAAGGATCTCAGTAGATGTGAATGCTTGTAGCTGTAATTCTATGGATGTCATTACCATCCAGACAGGGAATGAGGACAGCATTTCTTCCGAGTGCCTGTGTTTCCTATTAGCTTTCTGGTTTCCTGTGCAGAATGACTTTGTTGTGCTAATTCATTTGCTACACAAAAATGTGTCTCGCCTGTGTTGGTGTAACCTTGCTTTGGTCCATATGAGCAATGTTAATCAAAGACCTCTCCATGACAGCATTCCTCCCACAGTGGTTAAGTAGAGGTCTCTGAGAAGTCCACAGACAGGTCATAAGGGCATCAAATTGATTTCTTCAGTTGTTTCCTAGCAACTGATATTAAGCTGTGAGACCTTTAATCGTACAGCTTTCATTGGTAGCAATCATTGATCATTTTATCTCTGTGGATTGGTTTAATCTTTTTTTAACCTCTAAATTGCTGCTCATCATCAAATACCAAGTGTGGTCACACTATTATTTTGTATAAAAGCATTTCAGTATTGGCCATTTACATCCCTACGTGCAAGACAGCTTCCACTTCTCCAACTGCAAATTACAGTTTTCTCCTTGGCTTACCTCTGTGTAGAAGGCGACTCTCAATTTTCGGTTTAACAGTTTTGGACAAAAATATACCGTAGTCTCATACATGGAAAAATACTGGTTTTAGGATTCATTCAGAAGGATGCTTGCAATGGATTCTACCTTGCACACCAGTTGAGGGGTTTCATCAAAACAATTTTCCATGATCCTAACACTCCTTTCCTGGTCAGTCACCACCAGTTCAGACACCCATCAGTATATATGCCAAGTCAGGACTTGTCTTGCCCCACATTACAAAAACTCTGAGATACTCTTGGTCTCTATTAGCAAGCTCATTTGTCATTCACCTGATGCTTTGAGGCCAGATTTGCAGCCAATTGCTTTATTGCAGTTCTGGGAATTTTTGTTTGTTTTTCCTTTCAGTGCTTCATAATAGGCCTAATGTGTGTGTGTGTGTGTGTGTGTGTGTTGTGTTGTTACAGTTGTGACCGACTCTTCGTGACTCCATGTCCATGGAGTTTTCTTGGCAGGAGTACTGAAGTGGCTTGCCAGTTCCTACTCCAGCTGCCTAATACCTTCCTTTAATGTAATCCCTCAAATCAAAACTAGGGCTGCTTTTGAAATGCTAAAAAAAAGTTCATGATAATTACTCCCAACACTTTCCATTCAGTCCTTTTTTTACAATCAAAGTGCATCTCCATTCTTTGACTTTCACAAATTATGAGTACAACTGAAAAACTGTAAAGAAAAAAAAATCAAAGAGAAAAATAATGCTCACTTAACAAGGCCGGTACTCCTCCATACAGCTGCAATTGAAGCATAATGTTTTACACTTTAAAGCCCCTAGTGTTTTGCCATTAGAAGAAAAGGCAGGCATTAGACGGAACCACCAACGTGGGTGTTATAGAGGCAGTTGATTTGGAAGTGAGGCAGGGAAAAATTTGCAATGGGTACTATATTTGCAGAGAAAACGGGGGGTGTAATGCATCTGGCACCAAATTCTAAGTGAACAGCAAAGAAAACAGAATCATTAGCAGGAATCAGAGCAGAAATGAAATGGAAAATGACAGTAGAATAAAGACCGTTTGACAAACTGCAGGCTAATTATATAGCACTTAGTATCACTTTGGATGCCAAGCTAATCAGTAGGCACCAGAACAGAGTGGGCACACGTTCGGTGTCAGGAAAGAAGGAACAGGGAAAGGGAATAATGGTCAGCAAACAATTACTGTAGAAGAGAAAAGTCCTGGATTAGGGTGGGCAACATGTGTGAGTCCAGATATTGCTGGAATGGAACCTCCAGGAGCCCGTAACAGTATAAGCCACTGTGTACTCCAACGACATCTGGAAGGACACTTTACCCACTCTGGAGATAATTATCTAACCTTATGACAGTCATGAAATGGAAAGGGTTGATTATGACGTTCTGACTAATCCATATATTGCTGACCTTTCACTGAGGTCACGTAGCAGGGAATAATTTATTAATGTGCTTGACGTGATTAGAGAGAACTGGAAGGATATTAGGTTTCCTGAGCAGCTGTCTGTCAAGTGGCAATCAAAGGCAACACTAGCAGCTTCTCCATCAGAATGCCCAAGGCTATGTAGTGCCTTCCTGTTTCAGAGGATACGGTGAAAGGAAGGTTCCCAGACTCCTGCATCAAATATTCTGAAGAATCAACAGGCTGTCCTTCTGCTGCAGGGCACATTACTCATATTGCCTCTGATACGAACAGTGTTTATGGGACAAGCAAGGAATTGGAATATATCTCACAACACAGCAGAGGTGGCTAAACTCAAGTTGATGGCTGGCTGAGATTCACTACACAAAGACTACTGCAGGTTTTGTTCAGCTAGAAGGAAAGCATTAGTTGCCGTGCCAAGTAGAGACAATTGTTAGGTGTCCTAGCTAGGCAGGATTAAGGATCATCCCAGACCTCTAGCAGTTCATGGTCCAAGCACGAGGGGACTCATCCTGCCAAGCCAGGATGTGTGTCGTTTTTCTGCATGGAAGCTGGCACAGACCATTTTTCTACCACACCTTCCAGAATCCTCCAGTCAGTATGGCTAGTGAGGCCAGGATGATGGGGGATCCTGCGAGTTGTAGTAAATCTGCCATGTTTTTAATCTAGGCAGTGCTTCCAATGTTCTGTTCTGAGGAAAGTGACCTGAGAGTGCTGAAGAAGGTAATCAGTAAGGTCACATGACAAGGACCATAGCTGCAGAATCTCCCAACCAGCTGGCAGGGCTGGTGCTTCCATTAAGGTGAACTAGGCAGTTGCCTAGGGGGCACCAAAATGGAGAGAGGGCACTGGACAGCCTGCCCCCTCACCACCCCCATCTCTGGCCACCGCCTTCTGTCCCCCCACCGCCCGCCAGCTGCCCGTCGCCGCCCGCCCACTGCCCCTGTGCCAATTGCAGACCACCCCCACACCTGTCACTGTCCCCTGCCATCTGCTGCCCCCCGCCACCGCCCCGCCCGCCACCACCCTGTCCACCCACCACCCTGTCCCCTGCCCCGCCTGCCCCCCCCACCCACCCCCACCCACCCGCCCCTCGCCTATGGCGTAAAAAAACCTAGCACCTGCTCTGCCAGCTGGTCATTGGCCTTCCTGTCTTTGGGAGCTGGCAAGCTATAGTGTTTAGAACAATGATTCATTGGGTGCCCAGATGATCTTGGACTAAAACACTCCCTGAAGTACCACATCATGCCTCTGAGGAGCCCAGCCATTGGCAGTGGAGCTAGATGCAGGCAGGCAGGCAGGTCATCCAGAAGGTGGATGGCATCAGTGTAGACCAGTGGTTCTCAACCTGTGGGTCCCCAAATGTTCCTGGACTGCAACTCCCAGAAACCCCTTCCAGCACTGTGAGTGGTGGAGGCTGTGGACCATCTGCCACTCCTCCTGATCTTCTGCCTGGGTTAAATTTCATACTGTGTCATGGGAGGCAGTACTGTAGCTAAAATCAGTGGCAGATCTTTGAAATGACTAGTTACAAACTGGGGCATTTTTGCAATTACCGAAATATATGAAAGCTTTGATTACAAAGCAGCAAGGGAGAACATGGCTCCTTTTGCAGTATAGCTCTGTTTTAGTTACTTTTATAGTACATCTTGCAGGGCAAAACTCCCCTAGTGTTGTGGCATGAGACTTTACAATGTAGTTTAGAAACAATATCACAAAGAAAAATAAAGTCTTCTAAGTGTCCCAGTTATACCCATTTTCTGGTAAATTCCCCATTAATGATGTATCAAAATGGAAATGCCTCCAACATTCTAATCTAGACCATGCTTCCCTTCTCTCACTTTACAGTGCTTCTGTCGTTGATTTCCCTGACCTTTTCCCGCCCCCACCTCAAATCTCTGGTTGACTTTTGTACCTCTTTGTTCTGGGGGTGCAGTTTGTGTCTTACCATTCTTCCTTCAACAATCTGAGAGTTGTGTTTGTTCTGCTTTTCCTCCCAAAATGCCTAATAAAAAGTGTCAAGTTAGAACAGGCTCCACCATAGAAAGATGGAGTGCCATTAAGCAGCAGATTGCGAGCAGTGAAAACCATTTGCTTACCAAGTTACTTTCTGTATGTTCTTTATCTTGTGGTATGGAGTATTATCTTGAAACCCTATTAGGGTCACTATGTCTGTTCAGACTTGATAGCACAGAATGCATACACAGTGGTAACTCTACTTACAAGCAGTTCTATTTGGAAAACCATATTGGCGTTTTAACTGTGGCTTTACAAATTTTAGATGCGGTCTGATCTACTTACAATTTTTATTTAATTTTTAATTTTTTAAAAAAAGATATAGCTGCTCTACTTACGAGTTGTCCGACTTATGAGCATGCATTCGGAAGAGATTAAACTCGTAAGTAGAGGTACCACTGTGCCGGGAATATCACTTTAGGCAACAATGGTGGTTACTTATGATTTCCACAAGCATTTGTTCAGACCGGTTTTTATACAAGATTGCCACCTACAAAGCTGACAGAGTAGCAATGACACTAGGATAATATTGACATTTTCCCTCTTTGGCAACTCCTCTTTTAAAAATAAAATAAAATCATTGTTTTGTTTTGTTTTGTTTAAGAAAGTTTTTCCAGTTTCATCTGCTTTTTATAGAAAGGTTGTGACAATACATTCTTACAAAATAGCACTAAAGACACTTAATGCCCCGTTACTGACCTTTCCCAACACACCCTTCTTTGTAACATATCTATTTCTTTTTTTGGTGGTGGTGGTGGGGATCCAGTTACTAGAGGCTCCCTGCTTCTCCCGACAATCAGTCTCCCAGGAGGTCTAAGGTCCACCTTTGAGGATGGGCTCTTCAACCTCTAAAACCCAGAGGAGTTGTGACTTTCTGCTCCCTTGTAACATTCATGAGTAGAGAATCGGAAGCCCTGAGGTACACAGCTGGGTTCCGCTGCCATGTTTTCCTCCTGGTGGGGAGTATCTCCTGAGAATGGCAGCCGCCTCTTTCAGTTCTAAGGGAAACTGACAGCTCTTGTTTCATCTCACACGGACAATGTGCTGAGGTGCATACTGAGCAGAGCTTGAAAGATATGCTTTTGCTTTTGCTTTTTTTACTCCAACTCCCTAGCCAGCCTGGCTACACTAACTGGGAATTCTGGGAAGCAGAGTGCGAAAAAGGAACCTTTTCCAAGTTGTTATTTGAGGCAGGGGCCAGGTCTTTACCCAGGGCTCGTTTCTCTCACTGCACTCCTCTTGATACTTCCTTCATCTTCCTTTTCCCCAAAACTGCAATTATATATCACTGCACACCCAAGTGAGCTAGATTTGAGGTTAATTTCTGAACAGTCTTCAGAGCGTACCTGGTTTGTAATTTTAGTAGAGGAGGAGGAGATGCCAGGAGTTGTTATTTTGAGCTTCCCATGAAATGTCCAGGAATTCATGGTGGTGGTGGGGGGGGGGGGAGAGGAATTCATGGTGAAATGCTTAAGTTCACCAGATGGGATGTGCAAGGCCTAGTACACAAATGTCTGTATTTTGTTATGTGAATAGCAGCTGTGGGTGAAACCGGCAAGACCTATAGCAGTGTTGGCAAACCTATGGCATGGCTGCCCTTTCTGTGGGCACCCAACACTGCCCCTTCACAGCCACCTGTATTCAGGTTAAATTGCTGCATTGGCACTTTGCGAAAAACCAGTGGGTTTTGAATTGCAGTTTGGGCACTTGGCCTCTAAAAGGTTCACCATCACTGGCCTATAGACTGTAGAAGAAGTGAAAGTAGAAGTCAACTCTTTCTCTTCTTGTCCAAGAATTGTTTATATTTATTGTTTCATTTTATTTTTCAATGTCTATCAAATCAATGTGTCATTATTATTTTTATTTTTATTAGGAGGGAAAGGGGGTAACGGGAAATTACATTTGTGAAACCAGAATGTCATGCGGTGGACATGTGGATGAACAATTGTGAGTCATTTAACATTAAATAATGTGAGAGTGCACATGAAGATCTGAAAACTTACCATGATGCGATATCGGTCATGTGATGGAATCATGCAACCTCCCACAAACCAGAAAATGTGAGAAAGTGGAGAAACCTTTTGAGTGAGTGAACATAGTCTAAGTTGATGGGCTGTAATGATAGTTTGGTATGCAGAAATCAGCATGAGAAGTTTTTCATGGCCTTCAGTCAAACACTTGTCACCTGCTAATTTGTAAGGGAAAAGTGACAAGGGCTGTGTTTCAAAAGCTGTCAGCCTTAATGGCACTTGCTCGCTTTTGCCCTCGGCCAACAGAAAGAAATGCACCGGGAAATAGCTGCTGCTGTAAAGTGAAATTCCTCAGGTGAAAGGTCACCTGCAAAACTATGTGCCAGCTGTAACTTCAGCTACACCCATGCCAGGCAGCCTTATGCCTAGCACAGAGATAACATCAGGCTGCTATCAGCTGAGCTAGCCAACAGAAATGAATCCAGCCAACTCATTGTACTGGCAAATATGAACACCCAAGGGTTCATTGTAAGAGTTGGCCAGCCCCACCTCCAAGCAAGTCCAGGCATGGTGGCATGGGAAGCAGGGTCTCTGGTGTGGTTTTTAAAGTTAATGTCTTTTAACTGTACGTTTAAGAATAAATCAATGTCAACAGTTTGCAATAATATACTGTTACATAACCGTTTCTCTTTCCACTACTGTGAGGACTGTCATTAAGATCGGAGAGTAAAGGGAAACCTGAGAGTGTAGTTTATGATATTGTTGTGTGTTGTGTCGTTACATTCGTGACCTACTCTTGTGACCCCCATGTCCATTGAGCTTTCTTGGCAGGAATACTGGAGTGGTTTGCCAGTTCCTACTCCAGGCGCCTACAGCACCTGGTATTCCCTGGTGGTCTCCCATCCAAGTACTAACCAGGGCCGACTCTGCTTAGCTTCCAGAATCAGGAAAGATTGGATGTGCTCAGGGATCCCTGCTAATCAGAAAATCCCAGGGATTTGACCCTATGAGCCCTTCCTCCACTACTCCGCTGGCCTCACCAAAGGACTGGTGGCTGAAAATACAGGATTTGCTTGTAGCTGGCAACAATTGCACTCCCTGGAAGAAAAACCAAACAACACTACAAGCCAGGAGCTCGTGAAGTAAGCCTGCTGTTTAGTGCTAGAAGCCCATGTTGAAGTATAGGAAGAAAGGCCCCAAACATATGTTTATGTGAATTAGGATTTTTGGGAAGGGTTAAAAAAAGACACTAGATCATTAAGTCACTCAAAAACCAAATGTTTAGACTGGTGGGGATTATATCATCAGTTTGCTCCAGTGCATTCACTGACTTGCACAAGTGCATTTAGTGACTTGCACAAAGAGCATTGTTCTAATATGCTGTCTTGGGATGCTGTCTTAGCATCCTGACTAGGACAGCAAGAGCGGGGGGGGGGGGAATAACAGGGTTCTTATTTTATTTATTTGATTACTATAGCTCACCACCCAGCCCTAAGGTTACTCTGGGAAGTTCATGGCTGAAGGTGGCCCAGAAGAAGGACTCTGAACATGTGCAGCTGGTTGTACCACTTCTACTGTTCTGCTGAACTGATAAGAATGCAGGAGCCTGTTTTACATTTGGCCTCGCTTGGCAAGTGGCATGCATTTGCGCAACATCCGCACAGTGATGTGTGTATGCAGAAATATCTGTTATGTAGAAGGACTGGTAAACCTGGACAGGCAGGCTGCTTGGTCATTCAGGACAGATCAGAGTTTGCTCTTCTAGAGGGGAGTAAAAGCCTCTGGCCAAAACACTGAGTGAGCACGGACTGGAAGGAAATGAGGAATACAGCTTCTGAATAAATGCTGTGAAATGATGAATACTCTTAGGATGTAGGAGCAATCAATACAGAGAGAGTGAGAGAGTGCACTTTATCTGCACCTAGACAATAATGCAGTTTTGACACTGAAATCACCTCAAGCATCCAGGATGACCACATTATTTATTTATTTAGTTGATTATTTTATACGTTTGTTTTTTATACCACGCCATCTGACCAACAGTCACTCTGGGCCGTTTACAAAAGTTAAGACATGGACAATATACAATAAATAATACAATTTAGCACTATACAATGTACAGTATAGACAAAAATGCAACTAACCAATCAAACATAATTAAATCTGATAACGAAGCAAAAATAATAAATCAAATACATGCAAAAACAAACAGAGGCAGATTAAAATATAAAACCAGATCAGCAAGATGGGCAATATGACAAACAATGGTCAGGGAAAGCATGTCTATACAGCCAGATTTTAAGCTGTTTTTAAAAAATCTTGCAGTGGGGGAGCCAACCTAAATCTCAGGGGGCAGCTGGTTCCACAGACGAAGCCCGATTCCTGGTAGTGGTCTTCCGAGCTTCCTACGGGGTCGGCACCTTCAAGTGGCCTGCCTGAGAGGAGCAAGTGTTACGGGCGATACTCTGTGGCAGGAGCTGTTCTGACAGATAATGAGGCCTCAAACCATTTGGTGCTTTTATGAAGTTGTTGCTTTAATGTGTTTTAGGGATACCCAGTGTGATGTAGTGAAGGATTTAGACTCGGGAGACTAGGGTTTGAATCCCTGCTCAACCATGAAACCTCACTAGGAGGAGTGGAACTGGTAAAGCCACTCCTTAAATGTAGGGGCGTATCTACGGGGGGGGGGACAGAAGGGTACACCAGCCCTAGGTGCATCAATCTCAGGGCGCCTGGAGGGAGATCAGGAGGAGGAAGCCGTGCAGCCTCCTGTTGCCCTGCAGTCCTCCTTTCCCTTAAGGCTTGGCAACGGCACCCCTTCCACCGCCTCCACCGCCACTCGCGCGGCGAAGCACGCAGGCAGGAGCATGGTGGCCACGGTGACCTCCTCTTCCTCTTCCTTGCCTTGGTGAGAGAGGTGTAAGGTGTGTGTACGCACACACACACATACACACACACACATGTGTGTGTCCATCCACACATCTGCCTTCAGGGTTTGGTTCCCCTGTTGCTGGGTGGGTGCGATGTGGTGGGGGGTGGCAGGAAGGGTGCAAAAAACAAACTTTGTCCCCTGGTGCTCCAAATCCTGGCTACGCCTCTGTTTAAATGTCTCACTTACCTTGAAAGCTTTGGTAGGGTTGCTAAAAGTCAGTTCTGACTTGATGGCACAGCGCGCGTGCACGCGCGCACACACACACAGAGGGAGGGAGGGAGAGACAGAGAGAGATTGTCTCTTAGGAGAGCCAGGCCCACCAGACATTCTTGTAGGCATGCAAGGGAAGGTGGAGAGCAAAATTCTCCAAAGGGGGGAAGAGGATATTCCCCACCCTGGCCAAGCAGAGACATCTCCAACAAAAGCTGAATGGGAAGAGTGTGTGCATGCATGGCCTGCACTCCTTTGTTTGCAGAACTGTGTGTGCGTAAGTGTGTGTGTGTGTGGGGGGAGGTGATATCCAATCCACAGCTGCCTCAGGTGCAACTTTAAAACACCTCTGATGCAGCCTAAATCCATCTTGCCAAGAACTTTTGGACTGGTAAGTTCTTCACACCAGGCCATGTCCAATGAAGCAGTCCTGATCCAAGAAAACTCACCTCTGGTGTGATTCTTTATTTAGTGGTCTATAAAGGTTTTTACCTGCTCTTATATTTGTAAAAGATGATGCAATTCAAAGTTCCAGGTGTATGGTCTGCCCCTCTCCCTTACTCCTTTCTCCTGCTTCAGTTTTACAAGGCATCTCCCCACCCCCACCCCTTCTCTTAAATAGGTGCTGGCCCTCCCATTAGC
Organism: Phrynocephalus versicolor; assembly: GCA_023846285.1. Lineage (NCBI taxonomy): Eukaryota > Metazoa > Chordata > Lepidosauria > Squamata > Agamidae > Phrynocephalus > Phrynocephalus versicolor. Next base: position 4,772,902 of record JAHTLZ010000108.1, read on the forward strand.
TGCACAAGAGAGAGAGTCAGGCAGTAAGTAAGAGCACTGGGATGGCAAAGGGGCCACTTGTTCTTGATGCCATCAAGGAGCCGCCTTGCCACACACCACCCAGACCTGGAAAGGGCAGCCTTCAACCACTATCCTCTGGAGGAAGAGCAGCACTGTTGGGCATTCAAGAGGCATCCCTGCAGGAAAGAAGGGGCCAAAGCTGATTCATACTTTAAGCACATGGGGAATCCTAGCACTTTACTGTTCTTCCTTCTCTTCCATTTATTCTGCTGGATGGTTCCCTCAGGTTAAGAATCTGTTTCCTCCTTCTTGCCTTTTTAAGAAGCTGCCTTGCAAAGTGTCTCGCTAGCAGCACAAAAGCCATCAAAACCTGTGTTTACTCTCTGATGTGAAGCAAGCATTCTGTTCCTGCCTCAGGCATTCAACTAGGCCTTAGGTGTGCAAAGGAGAGGAGGGAAAGATGCCACATCAAAAGATAATCTTGCAAAATGGATTCTGCCTTTTTCAAGGCTTTGCCTGTGTTTTTCTTGGCTCTGGCTGTTTTGAAAATGGCAGTCGGAGTTCCTCCTACAAGTTGATTTTACCACATAGGTTGGTAATTGAGCATGCATCGTAGTAGCACCACAAACGTCATTTCCTTTCGAAGTTCAGCCAAGGCGTGAACAGGAATGGCTCAAATCACCTGAAGCTTCTAAATAAACTCTCATTGTCATCCTGACTTGCAGTTCCGTCATAGGAAGTGTAGAGTCACAACTGGACAGAATGAAATTCTCAGAGATGCTTTTGGGGTCCCCTGAGACACCCCCCCAAAAAACATGCCCCACACCGCCACAAGCACCACACAACCCCCCTACTCCTCTCTTAATATTCTCCCCACCCCGCTTTCCCTGGGTGTGCTTCTTGTCCATGTTCCTACCCTCACAGTTGCTCCCATGTCGAGGCCAGCTCCAGCTGATCTCAGCTCGGCAGGAAAATCTCCATGACAATGGCCATCTCCAGGAACACCAGGATCATCTTCAGCGCAGAAGCACCTCATTGTCTCCAATCCATTCTTCTTAGTGAACCTGTCTGGCAGCTTACAATTTCCTTATTGACTCTTCCGGACTCTCTATTGACTCTGTAATCACCCAGATAATTGGACAATGCCACCCTTTCCCTACCCTATTGTCCCCAAACCTTATGGCCTATCAAACACCTAAATGGTTCAGCCACACCTGGATGGCAGGACTAATCCAGAATAGTATTACAGGACTCTGTGGCCATCCTCAGGATCGCCCTGGGAGACATCTCAGATTGTCACCATTGGTGGCCTCCCTGAAGACCACCACCTACCTATCCCAAGGGTCTGCACGCACCTTGTGCCTTGGTGACGTTGTTCGCCATTGCTACATTTACTGAGCTCAATAAATTGGCAATTTATTGGGACTTTCTCATGTTGGACTCTCTTTATTGGGAATTCTGAGGTCTAGCAGTATCCAGCAGGGACTAGTCTTGCTGAGACTCAACAGAAGCCAACAAATTGTATCATAACACCAAAACACAAAAGGAGCAATATACAGTAGTATATGTGGTCCAATGTGGCGAGGAGTGTGCAGATCTCTACATTGGAGAAACTAAACAGACATTAAACAAGAGTATGGTCCAGCATAGGAGGGGTAACAGCTCAGGACCAGAATCAGCAGTACACCTCCACTTGAAGGACAAAGGGCACACATATGAGATAGAGAAGATAGGTGGTTTGAGAGAGGGGTCAGGGAAGCCATCCATGTGAGTATTGAAAACCCCTTGCTCAACAGAGGTGGGGGCCTCAGGCATAGTCTGTCTGCTACTTATTCAGCTGTGCTTTCAACAATACCCAGACAAATCAAAAAGCCTTCACCACCAAGGCCACAGCTAACGACCCATACTTAATGGGTGCTGGGAAGGTTAAGGTTGGGACTTTCACACACCTTAGGCCATTGTCCACCTAATGAGCCTATTGTCCACCTAGGGAGCCTATTCAGGCCATTGTTCATTTTATGAGCATATTTCAGACCAGGGTGACATTAGGTCAAAGTGAACTATAAAATGAAGGACTTGCAACTAGCTTTCCTCAGACTGACAAAGCTGGATGGATGAGCAGTGAAACATTTCAGTCTGTCAAGAAAAGAAGTCTATTTGTCATGACTCAACTTCTAGATTCCTAGTATAATATGTGATTTATAACACTAGAAATCCTCACCTCTGCTAATACGTCTACAGTCCAATAACAGTATTTAAGATGACTGATTCAATCCTTCTGAGAAATACTGCCTTCCTCCAGAAAGAACACAAAATATTCTGAGATCTGTATCTAATGTTAAACCTTGTTCCCAAATTAGTTTACGAAATATGCAGTGCCTGCTCTGGAAATGGCCACAAATGTCCCTACTAGATGCAGCTGAAGTCAGCTGTCCATGTTAGACACTTTGTTATTTCAAATTTTATTCAAGGTAGTTCACAGAGCATAAAGTTGAACGAGTAATATAAAATGTTTAAACGCAATGAATTTAACTAGAACAGCATTTTAAAACAGCCACACAATGGTAACAATATAAAAGATGGGCCCAAACTGACTTAAAAGTAGCTGGGGATAAATCAAACCTTTAAAGGCTACACTTTAGTAATAGCAGAACATTTTTTTCCAGGATCTTAATAGCAATATGAGGCCGTTCTCCCTGAGATAAAATAGTCTTCTGGGACAGGCCACAGCATGAAAGGTTGCTTTTTAAGATCACAATGCCCAGAATTACCAAGTCTGCCTGGTGGCCTGCTGGCCTATTTTCTTTCAAAGTAATACTTCTATATTCTCAGAGGGGAAACCCTCACTGGATATCCTTCAGAAACTGTGTTACTTTTTAGACCTGTTCTTCTGAACTTTAGGTCCATAGCTGTTCTTGGACTATGATTTCCAGCACTCCTGGCCAACAGAGCTATTCGTGAAAGCTTCTGGGAGTTTTAGTCCAAAAATCTCTGTGGACCCGGGGCTGAGATCCATTGTTCTAGATCTGCAGTGGGGAATCTTTGGCCCTCCAGAATGTTTTGGGCTGCAAGTCACAGGGTTGTGAGCCTGTATTACCAATGATAAAGGACTCGTGGGAATTGTGGTCTACAACATTTGGATGGCCAAAGGTTCACCACCCCTGCCCTAGACCAGTGGTCCTCAAACATTTTTGGCCGCAGCACCCTTGCTGAGCTAAAAAGATTTTGCGACACAGCTACCCCTAAAGTGGTTTGAACCCTTAGGAAAAGAATAAAAAAAACAGTACATATTTAATGCCTAACCCTGAACCAACATTGGGAGATTCTGTAGCTATAGTTTTTTAAAAAAGGAAAGGAAAGGGGGAAAATACTGTTTCTCATTGCCGGTCTCCTTCCACTTACACCAAAAAAAGTTGTTGGGATGAATAACAATTATATAAAGATATAATATTCAGTTACCTGTCAAAAACCTCCAGCTGCTGTCTTTGGCTACAATATGAGTTTACAGTTAGTCAACTTGATATTCAGTTTGTTTCCACAACACACAATGCAATTCCAGTTCTTTCTTTCTTTCTTTCTTTCTTTCTTTCTTTCTTTCTTTCTTTCTTTCTTTCTTTCTTTCTTTCTTTCTTTCTTTCTTTCTTTCTTTCTTTCTTTCTTTCTTTTTCTTTCTTTCTTTTTTCTTTCATTCTTTGCAGTGTTACTTCCTCTGTCTCTATTCCAATGTAGCTTCTTGATGTCATGTGTTGTTGCATCTTTGTTTCAATGGAAGCTTAACTTTGGCAGGAGTGCCACATTTTTCTCTGTGTTGCAATAAAAATACCTTCACTATCTCTCAGCTTTGGTGAAATGTGTGTGTGTGTGTGTTGTGTCCGACTCTTCATGACTCCATGCCCATGGAGTGTTCTTGGCAGGAATACTGGAGTGGTTTGCCAGTTCCTACTCCAGGCACCTTTCCTTAAGTGGATTTTATGTTAAACAAACTGCATGTTATACCTGTACTAGCAAGGTCCGACCCTGCTTAGCTTCCTATGTCATGTTAATTCACCACCTCTCTGTTATTCCTACCATCTAATTTGTTTTTGTAAGACAATTTGGAACATTTTAATGAGATCAATTAATAAGGGTTTGGCCTGAACAATCCTCATCTAAATTACTTTAAAACTCCCTGGGGAATTTCAGCAAGCAATTCGCTGTTGTGTATTGTGACTCTGAAGTCTCTGGTTTGCTACACATACACATGCACAATTAATTAATCATCCAGCCACAACCATGAGGTGGCTTTGTGGTACATCTTTGGAACAAATATGTTTTTTCCCATTTTTAAAAAAATAACATTTATTAGATCATTGTGTTTGCATACTGGATTTGAGGACTGCTGTAAAAACTTGAAATTATGGGCCCGTTCAACATGCAAATTAATGCATAATCATCAGAAAGAAACTAACCTGTTGGGTAAAGTGCATTACACACACACCCTGCCTCTCCTGACCAATTAACTAGCACTTTTTCTTGGATGGGCAAGGAAGACCCCCTTCCCTATCTTCAATTGTTTTACTTTATTTAGGCACAAATAAAGGAAGTAAGTGTCTCTAGCGGAGACACTAGAGAGGAATGGTGCTCTGTTGACTTTTCTCCTCATGTCCACCATTTCCTCTCCCTCAGCCATAAGGCCTGAGAGAACCCATCTTTTGTTTTTACTGTTTTAACCTTTTTATTCATTCCTCCCATTAAGCTCTGGAGTCTTTTATGCCTCGTTGAAAACTTTTGCAATCAAGTTCAAGCCTACACCTTGCAAGATCAGTGAGTTAAAAAAAATCTTTTTATCTTAAAAGTAGTGTCTTGAGTAATTAATTAAGCTGGTTAAATGCAGTGGGTTTGTTTGAGAACTTGTTACGGTTACTCAAGTTTATGTTGCGCAATAAAGGAAATTAACAATATGCCCCTTTGCTGTTACTACGAAGCCCAACACTCTAATAAAAATGTATGCTCTAAGCCATGAACCAGAGTTAGTTTCTGAAGAGCATATAGAGATTCAGGTCCTCCTTCTGCAAGCTGTAGAAGACCCAAAGTCTTGCTGAACTCAACAAAGAATGTCCTCTTCCTTGATATTGCATCTGGACTCCTAATCTGGTGAACACTCAGATAACGAGAGTAAATCTACAAAATTGAGCAGGTACATAGCAGCCCCACTGAGCCATTTACAACAAGTTGGCCTGTCTCATGAGCATAGACTTGCCTCCCATGTTTAGACCAGTCATTAGAACACAAGGGACCTTGCTCTCCAAGTTCACCTTTAATACTGCTTGGGATGTCTCTAGGGATGAAGTCATCTTTAAAGAATGTTTTCATGGTGCATAGATGGTGTGAGTGTTTGAGCTCCATAAGGGGTAGTGTGCCATCCTCAGGCAGCAAGATTACAGGTTGGCACTACTATCCATCACATGACCTACAAGACACTTCAGCACATTCTACAATTGCAATGCATTTTACTCCTGTTTGCCAATCTTTGCTGTAGTACAATAATCTTCTCATAAAATCTTTTTTTACGTGACCTTTCTCTTTTTTATGCACAGATGACGATGTTATTCAGCATCTTCTCTACAGCTTGGGTCCAGTAATATTTATTAGAGATGGAGATGAATTTTAAAAAACGGTGCTTCATCATGATTTGTGATTCATTGGGGCTGATCAATTGATGAATTCATGAACTGATGAATTTCCAGTGACAAATTGGTGAGTCCTTTGGTGAGCCTGGTAGGGTAGTGGAGCCTGGGCTCATAGGGTCAAAGCCTGGGATTTTCTGATTAGCACGGACTATGATATCATCACTTGCATGCTCAGGTTTCCTTTTACTCTCTGATTTTAGTTACAGTCTTCACAGTAGAAGGAAGACAAATGGTTAAGCAATAGTATATTATTGCAAACTATCCTTGTTGAGATGTAAAACAGTTGACATTGATTTGCTCCTAAGTGGACAGTTAAAAGACAAAAACAGACAAACAGACAAACAAAAAACAAAAATCCTACTTCCCATATGTGCACGCTTGGACTTTCTTGGTGGTAGGCCTGACTATGGGGAGCAGAGATGGGAAATGAATTAATGAATTGTGGTTTGTCATGATTCATGATTTGTCAGGGCTGACCAATCACTGAATTGATGAATTTCCAGTGACAAATAAATGAATCAATTAATCTCCACTTTAAAATGCTATTAAACAGCCTCCAAGGCATCTAGAGGAACCCAATTAGGAGCCAAGCATCCCCTGACCCTCCTCTACAAGCTCTGAAAGTTTGGTGAGAATTAGGAGCAATACCTCTGAGCTATGCACCCCCAAACAGCATCCCCAGATAGTGCTCCATAGGCACGTAGAAAAATGAAATGTATGGAGAGGCTTCTCCCAACTCACCTCTACAGTGGTTTCAGGCATCTGAGTTATACACCCACAATGCGGGAGCCCCTTGGAATATACTCTACAGTAATTGGGTTGGGGAAACCCAATATTTATCAAACTTGGAGTGATTGTAGTCAGTGGAAGATTCCCTGAAAATTTGCTGTCTCTAGGTATCTGGGGAGAGTTTTCCTGGTGGGGGGACTATTTGGGAGTACATCACTCAAGGCTTCAAAAATTCCATTATCCACCAAATCTGGTGTCTGTAGGTGTCTTGGAGGCCATTATATGGCTTAACAATTTGACAAATCAAAAACAGTTAAGATTAATCAATTTGAATTCATCAGGTGACTTTATGATGAATACAAATAACTGAATTTTAAAAAATTAGCCAAATTTGTCAGATGTGATTTGTTTTTCAATTCACCCCATTTCTAATATTTATATTATTTTAGTTATCTATTTATTATTTATTTGTTTCATTTTTATACCGCACCATCTTCCATCAGGAACTCTGGGCGGTTTACAAGTTAAAAACATCAAGTTAAATACATCAATATAAGCAAAAAAGAGGGGGGGTTACCCTCAGCAAGATGCAGCGGAGGAGATGCAAAAAAAGTGAGAGGAAAATAAATTAAATTAAATTAAACTAAGGTCACCATATGCCTCCTTAAAAAGCATAGTTTTCAAAACCTTTTTGAAGGCGGGCAGGGACTGTGCAAGGCTCAACTCACTCGGTAGATGGTTCCACAACAAGGGGCCCACAACAGAGAAGGCGCGGCTGCGCGTGGCCAACCTCCGTGCCTCCCTAGGAGTGGCCAATCTGCATGAGCGCGCCTGCAACATTCCAATGGGCCTGGCCTCAGTTGACCTCTGGGAGATACACTCCAACAGGTATTCAGGACCCAAGCCGTGGAGGGTCTTGAAAACCAAAACCAGGACCTTGAACCTTATCCGGAGAGCCACAGGCAACCAATGCAGGCATGCCAGAACTGGGGTGATGTGATCGTATCTACGGGCACCCGTAGATACGATCTGCACCCATTGGAGTCGTATCTACGGGCACCCGTAGATACGATCTGCACCCGTTGGAGTCTCCAGACAAGGGTCAAGGGCAACCCCATACAGAGTGCATTGCAATAATCGATCCTCGAGATCATGAGGGCCTGCACAACTGTCCTCAGGGAGGACTCAGTGAGGTACGGACGGATCTGGGCGATCCTGCGGAGGTGGAAAAAAGCGGCCCTGGAGACGGCCGTCACCTGGGCTTCCAGGGAGAGGGCCGAGTCCAAGACCACACCCAGATTCCTGGCCCTGTCCGTAGGCCGGAGGGAGACTCCCCCCCAGACTAGGGAGGGGGCCATTGTACCTAGATGAGGACACCCTAAAGAACAGAACCTCAGTCTTCTCGGGGTTCAGCTTGAGCCTGTTAGTCCTGGTCCATTCCAAGACCGCCTCCAGGCACATAGCAAGGGAGCATACTGCCTCCACTGCAGAGGTAGAAAAGGAGGAGATAGAGCTGCGTACCATCAGCATACTGATGATAGCGAACTCTAAATCTCCTGATGACCTCAGCCAGCAGCCTCATATAAATGTTGAACAGCATGGCGGAGATTGCTGACCCCTGGGGCACCCCAGAAAGGAGCGTCCAAGGAGCTGATAAGTCATCCCCCTGCTGGACCCGCTGAGACTGGTTGTTGAGGAAGGATCGGAGCCAGCTGAGCGCTGAGCCCCCGATTCCCGCCTTGGTGAGCCAATCCAGCAGGATACCATGGTCGACAGTACCAAAGGCCGCTGAGAAATCAAGGAGGACCAACAGGGAGGAACACCCCCTGTCAGTCTCCCTGAGGAGGTCATCCTGCAGAGCGACCAGGGAAGTCTTGGTCCCATGAAACGGCCTGAACCTGGACTGGAATGGATCCAGGATATGATTTTCCTCCAGGTACGACTGAAACCGGATGGCGTCCACCCTCTCAACTGCCTTGTCCAGGAAGGGAACAATGGCAATCAGGTGATAGCTGGCAAAATCATCCAATGCCAAGCCGGGCTTCTTTAAGGTGGGCTTCACCACCTTCTCCTTCTTTCCCTGAAGGAAGCGGTGGCAATGGAAGAAGCCCACTCTGGCATGTTCCCTCTGGTAGATTTAATAAGCCAAGCTGGGCAAGGGTCGAAAGGGGAGGCCGCTGGCACGCAATAAGCCATAGCCCTGGAGGCCTCTGCTGGTAACACAGGCCCAAACTCAACCAGCCGAGGAGACCGAGGTGGTGTGGCCCCCGGGATGAGGAGGGATTAGTGCAACCGGAGTCCAGATTGGAACAGATGGCCTCAATTTCAGATCTAAAATAGGCTGCAAATTGCTCACTAGTGAACTCACTAGGAGGAGGCTCGGGCTGACCAGCTCCGCCTGGTATTCGAGGCCTCACCAATTCTCAGGGAGGCGTGAGCTGTTCTAGCGTCCCTGATCATGTGAACATAACGGCTGGTCAGCTGCTTAAGCACAGTCTTATTCTTTGCCGTCCGATACATTCTCCATCTGCACTCGAGCTTCCTACGTTGTTTCATTGCCTGCAACTCAGCAGTGAACCACGGTGAAGAGAGGCCTCCACAGTGGAGGATGCGCTTGGGGGCTATCCAGTTGACTGCCCCAGTGGCACTCTCGTACCACCTATTCACCAGGGCTTCGACCAGATCGTCAGCCAGTCCGCCAGTGAGCTCCCCGAAGGCCTCCATGAACCGAGCAGGGTCCAGGAGCCTTCGGGGGTGGGCCCAAACAAAGGGCCAATGCTCCCCGCAGGGCGGGGTGGCGATCGACAGGAAAATTTTTAGCAGATGGTGATCGGACCATGAGACAGGTTGGGGAACAATGTCCTCAACCCTCAGATAAAAATCTGATGACATAGAGGTAAAAATCAGGTCCAAGGTATGGCCAGCACTATGGGTGGGGCAAACAACATGCTAAGATAGGTTCATGGAGGCCATGGACTCCATGAAATCCAAAGCGGCTCTTGAAAGTTCCTCTTCGGCATGCACGTTGAAGTCCTCAACCACCAAAAGGCGGGGGGACCTCAACAGGGCAGCCGAGACGAACTCAGTTATCTCTGGAAAGGATTGGTCTGGGTTGCGGGGAGCACGGTACACCAGCACAATACCAAACCTATCCCGCCGACCCACCAATAAGTGAAGGCATTCTAACCCAGGGGACACCAATGCTGCAGATCTGCTAATATAAAGGGATTCCCTGTAAACGATGGCCACCGCCGACCCTCTGACCTTCCAGCCCACTGGACCTGAAACCCGGGGGGGGGGCACAGCAGGGAGAGGGAAGCCCCTCCCTCAGCGCCCAACCAGGTCTCAGTAATGCATGCCAGGTCGGTTCGCTCATCCATGATGACATCGTGGATGATAGCAGTCTTATTGTGAACCAACCTGGCATTAACCAGGAGTCAAGACAGGCAGGCCAGAGGCACTGGTGGAGTGGCTCCCTGATACGTGGTGGTGGGCAGGGGGATCAGAACGGGAGATTGGCACCAACTGCCTGACCTAAGTTCTTCTAACCCGACTAATCACCCTGCTTTGAGCGTACCCCCCACGGCCAGATAGCACTGAAATGGAGGTCCCTGCCGGCATGGCGACCGGAAAAGAAAAGCACAAGAACAATCAAATAACAAAAATTCAGAATACAACAGAAAATAACAATATGGACTGTTGGACTTCAGCACATATTATTCAGGCAAGTCTGGAAGCACTGCTATTTCTGCCATCTCCATTAGATAACGGTTTTTGCCTCATGGTTCTGACACGCAGTCATTTTGTGGTGGTGTAAATACTGGCAAAGATGTTCCTCAACATCACTTATATTTTCAGGTGCTTTATTATAAGCAGAGTCAAAGCCAGGTTTTGGATTAATCATACCACTCTTCCATCCATTGCTATGATCAAACATGGCATCCCACTTGTTAAGTTCTGCTTTCACTTCTGGAAGACAGCATTCTGGATTTTTAGACTTGACCGTCATTGTCTGTTTTAATGTTTTGGTTTTAAATCCACTAAGAATATCTTCCAAAACTGACATAATTTCAACTATTACTTTACATCCTTCTAATGCAGATAAGAAGTCTATTATCATCTTCTTGCCATACCTTGCCACTTCATACATAATAACTGGTTTTTTAAAAAAGACTTTAAAATGAAAATCATCCAGAGGGCCAAATTCTCTTTGAAGATGACTTATCATCAGTTTGCTGAGCACTGAGTGCAATCTAGCACAGCTCCAAAATACGTTATATTTATCAGCTAGACTTTGTACTGAACTGCTGTCTCAGGAAGTTATTCTGCTTACTGTGATAATTTGGTGTTGTGCTAAGGCTCTTTTGTTTAGCAAACCAGGGACAGCTTTCACCTCCTCCATACAGTGGTCCTCAGCCTTGGATAATCCTGGTGTCCTTGGACTTCAACTCCCAAAAATTCTGGGCAGCTCGGTTGTGAAGGCTTCTGGAAATTGTAGTCCAGGAACTCCTGCATTACTCAAAGTTGAGAACCACTGTTCTATACCTACTGATTCTCCAGAACTTCATTATCTGTAATTCATTATTTTTTTACAAATCTGAAACCATCTTTATAATCATTATAGCAACATTTCTGAAAGTTATTTTAATTTGATTTACTGATGGATAACTTGGGCTTGTTTCTAACTTATTTTTAAAATTTAAAAGTAATTGTAATTTTGTTTTAAAAGTAAGATGTTTTTGTATACCAAAATGTTTTTTATAATTTTCACTAAAATGACTTGAGATAATGCATTAATTTACAATTTGACTTGAATATCAGTATTCTTACACTAATGATTCCATGCTCTGCACTTTTCTTATTAAGAATATCCATTCCACTGTATAGTGTGCTACATACTAGATCAGTGATGGCGAACCTTTTAGAGACCGAGTGCCCAAATGGTGATTCAAAACTCACTAATTATTTCCAAAGTGCCAATACAGCAATTTCACCTGAATACAGGTGGCTGTGAAGAAGGGGTGATGTTGGGTGCCCACAGAAAGGGCTCCGAGTGCCATTTTTGGCACCTGTACCATAGATTCACCAACCATGTACTAAATAATGTAGTACATGCTAATGTATTACATTACCAACTGCAGTATCCAGCTACATGAAGCAGAATAAATATGTGCTCTTCAACTGAGATAATGACTGAGAATATGTGCTCTTCAACTGAGATAATGTATACACAACGTCTTACTGTATATACTGCGGTAGAAACTGCATGCTTTAAAGTGGGCTCAGAAAGGCTGTTAGCAAGACAGACAATTGGTACAGCTCTGTGACAATTTCATCACATACTATATATCCTTTCTACATCGCAATGGCACAAAAACACATTGACAACCTAAGACAACACTTCTCTCAGTACATGCCATACAAATGCTGAAGTGGCCCAATGCCTTGGGCCAACACTGCATTTCATGTTGAAATTCTGAAATACAGGATGATGAGAAGCAACCAGTGAGCAATCTTTGGGTGTGTCAGGCAGTGTGTAGCCATTTGCTGCCCTCTGGAACTCGTGAGCTCTTGGGGGAAAATGTCATTAGACAATTCACTCACAAACGGAAGATATAGAGCCACACATTTTTATTTCAATTTGAAAGTCTGAGATGCTGATTGCTGCTGTACAATATACTATGGTTTTTTGCCTCTTCAGTCCTGTGTTTTAGTACGTCTTCACTGTAACCAAACATAACTCTTCTAAAACTGATTGTGCAAGTTCTACACAATCAGAACCTCAATGAAAAACAGAATTCTATGATACAGTAACAATGAAAGGTACAACATTCAAGCTACTTGACAGTAGTATCATGATGATAGGCTCTGCCTATCAAAAGGATAAGAATTTAGCACTGCAACGATACCAACCTATCTTTACACATTCATTTGGTCAGGAGTTTTAAGTCCTTTTCCCAGTGCCACAGTTAAGAGTAAATTATTCTCTATAAAGAGACATCTGTGGGTGAAAAAGTCTTTAGAATTTTAAATCTGGGATATTTAAGTGCTGATAATCAACTATATATATATGAAATCTATAAATATATTTGTACATTTATGTATACAAACAAAGGATAAACATGATAAATGGAACAAACACGGGCTGTACAAAAATAGCCATTTTGATGAGAGCATGCAAATGTGCTACAGTTGAAATCAAGTTTAAGAAGCATCTCTGAGTTGTGTTTTGAGTATAAATTTCTGCTCACACAGATTTCAAAGTAGATTTATCAACAAAGTCAATTTTACTAGTAAAGTTACAAAACCCATTAATAAATATTAACTAAACTCACATGTAGAGCTTTTAGATGATCCAGTTTCAAGTACGTCATGTCACAAAAGTCTCAACATTTAAACATTTGGCTCATCTACTACTTTATACAGATAGGGACAGTGATTCTGAAACCATTTGGCAACAAATGACTTGAGAACCAAAGCCAACTGGATAAAAACAGAGCCTAAAGGTGTGGATAAATGCTAAAGAAGATGGCTTTCCCCTGTGTTGTGCCTGCAGCGCTGTATTTGCTGGTGTTCATGGGTCCGTGATCCTGTATATCCACTTAAATCAATCACAAAACACCCTGCTAATATTCGTTTGTTTGTTTAAGGCCAGAAGGAAAGCACCCAGATATAGAGGTCTTGTTTACTAATGGCTACAGAAATAATGGTTCATGATGAAATTAGACATTCACAGTGCACTTGGCATACAGCAAATAAGTGTTCGATCTACCATCTGTCACTACCTTCTGCCTGTGCTTATCCATACTGAGATGCATATCAAGATGAACAGCTGTGCTCTAGCATCACAGTGAAAGAGGCCACCCAAAACTGATACAATGCACTTAGCTGGAATCTTTAAGCTCTGTGAAGCTGCAAGTATAGGCACAACCCATGGTGCATTGACCCCTATATACATTAAGTAAGTTCACTGAAGGGCAAGTAGCAAAATGGTATTACTGTGCTTCATTGAGGAAAATGACAATAGTATTTCCTCCCAACTCAACAATGCCTGGAAAGCATGATGGTTTCTTTCAGTTTCCCAAACACTTCACTTTCTGCTCATAAAAAAGAGACAGCACTTGCCATTATAAGGCTCATTTTATAATAATGTGAGTCATGTGCTTTGGAGGAGGATGAAAAAAGGGAGTAGGGTTGTGAGCCCCAACTTGATATCTCTGTGTGCCATGGTACCCACCAACATCTCCTTTGGTGTTTGTAGTGTGTGCATGTGCTTCAACCTTGCATAGGAGTAACATAACTAGACAATGCCTTCCCTTCCTCTAGAACAGTGGTTCTCAACCTGTGGGTCCCCAGATGTTCCTGGACTGCAACACCCAGAAATCCCTTCCAGCACAGCGAGTGGTAGAGGCTTCTGGGAGTTGCAGTCCAGGAACATCTGGGGATCCACAGGTTGAGAACCACTGCTCTAGAATATCCCTGAACCCCAAAGACATGGACCCAGAGATATATCTGAAGAATGAAGTTGGAAGGCAGAAAATGGGTAGGAAGCTGAAGAACCTGGGTGGACAGGTGGTAATCTCGTCTATCCTCCCTGTAGAAGGATGTGGCTTATGAAGGGAAAGAACAATAGTGGAGGTGAACAATTGGCTTCAGAGATGGTGCCAGCAGGAACGATTCAGATTCTTGGGCCATGATTTGTTTTTTCATTCAGATGGGATATTGGGCCAGGATGGGGTGCACCTCACCACTGCTGGTAGGAATATTTTTACCAAGAGGATTGCAGATTTAATAAGGAGAGCTTTAAACTGAGTTTGCAGGGGGAGGGAGAAAATTTTCTTAACGGCAGAGATCCAGAAGGAGTTGTGGAGATTAGCCCAAATGTTGCAATAGGAGAAGGGCAAGAAGTAGTGCAAACCATCAGTGCAAGGAAAAACAGGTTAAGCAAAGGAATGTAAGAAGCACACACAGCCTCAAATGTCTCTACACCAATGAACAGAGCATGGGGAACAAACAAGAGGAGCTGGAACTCCTAATACAGCAAAATAAATATGACATAATGGTGGGATGAGATTTATGATTGGAATGTAGTCATTGGAGGGTATAACCTGTTTCAAAGGAACAGGGCTAGTAAGAAAGGAGGAGGTGTAGCTTTATATATTAAGGACTTTTATACTGCTGAATAAATACAAGATAAACAGCAGGGGAAGCATGTTGAGAGTATTTGGGTGAAAATCAGGGGTGAAAAAGCTAGGAGGGATGTCACTGTGGGGGTATATTATAGATCCCCAAGCCAGTCGGAGAAGTGGGATGATGCCTTCTGTGAGCAGATGGCCACACAGTCAAAAGGGAGAGATGTAGTGCTAATGGGAGAGGTCTAAAGAAACCGCAATGGTTTACTAAAGAACTTTCAGCTCAGCTAACTATAAAGAAAAACAAGTACAAGAAATGGAAAAATGGGAAATGCACCAAAGAGGATTATAAGCATATAGCTAATATATGCAGGGGGATGGTTAAAAAAAGCTAAAGCGTAAAACAAACTTAGACTTGCCAGAGAGATTAAAGATAGTAAAAAGGATTTCTTTAGTTATGTCTGCAGCAAATCGAAAAATAAGGAAATGATAGGCTCTCTGTGTGGTGATGATAACCAGTTACTAACAGGAGACAAGGAAAAGGCAGAACTACTTGACACCTTCTTTGCCTCCGTTTTCTCCAAAAAGGAAGAGATCCTCTGGGACAAAGAGTAGATGAGGTAGGATGGGAACTGCAACATAGAATAGATAGAGAGCTAGTACAGCAACACCTGGAGACATTAAATGAATTTAAGTCTCCTGGGCCAGATGAATTACACCCAAGGATATTAAAAGAACTGGCAGAAGTAATTTCAGAACCATTGGCAATAATCTTTGAGAAGTCCTGAAGAACAGGGGAAGTCCCCATCAACTGGAGGAGGGCTAATGTTGTCCCCATCTTCAAAAAGGGGGGAAAAGAGGACCCAAACAATTACTGCCCAGTCAGCTTGACTTCAATTCCTGGAAAGATCCTAGAGCAGATTATTAAACAGGCAGTCTGTAATTATTTAACAAACAATGCTGTCATTACAAGACGTCAACACGGGTTTCTTAAAAACAGTCATGCCAGACTAATTTGATCTCTTTCTTGATAGAATTACAGGCCTGGTGGATGAGGGGAATGCTGTGGATATTGCTTATCTGGACTTTAGTAAGGCCTTCGATAAGGTTCCCCATGGTATTCTTGCTAAGAAGTTAGTAGAAAGTGGGACAGATAGTGCTACTGTTAGGTGGATTTGTAATTGGTTGACTGATCACACCCAAAGGGTGATCATAAATGGCCTCTCTTCAGCTTGGAGAGACGTGACCAGTGAGGTGCCCCAGGATTCTGTTCTGGGTCCAGTGCTGTTCATATCTTTATTAATGACTTGGAAGAAGGAATATAGAGTATGCTAATTAAATTTGCAGATGATACCAAATTTGGAGGGGTTGCTAATTCCCTAGAGGATAGGATGAAAATCCAAAGGGACCTTGACAGATTAGAGTGCTGGGCCAAAGCTAATGGAATGGATTTCAACAGAGGGAAATGTAGGGTGCTACATCCAGGTAAAAAGAATGAATTGCACAGATATAGGATGGGGGATACTTGGCTGGAAAATAGTGCCTGTGAAAGGGATCTGGGAGTCTTGGTGGACCACAAATTGAACATGAGTCAGCAGTGTGATGCGGCAGCCAGGAAAGCCAATGCGATTCTTGGTTGCATCAACAGAACCATAGTGTTTAGATCAAGGGAAGTGAAAGTACCACTCTATTCTGCTCTGGTCAGACCCCACCTGGAGTACTGTGTCCAGTTCTGTGCGCCTCAATTTAAAAAGGATGTTGACAACCTCGAGCGGGTGCAGAGGAGGGCGACCAGGATGGTTGAGGGTCTGGAGGAAATGTCTTATGATTAACGGCTTAGGGAACTGGGAATGTTTAGCTTTTCAAAAAGAAGGCTGAGGGGAGATATGATAGCTATGTTTAAATATCTGAAAGGATGTCATATTGAAGAGGGAACAGGTTTGTTTTCCATGGCTTCAGAGACTAGGACTCGGGACAATGGTTTCAAATTACAGGAAAAGAGATTCCATTTGAACATTCAGAAGAACTTCATGACAGTTAGAGCTGTTCGGCAGTGGAATATGCTGCCACAAAGGGTGGTGGAGTCTCCTCCTTTGGAGGTTTTTAAGCAGAGGCTGGATGGCCATATGTTGGAAATATTGTGATGGGGTTCCTGCATGGCAGGGGGTTGGACTAGATGGCCCTTGAGGTCTCTTCCAACTCTGTGATTCTATGATTCTTTAAACTTGGCACACACTGAAAGAGAGAGAGAGAGAGAGAAAAGGGCAGGGTGTTACTTCTTGCCTATCTTGTAAGCCTTTGGCCCTGCATTCTAGAGAAGACTGCAAGGTGATGGGATTGCTGGAATGGAAAATTCAGCTATGGGGTGGACTGGGGACTAGCAGGGAATAGAGTGATTATGGGTTTCCATAATTAATAAATAGGGCACAAGACTGTGTGTCTGAGTGTATGAAGAAAGTATAGTAAACCTATGCAAGAAACAAAAAAGTATATTGGGGGAGATGCAGAAGGGGGCAATTCTGAAAGAGGAAGTCTGTTCGGGCATTATGGATGCAGGACCTATCCTCTTACGAGAACTTTATGTTAAATGCCAATGTCTACAAAGTAGCCTGGAAAAGTTTTCAGTAATTACAGAATAGCCAGGAGTGGCAGCCCTATCTTTTCAAGGTTCCTGATCACAGGAATATCATAACCTTGTTCAGCTAAACACTATTAAAGACTCCTTTTCAAGATTTCACATAAAGAAGGGAAAAGTCTTGCTGCCACCTGGAAAGTGAGCAGACATGGGAGTAAGGCTTATTTATTTATTTGTGTAGCCTGCATAATTAAATTGTAACCCACCCAGAGAGTGCTTTAAGTGCTATGGGGTGGTATATAAGCAGAACACTTTGCTTTTTGCTTTTATTTGTCTATTCTGGCACTCTCCCAGGGAAGTGACTTAAAGTAAGTGCATAAGCCCATGCTCACTACCCATTTAGTCTTCAATTTCAGGCATATTGCCTAGCCCTCTTTACGGATTTGTCAAAGAAGGACTTTGCTGTAATGGTAAGCCAAGGATACATGTTCTGGCTCTGCCTGAAAAGGGCTGGCACCTGTATTTGCAGGGAGAATTGGCAGGACCCTGTGTTTGCTCTGTGAAGTGCAATAATAAGTGACCTATGGTAGAATAAGTCTGAAGGAGAGAAAAGACAAGAGACCTAGAAGTTCAACAGGATAGGATTGTTTCTTTTGGAAATTTCACCCTATCTCTGCCTTGTATTCACATTCTAGGGCAAGATATTTAGACCTATCAGTCTGCCTTTCTTGGAAACTGGTGTTTCATGCACATCAAAACAAACATTTTAAATAGGGTACTCCCCACCCCCATAGCAGCTTTTTGGTGATTGCACCCTTTCAATTCCAAATCTGTTTCACCCATTCATCAAGACTGGGAATCCCTGAGAAAGGGAAATGATAATGGAGCTATTTTTCAAATCTAGTCCTATCTATTTTCTGTCTCAAACGTACACCACGGATCCTGGGTTTCCAAGCTGCACACTATGTTTCAGTGAACATTCTCAGAATGTGTGTGTGTGTGTCGTTACAGTCATGACTGACTCTCCGTGACTCCATGTCCATGGAATTTTCTTGGCAGGAATACTGGAGTGGTTTGCCAGTTCCTACTCCAGGTGCCTAGATCCAGCTAAACAAAACTCTAATTAGCCATTGCACTGTAAGACATCCTCAAACAATGGATACTTGATAATACAGCATAGCCCTCCTGCCTCTATAGTTTCATTAATGGGACTAGTTCTAACTGCAAGAATGCTCAATGCACTACTTATATTAGGACAGAGACTTTCGGTTAATTGTTTATACAGCCATCACAATTAACCACAGGTTGATGAGTCACAAAAGGCTCATTTACTTTCTGGTCTTCCTTCATGGAAGCTGCTTGGTCAGAAATTGAAGAGAAGGACAATTGGTCATGTTCCACTATATGCACTTGGTCATCTTCTTTGTCCTTCTTCACATAGAACATTTTCCTAAATTTTTTGAGTTCATGAAGTTCACAGAAGGTTTCAAGAACTACCAACATTGCAATGAGACCCAGCAGCAGATAACCTAGAAAGGAATTAGAAGAATGATTAAAACATTATTTGGTAAAAAAAAATATTGACATGCTTGGAAGTTGGCCATGGCTGCAAAGGGCTGAGGAATTTGAGGGTTGATGTAGAAGTCTATGATAAATCTATGATATATCCCTATAGAGTGGATGTCTTATGCTCATCAAACTTTTATATGGATCTTGTATCAACTACTTTATGCTTGTATCATCATCATCATCATCATCATCATCACCATCA
The DNA here is from genome assembly GCA_023846285.1 of Phrynocephalus versicolor. Classification (NCBI taxonomy): domain Eukaryota; kingdom Metazoa; phylum Chordata; class Lepidosauria; order Squamata; family Agamidae; genus Phrynocephalus; species Phrynocephalus versicolor. Next base: position 4,791,778 of record JAHTLZ010000108.1, read on the forward strand.
CCACCACCACCACCATCATCATCATCAAGTCAATTGTGACTTATGGTGACTGGAATACACAATGTAGAACTGAACTCCCAAACTCCAAAAAAAAAAAAAAAAAAACCAAAACCCCTAACTTACTGAGCTTTTTATAATGTGTGCAATTTATTTGTGTTTATCTTTGCCCTTTTTCTCCAAAGAGATTAGAACAGTGTTTTATGCTGACAGTTAGTGTTGATTAAAGCCCAAAATCAGCTAGTGAGAATGATAGGTAAGGGAAGAGATTTAAATAGGATATCTACACCCCCAAAATTTTACTCTGATCACTATATTGAACTAACTCAGTCAACAAGACCTTTGAGATTCATTGTCATGTTTTCTGCACATTTTAAAACTAAAATTGCAAAGTCCTTAGTTTATTCGTACTCAAAACCTACCCAAGGTCAACGTTATAAAATATATAATAAGCATAAATGCATGTGATGAAAAATCCAAAACAATATGGTGAGGACTTGAATTAACTTCATGGGTACTGGGTCCTTTCTCCTATCAACCTCTTATACCTTTCTCAAACAAAGGAAAATCACTTTGTGTGGAGAACATTCAATAGGAGTTAAAGAGAAGCTAAGAAAACAGATGTGCATTGTTTCTCTTCATGCTGTTCCTCTGCTCAAAACGGCAGCCTATTATGGTTGCTTTCCATTAAAAGCAACAATCCTCTTTAACCTTTGTTCTATACCTGCATTTAACATGGCAGACTGCTGGTTAAGCAGATGTCAAATAGAAAGAGCAAGTACTGCTGAAGATAAAAGGAGGAGGGACAAAAGAGGCTGCAGCCTATCTTAAAATACTTTTAAAAGGAAGCAATGTAACCGGGAGTATACAGCAGGACAGCAATTGCCAGAAGTATCTTAACCTCTTTTGGCCAGCAAAGGAGGTGAGCCTATTTCATTCTTAGTGAGGTTGCATAAAAACTCAGATTCCTCATTTGTGGTGCCTCTGACTAATGTCAGAACTAAAGGGCCAGAGAAGCAGCCCTGAGGTCCATCTAGTAGTCCAACATGCTGCAGCCTACAATGGCTAACCAGATGCTTCCAAGAACCCTACATGTTGAACTCAAAGGGAATACCTCCATCTTTTTGACCTGGTGCTCAAAAGTATAGTGCCTCTGAACGCAGCAGATATTCTATTTCACTTCAGTGGCAGGTAGCCATTAACTTACTAGCCACTCAGCGTGCAAAAATAAAGATAAATACAAAATGTTAATAAAGCACATGGTCATCACCACATCATGAGACAATGAATTCCAAAACATTTTGTGTGAAACAGTTCTTCTGTTAGTCTGTTCTGAAATGAGGGCTGATCCATTTTCACTAGTTAGTGTGAATTTTGCCACTGTGGGAGAGATGAAGAAGAGAGGCATTATTTGGTCTCTCCATACCATCCAATTAAAAACAAAAACACCCTGCTCATGTCTCCTCCTTAGATGACCCTTCTCCAAATTGAGAGACTCAGCTTTTTTCTTTGTTGGAAATATATTCCTAACATCTTATTTTCATTGCTCATTTCATTTCTCTTTCTCATGCCGCTATATCCTCCCTGAGATTGGGCAATGAGAAGTTTCCCAGAATTCCCCAACATGTGGCCCACAAATGACACTGATCTTGAATACTGTGGTTTCATGTACCTATCAGGGCTAACAGTCATTGACAAAACTAGTATTGACATCAGTCTGGCTAATCACTTTTTAAAATCAAGAAACCCAGGGGTCAGTAAAACTCTCCTGATACTGCTAGGCTGCTGTACCAAGCATCACTGTGGCCTTATCTGAGTCAGTGCCAATAGAAGTGGTGGGGCCAAATGATATAAGCCAGAGGCCACTACAAGTAACCCTAAATTCCCTAGTTATGCTGTGATTCACTGATTCTTTGGTTACAGATCAACAGGAGAGCAAGTAATCCTTAAACGTTTTGTTCCAGAGGAATCTGATGAACTGACAGGACTCTGTCAAAACTGATACACCTCTTTCCATAGCATTTTGGAATTCCATTTGAAATATTGTGTTTAATCTTCCATGCAGACACAAATTTAACAGCAGTTCGGTAACAGTTTTCAAAATCACTTTCTTTCGCTTTAACTGAAGTTATTAAGGAAAGCAATGTGCCAAAAATGCAGCTCTGGAAAAAAGAAATCTCAGCTAAGTCATACCAATCATTTGATACTCACATGTAATTCCTAATTTATACAGCTCTCTGAATTTTTGGTTATAGCCTTCTCCTGGAACATAGTCACCAAGGCCAATAGTACTCAAGGAAATGAAGCAAAAGTAAAACGATTCCAGGAAGTTCCAATCATCTTCAAGGACAGAAAATATTGCTGCTGGGATAAAGAAGAAGCAGGAGACAGTAACAAAGCCCAGGGTCACGGCATGAATGATGGCAACGATTTGTTTAGAGAAACCCCAACGAACGTGGAAATACAGAACAGGCCGCCGAGTCACATAGACTATCATGCGCTGTACGACTGCCGTCAGGAAAAGCAGCGTGAAGGGGATTCCAATGACAGAATAGATGATGCAGAAAGCCTTTCCTCCATCCGACAAAGGCACGGTGTGGCCATAACCTATAAAGCAACGAAGACGCATAGAGGTGAGACTTAGGGTGGAAATCAGACACTTTGAAAAATACCATATTTTTACATCTTCTGTCATACTGTAGATTTCATCTGGTAGAGCTGACTACATGGACTGGTAGTTAAGTACAGTGCAAACCGAAAAGCATTTTACCCCTGCACGGGGAGCGGCATGCCATGCTGGGGCTCCAGCTGATTAGCGCTGGGGTGGGGGAGAAAAACCTTTATTTCCCCACCCCAGTGCCAATCAGCTGGAGCCCGGGGCAGGGGAAGGGGGGAAAGGTTTTAAAAGCCGAGGCTTTTAAACACTGCACGCCGCTTCTCCCCCCCCCCCCCCACCCTGCGCAGACAAGTGGTGCACGATGTTTAAAATGCCTTTAAACAACGGATCCAAGCGCTTGGTTCCATTGCTTTAAGGCATTTTCAATCATTGCAGGTCACCAGAACCAGTGTAAATCAGAAAGGAAAATCGGGCGAAAGTGTTCTAAATCTCCATGGTGTTCTTACATCATGACTCATCCCAGGGCTCCAAATTCTTTTTCTATTTTGTACAAGTGACAAAAACAATACAGTGCTTCAATGAAACTATTCACTACCAGCAATTTTCTCATTTACTACAGAATATAAAGGAATATAGGGTGTCAAATATCTTTCTGAGGCAGTAAGATGAGTTTAACGTATACTTTTCCCATCTCCTGCTGCAGCTTCTGTAAATATGCATTAAATTTTAATGCCCATCATAATTAAACCAAGCTCTTGAAAAACACTGTTTATTCCTAATGCACTGGGGGTACTGCCAGCTTGTGGAGATGGCAGCTACGGTGGCTGCTGAGTGAAGCACCTGTGCAGGATGATGACTCAGTCTGGGACAGGAAAAAGAATGTCGGATGCAATTAATCTAGAATAAGCTTCTAATCTAGCATCTGTCACCAGACAACATTCTGTGTGGTTTGGTCAACAGCTTGATATTAATGTGTTACCATCTACTGATATATTTAACAATTCAAGCATCTAACAAATAATGAATTCATTATGAATCCTGGGTAAATTACTATTCTCCCTGTTAGACAGGCAGCATAAAACAGTATAGTGGATCGGGTGGAAAACAGAACACAATGTGTTATATAATTTCTTCTCCAAATCAGAGAGAACACTGGTTGCAATATTTCCTAAAAGAAACAATGCATTACTCATTAGCTGGCATTCTTTTTAAAACCATATTTTATTCATTTTCTATAAGTAATATTTGGAATATGTATGTAATATCTGTTACACATCGCGGTACTGGGTTTCAGTTCTTATTATGTTACAACCAGCTTTCTCTTATTCTTTGTTTCTTTTTTCTAGCCATTGATAAAACAGATTCCACACTTGGTAATATTGCGAGTCCTCGTTTTCCTTGATTCTCATTGTCAATCTGTCCATCTCTGCACATTCCAATTTTTTTCTTAATAATCATTTCATCTGTTGGCCTTTCTTCATTTTTCCAGTGTTGTACCCAAACTATCCTCGCTACTGTCAGAATGTGCAGTACTAGAAAAGTATTTTGTTTGTCTAAATTTTCTGGTAGCATGCCTAGTAAAAACAGTTCTGGGCTAAAGGCTACATGTATTTTTATCATTCTAGTAAGCCAGATATGCATTTTAATCCAATATTTTTTCGCTTTATCACATGTCCACCATGCATGATAGCAAGTCCCTGTTTCTTGTGCACATTTCTAACATTTACTAGATAGGTTTGGGAACATTTTAGCTAACTTAGCAGGTGGAAAATGCCATCTATAAAACATTTTACACAGATTTTTTTATATGATGTTGCTATTGTTAGTTTAAGATTTCTCTTCCAAAGTTTTTGCCATTTCTCCAACTCCACATTGTAACCATTTTTTTTACCCATTGTATCACGAATTCTTTTACATGTTCATCCTTCATTTTCCATTCTAACACACACACACACATAATTAACTTATAGTCTGAGGATAATGTTTTATTAAATACTATCTGTTCATTATAAAAACCATACATTTTCAAGTCTTTCTTATACCTATATTGTTTTTATTTATTTATTTATTTATTTAAATACTTATATACCACCTGTCTTCTGGAGGAACTCCAGGTGGTTTACAATAGTATGCAAAAAAAGGAAAATTAAAAACAATGACAATAATAATAAACTAATTAAGACACCATAATAAAACTACAGGAAAGAGTCATTAGAGTGATGGCCGGACCAAAAAGAAAATTGTATTAAAGGCCACCATGAAGTCACCACCCTTGACTTATCAGTTATTCCTTAGATTTTAAATTTCCCTCTACATCTAGTATATTATGGTTAGGGTAGGTAAATGCTTCCATAAGTGAAACTCGTCTTGGGATTCTCGTATATAATTTCATTTTCAGATTCTCCTGTGTTTTTAGCACAGAGTCCCTAAGATAATGGTTTTGAAAGTATCTATATACTTTGGCTTTTTTTGTACCATGGAAAGGCATGCCATTCCAATTGTAGATGATGTCCCTCTAAACATAGTAATCTTTTGTTTCTTAGAAGTATCCAGTATTTCAGCCAAACTAGTGAACGTGATTGGTAGTATAGCATCCAGTCTGGTAGCCCAAATCCTCTTCTTCTTTAGATTCTCACAACAATTTCAGTTTAATTCTTGCTTTCTTTTTCTGCCAGATGAATTTTGACATCAGTCTATTTACTTCTTCAAAGAATTTTGCCTCTACTCTCACTGGTACTGTTTGGAACAGGAATAGTATCTTTGGTAGCACAAACATTTTGATAATTGCAATTCTCCCTAATAGTGACAGTTGTAGGTGTTCCCATTTCTCCAGGAAGTTTGTGCCAAAATCCATTATTTTTAATTGATGTATCAAGAATTTCCAGTTCACATTATCAAATGCTTTCTGTGCATCCAGGAATACTAAAGCTATTTGTTTTTCTGATTGTGCTTCATAATATTATAGGATATCCATTATAATTCTCATATTATATCTCAGCTGTCTACTTGGTAGGAATCCATTTTGGTCTGGATGAATAAAGTCCATTAAATTTTTTTCAACCTTTCTGCAATAATTGTTGCAAAAATGTTATAATCTACATTCAGTAAGGATATCAGCCTAAAAAAATTTATTTGTCTCAATTCAGCGTAATCAAATCAGTGTAATTATAGTAATGTTTGCTTCTAACCAAGTCCTAGGTATTTTAGCCTCAAGCAGTACTTTGTTACAGACTTCCTTCATTGGAATACTTATTATATCTTGATAAGTCTTGTAAAAATCCCCAGGAAATCCATCTGGTCCTGGTGTTTTATCATTTTTTGTTTTTTTATTGCTTCTACTATTTCCATCACTGTAATTCTCTCATTTAATATAACTTTTAAATTTCTCTGGGACCTTGGGTGGCTTTTCTTTTTCCATATATTCTATTATTTTTTCTAGGGGAGTTTCCTGTGTATCGTATAGATTTTTATAGTATTCTGTAACAATTTTTTGGATTTTCTCATTTTGGTTTTGCATATCTCCTTTCTCATCTTTCAGTTTGTTGATCTGCTTCTTTTCTTTCTCTTTTTTTCAATTTATAGGACAACCATCTTCCCAGTTTATTAGCATTTTCAAAAAAAACTGTTTTGCTCTTTTAATTTGTTGAGCTATCTCTTCTGATTCCATTTGATTTTTGAATATTTTTTTCTGTGGAAATTTTTGCAGTTCTCATTCTAGCTTTTTGAATTCTTCTTTCAAGTTGGTTTGTTTGTGCCTTTTCTTTCTTTCTTTCTTTCTTTCTTTCTTTCTTTCTTTCTTTCTTTCTTTCTTTCTTTCTTTCTTTTTTATTTATTTTATTTATTTATTTATTTATTTATTTGCATTATATGTTATGACCAATCCTCTAAAAACAGCTTTAGCTGTGTCACAAATGATTTGCAAAGAAGTTTCCTCATTTGTGTTTTCTTTGAAGTTAAATTGCATGTCTTTTCTAGCTTTCTCCAAAAATTCTTTATTTTTCATTAAGGCTGGGTTCAAAGTACATCTTTGTTTTCTCCTTACTACTTTCCACCTCAAGGTTATCAGATTGAGATCTGCCCATATATTTGTTTCTGTCTCTAGTTCTTGTATCCTTGTCCTTAATTCTGTAGATATCCATATCATACCAATTATTGACCAGGATTTGTGTCTATTTGAATAAAAGGTAAATTGGAGCTTTTGGCATTGATTTCTCGCCATATATCTTGTAGCCCCAATTCTTCTACCATTGGAAGAATATTTTTTGGAAGTTTCCTCCTTTTCCTTTTCCCTTTCTTTCCATTCTATAATCAATTTTTCCATTCACAATTGCGTTCAAATCTCCCAGTAAACATATTTTTGGCATTGTTTTTCCAATATTTCTTTATATAATTTTCTACGGAATTCTTCTTGTTTGTTGTTGGTTGTGTATATTGCTATCAGGAGGATTTTCTTTTAATTTATCATTATCATTACCATTAAAAGTCTTCCGTCTTCATTAATGTATATAAGTTTGGGATCTAATTTTTTTAATATATAGAGCTACTCCTCTTTTCTTTTGTTCTGGTGCTGAATAGTATAATTTCCCAATCTTTGGACATTCTAAATATTTGTAGAAGTTTCAGAGATGGTAGCCATGTTAGTCAGGTGACTGAAAAGAAAGAAAAATCTCAGATATTACATATGTTCCAACTATTCAAAGTGAGGGTCGTCAGGGGTTGAACTGGATGATCCTTTAAGTCACTTCCAACTAGACAGAATATCCTTGAAGTCACCTCCAACTCTGATTCCATGGAATAGTTAAAAACAGGCAGAACACAGTAATATTTTCACTTGTCAATGTCAAGCAGTCTGGCTTTGTGCCAGTTTCTTGATAATAAGTCTTGTCAATATAACAGGTAATTTGCAGTTTAAAGTAAAGGTTCTGAAGGCAAAAGTCCCAGAATTCCACCCTGTCTATCAAAAAGTTGTTAATAATAATAACAATAATGTATTATACAAGTTATAAGCCTTTGATCTCCCTCTTTCTTGCTTTTCTGAGTTAGAGCTGCTTTTTCTTTCCAATTGAAGAAGGGAAGGGAGTAATTTCCCCCATTAGAGGGGGATTCAATATTTGTTTGAAGGGACTGATATCGTCTATAAACAAGAAAAAAGCTCAATTTCAACCATCAGTATCACAATGTGTTTAAAGCTTAAACATCACAGCTTTTCCGGAATGCTGATGACATCTTGTTTTCCTCCCGGGGGGGGGGTATGGGTATTCCAGGATTAAACAGAAGGTGACCCCCACCACACCTGCAATCGACAGGTATCACCCTTCTTCGCTACTCCTCTACAAAAAAGAAACCTATTTTAGGAGGTGAAAAAAGCTCAACCCTCTCTCTCCATTAAAGTTTCTGAAATAAGCTGACATTACTTATGGGAAGGGTAACATTAACATCATGTTCCATACAGCTTGGAAGTACTGCAATATGTTAACAAGTAATGATGCAAGGATAAAAACAATACTTTTGGGAATAACAAAAGCATAATAGCATATATATAATGTAATAGGTAACATTGTTCCTTCTAATTATTCACTAACTTGTTACTCTAACAATGTTACTTTTCAAGGATCATTACACTATTTGTCAAAAACTTATTTAAAAATAATAACAGCTAAAAAGTAATTAAAGGCTATAAATTAGTAATAGATTACTAACATGCTGATCTTTATATTAATTACTTTAAAAAGAGGAAAAATCAATTCAATACTTTAAAAAATTCTAATCTCTTATCTGGTGTATAGATAGCCTTTTGAAGCCAAGTTTTCTTTTATGCAGAAGTATGACTAAATGTGGCTAAGTCACATACCATGCAAAGTACAAAATCCACTTGAACATATACACTGGCATGAGTTGAATGGCATACCATATTTTCCATGTATATAACACTGTTTTTTTCTAAATGATGGCACTAAACATTAAGGGGCATCATATACACAGAAGTAAGCCTTTCCCAAGGGGTGGGGTGGAGGAGAACCCAAACTGACCCTGCTGCTTCCTTTCTGTGATCTGAAGACTCCTCTATACTTTGTTCTTGCAGGAATGAGGAATGGACCCTTCTTTTCAGCACAGAAAGGCCTGAGGTGGAGCAACCCATTAATAAGTGCCTTTTTATACTAAAAAGAAGGGTCTGTTGAGCAGCAAATTGCTGCTAGTTAAGAAATCCATGTTTGAATTTCTTGTCATGTACTAAATCACATGGTGGGTGGTAATCTCTGACTTCTTAATGAGTGTCAATTTACCATTGAGATTATAAATAAATTTTATTTATGGTTGAAGACCAAAACGAACAAATACAAAAACAGCCCACCGCAAACAGAGATTTATATTGCTGAACTTTTGCCATTAAGCATAAGCATATGTTGTAAGATTCTGGCCAAAGAAATTACTGGTAATAAGAAAATAACAGTGTTCCTACAATTCATAGGACAGAAACTTAGTGAAAAACTTCAGAATGATAAGAATGCAATACGGCAAGGAAGAGATAGTAGTGAATAAATAGATTGGCTAAGATCAGCACTTTGCAAAACTCAGATACATTTTTTCATGTACTGTATACTGCTTCATCTGTGAAATCAAACCCCCCAAATGTAGTTGCAGAAGTCCTTGTGTAATATCTGCAGCATTCAGCAGCTGACACCTGGCCAACGATGAGTTGGCAACATCCATCTGTATTGAGAACATTACATTTTCTTTTTACTCCAAAGGTTCAACTAACATTATTCCAAGCTTAAAATTATAGTTTATCAAAACAATTAACTACTCCATTTCATGCAACCATATTGCAGTATAAGCATATTTTTAGAAATGTGGGTAAAATGAAAGTCATTTCAGGGTGTATTCAAGGTTGGATTTTTTTTCCTACATTCATTTTCTTGCTGGGTTCGGGTTAGACATAGTGCTTAGTGCCAGCTAAATTAAAATCTTTATGTATCTCCAGTGATGTCTATCACTTCTGGCCCTGAGGACATTTTAAAATAGTTTCTCAGTACATACCAGGAAACGAGACAGACAATTAGACTGTTCTGTACATGCTTTTAAATCTCTATATATCGCCTCTTCACTCCTCCTTGTCCAGATATTCCCTTCCCTTCCCATCCAGTTTTCATTCCCCCCCCCCACACATTTCTTTACAACACCCTTCCAATTAATCAGTGTGAAGATTTCTCTACCAAGCAGTTATCCTATATTAATTTAACCAGTGATAAGTCCTAGATAAGACTCTATTGTGAACTTCTTGTCCCAGGTCAATAGCCAGAGCTATCAAAATTCAGCTCTGGACTCATTCATTCATTTCATTTCATTTTTATACTACCTATATAGCTACTCATTTATTCTGGGCAGTTTACAACAATACAGTGCACCTAATAACTAAAATCAAAAGACTCAGTACTTAAACAACAAACCAAACCAAAATTACAGTGAATTAAAAGGGCAGATGTGTTATATGTCTTAACCAAAGGTGGGTTGCTGGAACTATGTCCCAGACTCTGAGAAGGCCTGCTTAAACAGACAAGTTTTTTAATGTGCACTGAAATGTTCCTAGGTTGAGAATATATATAATGTTCCTCCAGGCTGGGAGGATTTCAGGGGAAAGCAAATTCCAAAGGTGAGGGGTTACCAACAAGAAGGCCCAGTTCTTTGTGTGAAGTGCTGGTTGAAACTGCAGCTGCACATAGTTTCTTGACCAGCGCTACTAAAAGGTAAATCCGCTTGACCTTTGGCCAGGTTGTTCCCCCACCCCTTTTATTTCTCCTGCTTGCCTTCCCTTTCTTCATTTTTTTTGCTCCCTTATTCCTTTCTTGATGCAGAAAGAATGGTAGGGCTTTGAACTGATCCATTTGGACTTAATCTGGACTGATCTCATCTGATTCAGAACATGTCCAATTCAGTTTGGGATGCAGCTGAATTACTAGCAGACCTGAAAAGTACTACTTCCAGTTCATGCTGTCATAACTTTACATCAGGGGTGCCCAAACTTTTTGTAAGGACGGCCAGATTTGGTGGCTGAGAATGTGTCAGGGGCCGGTTGCTCCCCAACTCTGCCACCCCACTGCAAGCCCCACCCACTTTCTTTTTAAAAAAACATGGGGTGAAGGAGGGGGAGGGAAGGGTGGGCCAGCCAGCCGTGGGCCACTCAGAATGGCCCGGCAGGCTGGATTTGGCCCCCGGGCTGGACTTTGGGCAGGCCTGCTTTACACCAAAAGTGTAGCAATTTAGCAGACCCAGATCTGAGACTCTACAGACCCATGAAACTCAGCTGGTGAACTTGGGCCATTCACACTGACTTCTGCCTCACAGGTTGGTTGCTGTAAGGATAAAGTGGCCAATGTGAGCTCACTGGTGGAAACATAGCACATAATATAAAATATGTGCAATTATTTTGTAGTTCACTGTTTTTTAAAACCTAATTCCTATGATTGTTTGTGGTGTATATGAGAATATGAAGTGCTTTCTAACAAAGTTGTTCCTTCTGCAGTGCCACAGAACCTTGACAATTTATAATTCAAATGTCAACATTTTCAATTGAGGTATTTGTACTTTGTGAGTCATATGTTCCTTCTTAAAACCTTATTAAACTGTTTCAATGACTCATTTGCTTGCACATTTAATTAGTACCCTGATTTTGCCCATGCCAAGCCTTCCCTCCTTTATTATTTTTTAAACAGTACTGACAACATTCATAATTTGTATTTTAAAAATAAAATAGTTCCATATACTTTCCCCCCTTTTACAGTGATTTTCTTTATCTCAGTCTTTTCTTTTACTACCCTAAACGCTGTGAAACTAGAAAAGTGTAAGTGTGAAGCAATATGAAGTGAAGCTAAAACCTTTCCCTCTAAAAGCTCCTTGGATTCCTCTTTATTCATTGGGCCCTGCTTCTATGCCCAGCATAAAGCTAAATCTAGTCTTTCTATTTGGTCGGTCTCAGAATATCAAAGACTTCTTAATTTGGGAGTGGGGCTGGCGTGAAGGGGAGCCTGCTGGCTGGTCCCTTTAATGATACTCTGACAGCAGAACAGTAAAACTAGAGTTTTCTTCTCATGTTGGAGGTTGTCTTATCTAATGGCTATCACACGGAGCGCCAGAAACAAATAGAAATCTATGATCTGCTGTCTCTGTTCTTAGTTCCCAATGTCTGAGAAGCTTGAGATACAGTTCAGTATATTTTAAAGCAAAGTTATTTTTAACATCACTACCATAAAAGATGCATGCATATATTATAGTATTATTGACAACTTGGACCCATGATGATTTGTGCCAGGCATTCCTAGAGATAAAGGAATTGCCCCACCAGTTTTTCCTTCTGATGGTGCTCTGGGACTATGCTCCTTGCCTAAGACTATGCCAGCCTGGCTCTTCTCACAGGAGAAACACAGAGAACTGAACTCCTTATTCTACAGCCAAGGGCTCGAAAGTGTTGATATAGACAGCCAGTGACATACATACTTGAGGTAACCAATTACCATCAAACACAACTGGGGGAACTGGAAAAATCACCACAGTTGATGCTGTCCTCAGCCTTATACATAGCCACTAATTAATAATCAATTCAGGTACAGGGTAAACTATCAGTTTGAAAGACAAACTGGGCTGCTCAACATTAAACTGGTGGGATCCCCATAATCCTCTGTGGAGACACATGGGTTTGTAAACTAGAAGAGAGAGAGACAGAGAGAGAGAGAGTCATTTGACACGGATGTGTGACCTTCCTAGCACTTTATAGCAGGATGTGTAAAAGCCAATGATTTTTTTTTAAAAAAAACATCAAATTGATTTAAATCTTTTAATTTAATTTTTATAATCCAATTTTTAAATTTAATTTTCATTTAAATCCACCCTGATTCATAATAAGTATAATAATCTGTCAGCTGAGATTGTAAAAGATGAGCAACAGACTTGTTCAAGTTCTCAGCAGCTTGTAATAAGTGCCCTGGGGTACGATTATCACTGACAGAGTGCATTCCCTCCCCTATATCATTCATTCATTTCATTCATATCCCACCTTGCTTCCTGTTAACTCAAAGCAACAGGACTCTCCTCCTCACACCAACCCTGTAGATCAAACAGAGAATGGGACTAGCCCTTACTTTTAACAATTGGTATGAATCAGAACCTACATCCTCAAAGTCCTGGGTCCGCACCTAACCACTAAACCATTCTTACTTTATACAAAACTATTTCTCTTTCCATTCACCCTCCCCTATTCCTGACAGCACACCCCTTCCTCCCCACTTATCAAACCCTAGTATTTGGACTTGCATCTCAGCCCAAGAAGCAAAAGGGTTGGAAAGAGAAAGAAAAGCAAGAAAATGTGTCAATTCTCCTTTATTGAATCTCCCTTCCTTAAGGAAAAAAGAACGAAAAGCCTTCTGTTCCAGAATGAGAGGAGTCGTCCTCTTAGGAGTTGTCATTATGTGCCATCAAGTCAGAACTGACTTACAGTGGCCCTAATAGGGCTTTCAGTTTAAGTGGGATATTGAAGGAGTAGTTTCACTCTCCAAGAAACTCACTCCCCAAGTGAGCTTCCATGGCTGAGAGGGGATTGAAACCATGCCTTCCGAGTCCTGGCCCAATACGCTACACTATGTATCCCATCTTGTGTAGTGGGGGACATTAGGTAGCATTTTACATCCCTCTTATCCCCTACAGTTGGGAACATAAAATGTTCTCAGCACTTCTAGTGAAGTGGGAAAATATCCCAATCTGTACAACCTTTGGAACCTGATTAGCACCCCATCATTCTAATGCTGCTAAGAATGCATATATGCAGAAAACAGGCAAGAGGATCAACCAGTTATGAAGCACCCTGAATTGCCACGTGGTAAAAAATCATTTGGTGCTCACATGTACAAAAATTACTACATTCAAAAGAAGTGCTGAACAGTGAATGATGTAAACTGGCATAAGTGGATTGCAAACAAAGCTGTTGTTGTTGTTCAGGGGCCCACCTCAAGCATTTGGGGTGACCCTCCTCCCAGATTACAAGATACCACTGGTAGAATATGAAGAGTTCTGTGTAAATGAAAATCCATGCGGCAAAGAGGACAAATTCAACCATAACAATTTCTCACAAACTTAAGTTTTGAAAAGAAAATTCAAAATTTGGTCTTTACCTATAATAAATAAAAATGTTTTTTAATGCAGGGTTTAAATATTAGTGGACTATTTTACATTCAGTTACAAACAGAAAGTTTTTTCAAACATGATATTCACAGTACAATGTTTTTTAAAAAGTAGTTAAAAGACCAAAGCTATTGAGATTGCAAGTATGTGATGAATTAGTTATAGTTGTGGTTTTCCTCTTTGGCTGTTTGTGATGAGCAATCGTTTTTTCCACTGTAACAGGAAATACAATACCCATGTCGCCACCAGGTCACCTTATTCTTAAAAAAGAGAAACACAGTAGAAAGATTGCATCCTCTCAAACATTCATCCAATTAGCACCATGATGTAATCTCTGACTTGTAAAACTTCTGGCCTCATTCTGAGGAAACAGAGGCTTCTGACTTTTCCAGTTCTTCCAGTTAAGAAAACTGAAAACATTCAAACTAAACTGGCTCTTATCAACTGTCTGGTTGTCACAAAACAAGTCACATCAGATTTCTGCTTTCATGCACAGGGTAGAATTGATGGCAAGTTTGCTGTTCTCAAAGCAAGAGTGTAAACAGTTTAAATGAAAATCCAAGGCAGGAGATATTAGGGACAAAGGTTTATGCTCTTCGATCAGCATCAGTCTGTAAACTCAGCTTTGCAGCACTAAGAAAGGAAATTATCTTACCAGGTGAATTGGTAAAGGGGGGGGGCGATGAAAGTTTATTCCAGTTTGGTACCTTGTGTTAGCCTGTTTCAGAAATAACATTTTAGACATCTTTAAGGTGTCACAAAAGTCTATTGCTTCATCTCTTTCTAATAACACCTTTTGAGTTTGGCCACAACTTTCATGCAACACTTATTAGAAAAATAGCCACACATTCTCCATATCTCTTCAAGATAAACACGCACAGAATTGCGCTGCAAATTTCAATACAAATTCAATCCTTCCCAATCCAGTAGAATCTTGAATTTCACATGTAAATTGGGATAATTTGTGATTAACTGAGTTTAGAGTTTAAGCTGTAGATTTCTAAAAGTGTTTCAAGATGTCAAATGTTCTGGTTTTCTAATAGTATGTTTATATGATAATGAGAAACCTAGCAAGCTAAAGCCAAATCTTTTATCAAGAAGAGCATAAACAGAATTGTTCAAACTCCAGGTCTCCAGTTCAAGTGATGCAGAACTCTGCCCCACCCCACCAGACACAGTTGCTAAAAGACACATCCTTCAAACTTACATCCAGCAAATATCCCTGAATTTTCAGATGATTTAGCTATCTGTTCCTTGAATGCTGCAGACTTATCTAGATGGACAGTAAGTTGTCACTGCAAAGTTATTTTTCTGCCTGTACACTGAAATCTGATACAGTTGCATGTAACAAAAATGCTATAGTGTATCAAACTCTACTGAATTAAAAACATCTACCATTATGACCTGTTTTGTAGTTCTTGTTCTACCTGGTGCCCCAACTCTGCTAAATGGTCTCTAAAGGGATATTTAAAAATGATACACCTTTCACTTTGAAATATCCTATTTTATTAATGGGCCACAGAGAAGTGATTTTGTTTTCAAGTCAAATACAGACATGTGTCAATGTAGAAATGATTTGAACCCAAGGCTTCAAATGTTTCTATGAAAGGAGACAATATCTTTGTGCTAAACACAATGTGTAACATCACCAGTGACAAGGCAAGGCCTTTCCCACTATTGACATTAACAGTGACAACCTACTTACTTAGAAGTAAGATCCTCTGTCATTCACTGGGGTTGACTCTTTGCTAAGCATATTTTGGACTGCAGGTTAAAACTACTTTTGAGTGGTTTCATGAGAAATAGCAAAATAAACAGGAACCAAGTGCTAGTTTTTTGCATGTTAACATATACAGAACTCTTAAAAAATACAATTTAAAATGTTCCTTCCCACAGTAGTTATGAACTTACATGTACAGTACTGTACTATGAAGATTCTGCAGCCTATCATTTTTAAAGTCGATGCACAGCCTCGTTTCTGTCACTTAAGCCAATGCCAACTTACACCTTAGGTATCAATCCACCCCAGGATCTTGTGCCATTGTTTTGGTTTTGACTGTTATTTTAAATTGTTTCTATTTAATTGTTGATATTGTTATACTTTGTTGTGAACCGCCCGGAGTTCCCTCAAGACGGGCGGTATATAAGCCTAATAATAAATAAATAATAAAAATGAATAAATGTTCCTTTCTAACTCGCACCCACTCGCAAGAAAGGATGCTGAAGCTAGACCATTCTGAAGGGTTCGCTCCGAAACTGGGAGGCTACCTGTGCGTGAAGTTGGCCCACTTTGCGCTGTCCTTCATTACTGCTCCACACACATTTTAGATGTAAAACAGGTCCTAGACCAGTGATGGCGAACCTTTTAGAGACCGAGTGCCCACGCTGCAATTCAAAACCCACTCATTTTTCACAAGGTGCCAATACAGCAATTTAACCTGAACGCAGGTGGCTGTGAAGAAGAAGGGGCGATGTGGGGTGCCCACAAAAAGGGCTCGTTTGGCACCCGTGCCATAAAGGTTCGCCCACACTGTCCTAGAAGGAGATCCGGGAGCCCTGGGGAGCCCCCGGCGCCCACGACACCTGCCGTTTCCTGCGCGCCAGGAAGGCCCGACCGGTGCAGTTCTACGAGGGGGAGAACCAAGAGGACTGGAAGGGTGGGGGGTTGGGGGCAGAGGCCGAGGCCGAGGGTGAATTCCAGGCAGGGCTGAGCCGCCCCGGTCCCTCGCTCGCCCTCTTTTTCGGAGTCTTCCCAGTCCCGTCCCGTGAGCCTCGGTCCCTCACCCGCGGCACTCCGGAGAAGAGCGAAGGCGCGTCCTCCCGGGCTGAGGCAGGCGGGCGCCTCCACCGGCTCCAAGCCGGCGGCGCCTCGTGAGGGGAAGGCGAGCGCCGGCGAGGCCTGGGCCCCCTCCCTGGCGCGCCGCTCCCTTACCGGTGGTGGAGAGGACGGTGCTGGCGAAGAAGAGGGCCGAGGGGAAGTCCCAGTTCCAGTTGCCCGAGGCGTTGCTCAGGACGGAGACGCCGTAGTTGCTGGCCTCCAGGACCCGCGCCAGGAAGCGCTCGAGCTGCGCCTCCGACAGGCACTCGTGCTCCTCCACGAAGCGCCGCTTGAGCTTGCGCAGCTCCTGGCGCAGCAGGTCCTCGTAGGGCAGCTCCACCGACGAGAAGACCACGGCGCCAAAGACCAGGTAGAGCGCGTAGCCCAGCACCAGCAAGGCGAAGCACCAGGCGGAGCGGTGCCGCTCCACCAGGCGCACGCATGAGCTGCCCGCCAGCGACTGCAGCATCGCGCCCCGCCGCCGCCAGCGCCCCGCCGCCAGCGCCTCGCCCAGCAGCGCCGTCCCTCCCGACGGCTCCCCGCGCGCGGGAATCCTGTGGCGCCCCGGCGGGGAGAGAGGGATGAGAGAGAAAGGGAAGGGAGCGCGCTGGAGCCGGGCGCGCGCGAGGCGGACTCGGGCGCTTGGCGAGCAACTCGCGGGACCACCGCCTGAAGCAGCTCTGCCTTCCGGCCCCACGCGCCCGCCTTGGAAGGGCCTTGGTTTCGCTCTCGTCCCGGCCTCTTCCCTCGATGATGTGGCGCTCACGTGGCTTCCCAGCTCAGGTAACCGGCAACGGGCCGCACGTCAGCGGGAGCGGCTGAACCGGTTCCAGCCGCGGAGTCGCCCCCGCCGCGGCCGCCGCCGCCGCGTGTGGGAAAGCGACGGGCGGGAAAGGCGCTCGTTCGCCTCGCACCCCACAGACTCAGGCGTGGGAAGAGGAGGAGGAGGAGGCCGCGGGCGCCCGTGGGATGGCCGCTGGTGCAAGAAGCAAGGCCGTTGTAACTGCACAAGGAGCTCTGTAGTCCGATCAGTTGGTGTGCGGATTGGGTCTGCTCTGTTTGTCCCCACGTTTTTGCCGTCTGAGGTCACCTGCTGCCATTTTACACACAAAGGACTGTTGGGGATAGAAGGCTACCCAGGGAATTGGAGGAGGAGAGGGATACTCAGGGTAAATAGCCATTCTCTTCCCTCCCCCACCACCTGTGTGTGTCTAAGTTACATATACTGTCGTTTATATGCTGCCTTTCTCCCCATAAGGACGCAAGATGGCTCGCCCCAATTAAAATCATACAACAATAAGTTAAAACACTACACAAAGCTATCCATTGAAAGGCAATTAAGCATGGGTCAAGATTAAAACCAATTTAAAAAACATCAAAATATGTTTTCGAAAGCAGAGTGTTCTCTAAACCTCCACTTATTGCTGAAGCACCTGCCTGAAAAGGAAGGGCTTCGGCTGAAGAGGGAAGGGAGGAGGGGTCCATGTAAGTGGTCAGTCTGTCCTCCATTGGAAGGTTTTCAATGAAGGTTAGAAGGCCTTCAGGATGCCTCCTTGTAGATTTCCTGTTCTGTCGGTTCCTCCCATCTCTATGGTTTTATGGTTGTGTGATTCTATTTTCTGACTTAGAGATGAGTAAACATGGCCTTTAGTCAGCAGCACTGCCCTTGGTTCCCCTTTCTCTCTAGCTGTAGAATACACCTGCATACACCTGCATAGAAAGTGAATCAATAACTGCAGTGGAATTGGGACAAGACAAGTAAGAGTGTGTCCACCTTATCATTGCTGCCATAATAGAAAAAATGGCAAATTGTTACATTGTTAAAAATGTGCAATGTTGCATTTGGTTGGGTGTAGCTGTCTAGGCTCTGTATCTTCTTTTTTCCATGCTACATAATTTAACACACTTGTACTGGATTGTGTTGCTGGTACAGTGCCACAATGTGGTATATAGGGTTCTCATAAGCTTTCTGTTGACCTCTCCAGTACACCAGTATCACAGATGACTCATACCTACTCTCAGAATGTAAGTACTATACATGTATCAATTATGAAGGAGGGAAGGGGGGCAGGGTTGAGAGACAGACCTGTCCTACAGCATGCCAATAAATGAAATGCCTGTGAAAAATTTGGCATTGAATAACTTACACTCTGTGTCTCTGTAACTTCAGAGTGTTAATATGACTGATAGACTAAGAAGAAAATCTGATGCTCCCTAGGGATATAGGTGAGAACCTATAGAACAGTGATGGTGAACCTATGGCACAGGTGCCAAAGGTGGCATAGGGAGCCCGTTCTGTGGGTATCCGCCATTGACCCTTCATAGCCACCTGTGTACTGGTTAAATTACTGTATTGGCACTTTGCAACAAAATTAGTGGGTTTTGAATTGCAGTTTGGGCACTCAGTCTCTAAAAAGTTCGCCATCACTGCTATAGAATGATGATGCAGATATCCATATCAGTGAGTGGTGGCTCTCATGTCTGCTAGTGGAAAGCTCTGCCATGGAACCCCCTTGCAAATCCAATGTTAATGGATTAAAAACTATTGTGTTCTGGGGCTAGATCTGGGGATAGGATCCAGAGGTGATCTAGGAAATTATCTACCAGTCAGTTTGACATGTGTCCCAGGTAAAGTGATAGAAACCATCCTAGAAGATAAAATTAATAGGCACATAGAAGAGAAGGTGCTGCTAAAGGAGAGCCAACATGACTTTTGCAAGGGCAAATCATGCCTCACTAATCTGTTGGATTTTTTTTTAGAGTGTCAACAAGCATGAGGATAAGGGAGATATAGTTGACATTGTTTATATGGACTTCCAGAAGGCTTTTGACGAGGGCCCACATCAAAAACTCTTGAATAAACTTACCAGTCATGGAATCAAGGGACAGGTCCTATACTGGATCAGCAACTGGCTAAAGGACAGGAAACAGAGGGTAGCACTAAGTGGAGAGAGGTAAAGAGTGGGGTCCCCCAAGGTTCAGTACTGGGATCCCTGCTTTTCAACCTCTTCATAAATAATCTAGAAGGAGGAGTAAATAGCAAGGTAGCCAACATTGGTGAAGACACTATACAGGGTAGTAAAAACAGAGAGATTGTGAGGAGCTCCAGAGGGATCTCTTGACACTGGGGGAGTGGGCAAACCAGTGATAAATGAGCTTCAACATTAGTAAGTGCAGAGTGATGCACATTGGGGCAATAAAAACCCCAATTACATTTATAAACTGATGGGGTCAGAACTCTCTGCAACAAACCAGGAAAGGGACCATGGTGTCCTGGTGGACATCTCAATGAAGGTGTCAACCCAGTGTGCCACAGCAGTGAAAAAAGCAAACTCAGTACTAGGGATCATTAGGAAGGGTATAGAACATAAGTCAGCAAGTGTCATTTTGCCTCGTTATAAATCTATGGTGAGGCCCCATCTGGAGTATTGTGTACAGCTCTGGTCACCATACATCCAGAAGGATATTATGGAAATGGGAAAAGTGCAGAGGAGGGCAACCAGAATGATTAGGGGACTGGAACACTTGCCATGTGAAGCTGCAATGGCTGGGCCTCTTTACTCTTAAATGATGGCATCTAAGAGGTGACCTGATTGAAGTTTATAAATTCATATATGGTGCGGATAAAGTAGATAAGGAAAAAATGTTTTCCCTATCACACAACACTTTTGGGTGCTAGATCTCAAACAAATAAGAGGAAGTACTTTTTCACCCAGAGGATCACTGGTCTGTAGAACTCCCTGCCAGAAGAAGTGATGACAGTTGTCAGTCTTGACAGCTTTAAGAAAGGATTTGACAAGTTCATGGAGAACAAGAGTATCAGTGGCTATCATTATGGATGCCTAAGGAAAACCTTCTGCTTGGAGAGATAGGGTATCTCTCAATGCCATTTGTGGGGAATCATAAGCAGGGGAATACATCTGCTTGGGAATACCCTGAAGCAAACAGTGAGACACTGTGTGAGACAGAATGCTGGAGTGGATGGGCTGTGGTCTGTTCCAGCAAGGCTGATCTTATGTTTATGTTCTTAAGATCAAGTAAGCCCATGGATCTTCAAAATCCTGCACTTGTCCTTTTTCCAAATATGCCCATAACAAGAGCCAGAAGCTTTGCAAACCTCAAAGCTAACATAGTCAATTTATTTTGCATTTGTGTCAATAGATGGAACAAGAGGGAAAGACTTCAAAATGGTTGGCCAGTATGAATCACCAGGAGTCAAGAAGTGGTCGTTTCTCTTCCATGGATCCCATCATCTCCCTAACCCCACCCCCTGATTTTTCCTGCCTGGCTGCAACCTTATAGCAAGGTACCTAAAACTATGCCCCATTGAACTTGGTGGAAATTACCATATTTTTCTGTGTACATGACACTCCCCCCCCCCAGATCATGACACTAAAAATAAGGGGTGTCATATACACAGAAGTAAGAATTTTCCTGGGGGTGGAGTGGGGGAGAAGCCAAACTGACCTTGCTGTTTCCCTTCCTTTTCGGCAGCTCTTTCCCATCAGTTCGGGTTCTCTCTCTCTCTCTCTCTCTCTCTCTCTCTCTCTCTCTCTCTCTCTCTCTCACACACACACACACACACACACACACACACACACACACACACACACACAGAGTTTCCCCTTTCCTTTTACCCTTTGCCTTTCCAAAAACGCCTATCCACTTTTTTTTGTCTTTTGTTTTTCCAAAAATCAGAGCAGTCTTTTGCAGAAATTGGAGTGCAGGGGAAGGCATTTCTTAATAGGCTGCTTGCCCCACAAGGCTTTCCATGAAAAATCCTCTCTCCCTCTCCCTCCCTCCCTCCATTTCTCTCTTTCTGCCTGAAAGGAAGCTAAACAGTGATGTATGTGCATCTGAAGGAAAACCAGAGTGGGGCAGGGACTCTGCTCAGCTCATGCATTGGTGTCTGGTTGATTTCTTTCTCCACACCCCCACACCCCGTTTTCTCTTCCTTTCTGCCAGGATTTGTTCATTTTGTTAATTTGGGGTTCAGAAAGTGGGGGGGCGGAATCTTGTACATGGCAGTGTCTTATAGATGGAAAAGGTAATTCTGAATTGTCATATACAGTATTGGGCTGTGCCCTAAACTAGCTCTAATACTGTAATAATCAGTTTGCAGCTTTCCAGATACAGTTTCCCTGCAACACCCATCAGACCAAACCACCATATTCAGTGGTGAGAAACAATGTGAACTCTTGTTCATATCAGCCTGGAGGGCCACAAACTTCCCATGCCTGTTCTAACGAGTTAATCTCCACATTAAGCTGTCAATGTGTGTTAAATGTACTCCCCCCCCCACACACACACACTCTTAAATGCAGGCTTCTTCAAGATACGTCATGATTAAAGTCCCCTGCCATATCAAATAAAGAAATGGCCTTGAAGTTCTGCTAGCATTTTGGAAGTTCATTTTCTAGCCTAGCGTGCTAGAGAATCCATAATAGGCCGTTACTTCACGAGGTGCCTCGCTTCGAATCGACCTTGCCTTCGATTTGAATTCGGAGGCGGTCACGTGGTGGTCACGTGGTCTCCCTTCGCTCCCACCCCCGTTTCTCTGTACTCACGCAGGGCATTTTTGGGACCGAATCGATAACTACCTCACGTGCTCCCTTCGCATTAGAAAGCTGATTTGCAACGTCCGGTTCCACTCTCCTTTTATTTTTTTAAAAAAATTTACTCGGCGTATCGATGCATCAATGCTTGGCTGTCATTCACAACAGAGCGTGGTTACTGTACGATCCTGTGTTTTCCGCTCCTAATTTATATTGCTTTGTTCATTGTTTCCTGGCATCATTGGCAGCCCCCCCCCCGCCGCCGCCGCCGCTACTCGGGGGGAGCCCCGCATGGCACAGCCGCCCGCCCTCCGCCGCTTGCACGCTGCCTGCCCCGGGTGCCCTGCTCTGGCCGGGTGCCGCCGCCGCCGCCGCCGCTACTCGCACGAGGAAGTAACAGCGCAAAGCGATGAAACAATATAGCGATGCATCGATATCCCTGTTTGAATATTTTTTTAAAAAACTTGAAATAAAAGCCAAAAACCGAGACCACACGTGACGTTGAGAGCGAAGCGAGATGCGAATCGAAAAGATTCCAGTCCTCCGCCAGGGGCATCACTCACCCCGGTTGGAGCACGCTAAAGGGGGCGTGGTCGGGGTGACGTCGCAGCCAAAAAGGAGGAGCGTGCGGACTGAAGCGATCGGTTCGCACAGAAATGACGGCTTGCCGCGAAGCGAGCGGCTCGTGAAGTAACGGCCATAGTGACAAAGAAAAAGAAGGCGGTAATATGAGCTAATGTGCAGCACAGTTGTTTTTTTTAAAAAAAGAATTATGCTGACAAGGTCATACATTGTTTGGTGTATACAGGAAAAAAGTGCACTCAACTTAATCTCCTTGCAAAAGGATAGAAGTTTTAATTCTTGTAAAGCTTCAAACAAACAATTGGTTCTTCTGAAAAGAAAAATAATTGATACACCTATTACCTGTTATGAAAGCACACCAAATGAATAAAATTTGATTGATGTAATTCTTGTGTTCTAAGAATTTTGAAGAGAAATGAAAAGGAAATGGCATGATATTAAAAGAAAAACATTTTCTCTTAATAAAATACTTCCTATTATTCTGTTCATTAAGTGTTATAATTCCAGAATCTTTGCTCATTACAGTTCCACTGTAAATTCTGTATACCAATTTAGGGGATTATTTTTCTATCTCTTGGTCTTGGGTTGTTTTCATTTTATTATTTTCATGCTCAGAATCTTCATCTTATCACTGTCCTTAGAACACTGTCCTTTTATTTCAACACTCTTGTACGCCGTAGATGCTCATGCTGCTTTTACAACCATACAGACAGGATTGCTGGAAGTATCCAAGGAGACAGACCTTATGGTAGCACACAGAAATATACCAGCTGTGTGAGTATAATCAGGCCATATTTTTTCTGTACATCTCCTGGTAAGATAGTAGCGGGAGTGTCCCAAGATGGTGAGAATCAAATATATCAGACCTGATCACCAGCTGGTATTCTTGTGTTATGATTGATAGGGCAGGCTGCCACATCCATTTCTCCCTGCCCTTAACCAGATGTATCTTGAGCATGGGCTTGTGTCCATCAGCTCAAAGGTCTGCAAAATCTAATGGCTCTTGGCAGATGATAGTATTTATTTAATTTGATGGCATGCTATGGTATTTTCCAAGCTATCCTCGATCTAAAGCTCATCATTTTTGAAAGATCAAATAAATGCTGTGTAAGTATGTAATCCATTATGACATTCAGTTACCTAGGAAGTCAGCTTTTGCACTTTTCAGTGCTGAAATTACTCCCTTTATCTGGATAAAGGTGACATTTATTTGTTGGCTGATTGTGTCATATGTAGGAAACCTCGGAATTGTTGCCTCTTACCCTCTCAATTGACTCATGCCTCCAAACCTTTTTGGAAATATATTCAATTGGTGTCATAAAATGGAGCACATTCAGTGGCCCTGTTAGGATGGTGGGAAATGTAATTCAAAAAGTAACTTTTTGAAGTTGTGTGTGTGTTGTGTCATTATAGTCATGACTGACTCTTCGTGACTCCATGTCCATGGAGTTTTCTTGGCAGGGATATTGGAGTGGTTTGCCAGTTCTTACTCCAAGCACCTACAGCACCTGGTATTCCCTGGTGGTCTCCCATCCAAGTACTAACCAGGGCAGACCCTACTTAGCTTCCAAACTCAGGTGAGATTGGACGTGCTTAGGGCATCTAGGTAGCTAGTTACTCATCATTTTAAATTTCTTCGCAATCTCCCCAAATCGCCAGAGGGCTTCCTAAATGTAGATCCAGTTGCCAGATGAGTCAATGGCTAGAGGAAATGGAGTAGGTGAGCAAAATCAGATATTCAGAGTCTTTGCCCAAGGCAGGATCTGGTCCTTGTGGGCCTGACAGAGTCCCAGCAACTGCCTTTGCCCAAGCATGGTGGCAAATCTCCTAGATCTGAGGTCATCTTAAAAGGAACTTGTTATGTCGCTTGTTGCTTCTTGTCAGACAGATTGTGTTGTCATTATCTTGCTTCAATCATATAATTAATTTGCCTTTCACACATTTCAAGGGTTTGAAGTTGTCATTGGCAACAAGCTAGAGAAATACAAGGACATATTCTCTGCTTCGCTCTAGAGGCCAATTCTCCTATTACAGCTGGAAAGTTCTGTATTTCATGCTGATTCAATTAAGAAGTCTCTGCCTTGGGTTCCCAAGAGCTGAGCTGAGCTGAGCTGTTAATGGTAGGACATTTTAGAGGTCACGTACTCACAAGGTGGCCGTAAGTTGGAGGTGACTTGATGGAACATAATAACAACATGCAAGGAAAAGATAAAACTGAAGAATGGCATATAACCTGAAAAAATCCTGTCAAAATAACTTAAAATGATTTTTAAAAGCAACATTCAGTATTAATGAGATTTTGATTGCTCTGTCTAAGTAACTTGCTATATCTAAAAGTAACATTCTAGCCACTACAGTGGACCCTTGTATAACAAACATTTTGTATAACATAAAATCTGTACAACATAAACAATTCTGGAGATAGGGGAAATTTGCTTAACAACATAATCGCCTATGGGGAGAATCCGTACAACATAAAAACGGGATTATTCCGTTTTCAATGCATTCCTATGGGAAATTTGTATAAGGGAAAATTTGCTTAACATAATTTCATTTGGAACGAATTAATTCCTTTATACAAGGTACCACTGTAGTTATATTGCTTATAACCCAAATTAACTAGTCACAAGTAACTACACTATTTGTAACTAGTCCTGTCCAAACTCTGCTCTGGAAGACCCATTGACACTAATACCTGATTTGTCTCTTCAGTCAATGTGCATGCTTTTGCAAATAAATTAGGTGGAGGACTAACCAAACTGCATGGTACACTTATTTTTCACTTTTTGCAGAGTTCACTACCTGTGCTTCTGTTGCCCCATCCCATTAATTGCCTTGTTGATTATTTTTTGGACTGTTAAGAAGGAAAAATGGAATTGCAGATGCCTAGCAACCACTGGACAAGTTCTGCATGTAGTTGTGGTGGAATATTTTGTGTCACTGTTACATAGTGAAAAATATCATTGGGGAAAAAAGGTCCAAATTGGGCGATGGACTTACTACATCAGTAAACAAACAAGGGAAGCTTTTTTGAGTTCTACCAGAACCTTTAATCACACCAAGGCAAGAGAGATTTGGGTAATGGGGCAGGAATAGAAAAAAGGCAGACCACATCCAGGAAAGGGGAGGAAGTAGAAGATTAAGTGGAGTGGCTGGTCATGATGGACTGACTGGGGCCCTATTGGAAGCTTTGGGGTCTGGCCCTCTACACTCAGGAGAATGACCTGAGCTACACCCTAATAACTTAACCCACCCAGGTATGCACTTGCCCCTAGTCAAGGAAGCATGCTGGCAGCATCCAAAGAGACTACAGACCCTGCCTAGCCCACATCCAGTAAAAGATGCTGCTAGTTACTCAAAGGCCATCTGAGGAGGATGAGGCATCTGGAAGGTCTATGGGAGGAAGAGGCAAAAGTTATCCATGGAAGCAGCTGACAATAGTCTCTGACCCCCTTCTAGTAATGCTGAACTAGGAACCATTTCTGAGAGCGTGACGTGAACTACCTTGAGGGTAAAAGACTGGTGGTCTGAAGGTTCCAGAGCCTTGTGAAGAGTGACTAGAACCACTCAGAAGGTTAGTGACAAAGGACTATGATGTCCAAGAGATTTGTGGTTCCCCCATTGTTTCACCATTTTTGTTGTTTGATGAAGGAAGTGCCATATTAAAACAGCAATGCATCAATCTAGAATGATATTAGAATTTTGCTAAGTCAGTTTGGGAATTTGTTTTTAAAAGAAATATATATGGCAAGCTAGTCAACACAGCTCCATTTGTGTGTGAACTAGCGTAGGTTATACAACTGAACAATTAGCATGCCAAATTGTACCTCCCACCCCCCCCAAAAAAAAAACCACTAGAAGCCTTAAGCAATGTGCCAGAAAGGAGTGGGGAAGCTATTAAAGAGGCAAGGTAGATCAATCTAAGTAAAAACATGTGAGGATGCCATGAATTGGTTTGAACCAAACTGCACCAACAGCAATTCAAATAACAATATAAATACCCATCTGGACAGCCCCTTTCTTTTTGACTGGCCTTCAGGACTTAAGCATATTCACCAACTGCAAGTTCAGTTTCTTATTTGGGTCTCTTGGACATTTATTTGATTTCTGATCTAATGACACTTTATTTGTAACGTATAGTTTGACTTTCTGTTATACTCCCATTCTCATTTAGGTACCTGACCTCGAGCTCAGGTATGCCATACAGTATTATACCTCCAGGGTAGTTTAATACTGTTTGGATGTTAGACATCAGTTCTAAAATGTTGTAGTTCTTTCACCATCCTTGAAATGATCCTTCATAATTTAAGTTGACTTCAGCTGTAAAACATCTGTCTAACGTATATGAAACATCCAAATGTCTTGAAACTAATAGTATGTTTTGTACCCTTCTCTTGGCTCAGTATGCTGCTGTGAAAAATAAACTACAACCCAACTATTGTCTCTTGTGTTTTAGGATAGAGCAGTGTTACATTATAAATGCTTCTGTGTCATAGTCTGAAACAAGTGAAATCTATATTCATCATGAAATGTGCCTGCCTTTTATACAGCACTCATGGGACTGGAGTTGATGTATTCTGTTCTGGGTAAGAAACAAAAGGGGATAATAAAATTGTTTTCAAAAGGGAAGGGGATCAATAACATTATTTTAAGAGTAATGCACATAGGAAATAAATGTTCAGACTTCACATGGTGCAATTCCTGTCAGAATTATTAACCATTGTATGTGCTTTTTATGTGTTGAGGGAACTTTTAAAAGACAGCTGTACAGATCAGAAATTGAGCTGCACAGTCTGTGCACAAGATTAGCGATCCCTCAGCAAAGGAGCAAATCAGAGTATGGTGGGCAGGCAAGATGAGCTTGAAAATGGTGAAGCAAGAGAGATGAGAAAAGTCTTGCAAAACGTGGAGAAGAATAAATCAGTCCACTCCGGTGCCAATCTCTACTGCAATGTTCTGAAGTTCTTGCATGCTTTAATAAATGTGTTTTGACCGTTAAGACTGTACTGGACTCTTCATTGTTCATGGTGACAAGTTAATGAAGCTAATGGTCTGTTTGCAAATAAAGGCAGATGTGGAAGATGACTGGTTTCGATAGGCCATAACATTCTCTAGTCAGAAGGATTCTATGAAAAAGGTTCAGATTACTCCTCTCTCTAAGAGTTAACAGAAGGTTCAAAAGAGCAGCTTGAAATATATTAAAATTAAAGGGGCTTGGACAGCAGAAAGCAATGGATTGATCAATTAAATGGGGTTTAATTAAGAGTCTGTTTATTCCTATAGTTTTTAGGATACCTTTTTCTGGGTGAGGAGACCCAAAACAGCTCTCAGTGTTAAAAACAAAACAATTCAAGGAGCCGTGACATGTCTTTGGAAGGACTGGGACAATAAAAATACCTCCCTCCCTCCCTTCACTTCAGAGGCAGCCCAAGAACACCCAAGCTCCAAGCCTGAACTAAACTGCCTGGCTTTTTTCCATCTTGCCATAGACTCTACACCTAAGAAATAATTCCTGGCAAATCCATCTTTTGCCATGTTATTACCTATTGGTACTGCTCTGCGGAAGGGAGCTTGCCCCCGAAATATTAGCAATGTTTTGTTATTTTTATAGTAGCCTAAAGGTATCACTTGTTCCACTTTTATATTTGTTAAAAACAAGTCACACTGAAATCACAATAAATTACAAGCTTAATTTTTTTTAAAAAACAATTAAATATATGTGTACAGTTGAGAAGAAAGAAATAAAGAACATACTCCTGCTCTACTCAACCTCTCATATATGTCCATCAAAAAGTGTAAAAAATATCTTATGCTACATGAGATCACAAGGCAATGCATGGCTATTTTCTAGTTCGCAATTGTAACCTAACCATAGCAGTCAAACTTCAAAAAATGTTGCTGTGGCAACCAAGAGTCTGTTATTCCTCACATTCCATTTTTTAAAAAGTCTTTTGTGCTACTCTCTTTCAATCAAGAAAAACAGTAGGTTGCTATATTGCTATGCTGCAGCATTCTATGATACAGACATCAGATATCAACCATAGCCTAATCTGACTCTAATATACTGCCTTTCCAATTGAAGCAAAACAAGTTGGGGAGCCGTGTAGCCATCACAAAAAACATATACAAAAATAGACCTGGTGGTACCTTTTATGATACTAATAAAATTAAAAAAAAACAGTTGCTAATATTTTGAGGGCAACACCCTCTTCCTCAGAGGTGTACCAAAAGTTCAAACATGACCGAGATGAAACTGTCAGGACTTCGTTCTTAGATGTAAAGTTTCTTGGCAAGATGAAAAAGATGCCAGGTAGTTGCTTAGTTGAAGCCCAGAGCTGAGATGTTCTGAAGCTGCATCTGAAGTACCAAAACATGACAATACTGCTGCAACCACTAGGTAATTTCTTTCTTTTTTATTTGACCCAATTGGCTACACCTAGTGGATTTTTCTAAATTTTATCTCAGGTCCCAAATGCAATCTTCTCCATCAACCCTCCCCCCTCCTTGGCCAGGAAGGTGCCATTAGCCTCGGTGTGCCACATAGAGAGTAGGGGTATGAAAGTGTGGACGTTACCTGCTACACATTGTTTGGAGGACTAGGACAATAAAACACCACCCTTACTTCAGATAACTTGGGCCAGGTCTGGCCCTACTTGTTGATTTTACCGAACATAGTGATTTTATCAGTGCTTTTAAGTCCATACTGTTTAGTTCTGTGGGACTGTCTGTTTACTATTGATGAATCTTGGAAACACAATTTCACAAACTGTCTTAATATTTGCTTCCATATTGTAGACAACATGAACAATTAGGTCAACAACAAAATGCTACGATTCATGCACTCATGTCTTAGGCAACAACACCAATTGCTTGTAGAATTTGCAAAGTTCAAATGTCCTTTTGATGTCAATATATTTCTCAGTTGGCTTGGGCATCCATAACACAGTTGAATCTTCAAAATTCTAAAATAAAATACCAATACAATTGTATGTAATTCATGAATTTGTTAGGTAGATTCACCCTCCAGGACAAACATGCCTAAACCAAACCAGCAAGTGCCTTAGTAGTCCAATTGGCAACATTGTCAGCATTTCTTCTCTTTCTGAGGTTCAAACCTCTTACCCACAGCTCTTCTCTTTCTTAGCCACCCCTCCCCCCTTGAGCTGAAGCAATATTTCATAGGGCTTAGACTTTTATTAGTCAAGTCTTGATCAGCCAAGGAAAGGAATTTTGTTTTTGTTTTTTTATTCATGAGCATAGATTATTCAGTAGACAACT
This sequence comes from Phrynocephalus versicolor, assembly GCA_023846285.1. NCBI lineage: Eukaryota > Metazoa > Chordata > Lepidosauria > Squamata > Agamidae > Phrynocephalus > Phrynocephalus versicolor. The sequence goes on from JAHTLZ010000108.1 coordinate 4,821,794, forward strand.
GTTTGATACCACAAGCCTGGTCTTGAGGAGAAAGGCTGGGTATAAATATTTTAAATAAATACAAGTATAAATAAATAAGAATTGGGCAAAATATTACTTACAATTGAACTGCCATAGATCACCATAGACAGAATGTCAAACATTCTACTGGGTAGAAAATGTACACATCCCTGCAGGTGAGAAAAGTCTTTGCAATGCTTAGTTCTGACATTACTAATGGATGTTTTCATTGTTGTGGTGAAAAAGAAATCTGATGAAGTGGTTGCAGAAGCAGAAAAAAATTCATAGAAAAGGAGTGAACATAACTTCTTTTCTGGCCTGAGTTGCAAATTGTTTCCATGACACTTGCTACTGGGCTGTTAGCACTCAGGGTTCATAGATCCTTGTCTGCTTCCAATGTGAACCTACAGTTAATATTTAGTTTGCTTCCAAATCTGTTAGTTTGGTGTTTTGTTTCACTCTTTTTTCTCTTCCATTAGAGAGGAAATTCCTCATTATATTTCTGTGGCTTGAAGGTAGGACCACAGAGTTCATTGGAGCCAACGGCCACATTGGCGAATGTACCACGGGAATTATAGTTGAAGCAAGTACTTTCTTCAGAGCATAGAGCAAATGATCTTTTATTACTCCCTCAAGTTCTCGAAGAGTGCATGCTCTTATCCTTCTTTCCCCACAGGTTCACCAATAATTGTTATGCAGTTACCAATTTTAAGTTTAATTTCCTAGCTCTCAAATTTGCAATGAGCTTTATTATGCACTTATAAACATAAAACTTGCCCTCATTAAAGGAATGCAGGAGATCTCTTGAGTATTGACTTGCAGAGAAGGATTATTACTTTTGCTAGTGGATCTAAATAAATTATTAAAATGCTTTCCCATTGGTGCCCTTTGAAGGCACTCAGTATCAACAGAGGCAACATTTTATAGAAGAGATGAAAAACTCACATGAAAAGTTAATCTGCAGATGAGTAATTAATGGCATTTCTGTCACATAAAGCATTTTTCTTGTGATAAAAACAAAGTTAGACATTTTACAAATCAGTTTGATTCAATTCACCCTTGTTCACATTAGGATCAGTTATAAGTTGTCACAGGGCTGCTGAATATCTTTTTGTAGTCAAGTAAAACAGATTTAGGGAGGCTTCAGCCTGCTTCTTGGGAGGAAAGCAATGGCAAACCTAGGTAACATCCTAAAGAGCAGAGACATCACTTTGCCAACTAAGGTCAGGATAGTCAAAGCTATGGTTTTTTCCAGTAGTGATGTATGGAAGTGAGAGCTGGACTATAAAGAAGGCTGATCGCTGCAGAATCGATGCTTTTGAGCTGTGGTGCTGGAGGAGAGTCTTGAGAGTCCCCTGGACTGCAAAGAGATCAAACCTATCCATCCTGAAAGAAATCAACCCCGAATGTTCACTGGAAGGACAGATTTTAAAGCTGAGGCTCCATACTTTGGCCACCTCATGAGGAGAGAGGACCCCTTGGAAAAGTCCCTGATGTTGGGAAAGATTGAAGGCAAAAGGAAAAGAGGACGGCAGAGAATGAGGTGGTTGGACAATGTCATCGATGCAACCAATATGGATTTGACCAAACTCCGGGAGGCAGTAGAAGATAGGAAGGCCTGACGAGCTCTGGTCCATGAGGTCATGAAGAGTCGGACACGACTGAACAACTGAACAACAACAACAAAAACAAAACAGATTTAAAAAGCAAAAAGTGTGCAGCTCACATAGGGCCCCATAGTGCTTGACGTTCTCTCTGAGTGGTTTACCATTTTTAAATTATGGATGATACACATTGCCCACCCCACCCCAGGCATGCTGGATACTAAATTTACTGGCCTCAGAAGGGCAGCAGTCTAGGGCAGTGGTGGCAAACCTTTGGCACTCCGGATGTTTTGGACCACAACTCCCACAGTCATTTGTCATTGGCAATACAGGCTGGGAGATGTGGTCCAAAACATCTGGAGTGCTGAAGGTTCACCCCACCACTGGTCTAGGATGTCCACAAATCTTTCTTCCAGCATCGCAGTTCGAATGAAGCAATTTTTTCCCCTGCCAGCTTTCTTCATTATCCAGCATTCACACCTGTACATAGTGATCAGGAATGCATGTGTGAATGTTCAGTTTCCTGGGGGGGGGGGATCTGAATGCCCTCAATGAGTTATTGCTCTATAAATCAACATGGTGAGACAGATAAATGTGCTGGACCAATTACAGAAAGGCAGGCAAATTCAAAATGGCATTTAAACTTTTGAGGTTACAGCATTCAGCCTCATGAGCCATTCAGCTTCCTTTTGTTACAACGATTTGCCAGTTTACCCAATCATACAAATGTAGACAGATTATACCAGTGACAAGAAATTTAAAGTCAGAATAATAATGTGAATACTCAGTGAAATTATTGACCAATGCTGAATGCAAAACATCATTTCTAAATTTAGAACAGTGGTCTATGAGACGAGTTCTAATATTTCAGGAGTTTATAGCCAAGCAAAGGAAACCACAAGGACAATGATATAGATAGCTTGTTTTATAGCACAGTTTGGAAAATGATGCAAAATAGAAAGCCATTGAGCTGAAGGACATTCAAATATCTCACCCTGGAGGGAAAGAGAACATATTGGGCATCTACTAATTCTGAAACAACCCTGAGACTGAGAAGTATTTATGGGACAGGGGAAGGTGAAGACAGTAAGGTAATAGCTATCCTTTGTTTGAGTCCAGCATCAGCTGGAACTACACAATTAATGCCAGTGTTCACATAGGAATACCATAAGAGAAAAGGATAAATGAGACTTTAAAAGGTAAAGATTCCCCCTGCAAATGTGTGCTAGTCATGTCCGACTTTAAGTGCTCATCTCCGTATTCAAGCCAAAGAGCCAGTGTTGTGCAAGTCTGTGGCTACGTGACTGGCATGGCTGCCCGGGAACACTGTTTCACCTTCCCGCTTTTTACGGTGGTACCTATTTATCTGCTTGCATTTACATGCTTTCAAACTGCTAGGTTAGCAGGAGCTGAGGTTATCAGTGGGAGCTCACCCCGCTGCATGGCACCCGGGATTCGAACCGCCGAGATGCCGACTTTACAGCTTACTGTTTCAGCACCTTAGTCCGCTTAGCCACCACGCCCCTAAATGTTTCCATTTAACCTTTTGTATACTTGTGTCGACAACATGTTGACCAAACACCTAACAAAATAAATAACTGAAGGACCAATATATGCACCATCTTTCTCTAAACAGAGCAACCAAAGGTGATTATACAAAGGATTTTAAAATACAATTATTAAAACACAATTACAGTAAATACAATAAATTATACTATTAATACACAAATATAATTATTATTAAAAAGTACTAGACAAAACCATTTTAAAACAATTTAAACACATCTTTGAATGATAAACAGAACAATTCCTCCATTAAAACTACTTTCTCAAAGTTACTTACTAAAAGTTTATGTGAAAAAAATTGCCTGCTTGTGGATGGAGAGCAGGTTTGATCATTTATTTATTTATTTATTTATTTATTTATTTATTTATTTATTTATTTTAGAGTATTTTTACCTCACCTTTCTCCTTGGAAAAGGATCCAAGGTGGCTTACAGTAATGAGGGATAATATACAGTCCAGTACAATTAAGACATGTTCAAGTATTTAAGAACAAGGAATTGAGGGACATCTTTTACAGCATTAATAGACAACATTACATTAAAGCAACACGGTTGTAAGTAGTCATAACCACAAAGTCTATGTGAACCCATAGATTCATATAAAACACACATGGTAGCATTCATATGGAATAAATGTTCATAGACTGGGAATAAACTGGCACATCTGCACCATCACCAAAATAGTCCTCCCATGAGGGAGAGATGGCACAATTGCACCAATTGAATTTCAGCCAGTATCAAATTGTTTTAAAATTGTTTACTCTATTAACAGTATTAATCAATATATCAGTTACTATATTTTTGTATCTTGACTCCCTCCCACCCTCCCTTTCCCATTCCCCATAGCAGAGTCATATTCAAAAATCTTAATGTGAGACTTTATTGGGGAAATTATAGCCACATTCTAAGTATGTAACAAGCACCAATAAATCCTGCATGCTTCAGGCAGTCCCTTATTATCTATTGCAATCAGAGTTGTTAGATCATTGCAAAATAATCCAAATGGTTTATCCCTTGAGCATTTTGTTGTTTCCCCCCCCTGCTGTGCTGTCTGCCATACTCTTTGAGAATACCATGCTGTGAATTATTCACCCTGCACATTCCTCCACCCACTGGCAATACCCTGTCTCGCAGTTCCAAAAATATGGCCTATTAAGGGTTTTTGTAAAATTGAATCATTCTTCTGTTCTGCCTCAATCAATAACAAAGTAAGCTACAGCATGATATGGACATACATCCTATAGTGGAATTGCTTAACAATATGTTTGAAATAAAGGTATTATTTCAGTTGTAGAAGTGGTAGCTGTGTTAGACTGTGCAACATGAAACAAAGGACGTTAATCTGTTCATCTGTTAAAAAGTTAAAAGAAGTAAAAAATGTAGCGGCACCTTAATGACTAACATTTATAGTGTTAAATGTGTGCTTTCTCAGAGAAGTCCATTTCAGAAGACATAAGCTTATGACATTTCTTATGCCTGAGGCTCACATTATAAAAAAATAAAAGTGAGTTTTTAAGGTATTATTTCACAATCCTTCTTCCACATTCTGGTGTTTGTTATTTTAAAGTGAAATAAAATATGTAGTACTTTTCACTTCCAGTTGAATCAACCACTGAAAAATGGTTTTGCTGACTTGTATAAGCAGTTGATTAAATGAGGTTTTCATTACATTGTCTGAAATTATATTCTGAAGCATATAATCCATTATTACATTGTACATATAGTTCTAAAATTGCTTCAGGAACTTCTTGATTACATAATATTAGAAATAGATTTCTTCCTTGATCAAACACTGTCACCAGCAATTTCAGGGAAATATCCTTCATACTATTTACAGTATATAATAGAGACAAGGAGATGGGAGTGAGATTGTTTCTCACTGCAGATCAGATTTTCCCAGGGGTTTTGTTTCCTGGCTGTATGTGTGTATATATATATATACTTTAAAGCTACAGATGCAACGTCACCCGGGATAACTCTTTTTTATTGATGCATGCTGGAAATTCGTTATCCGAGGCAGTCCATAGGGAAAATTCGTAATCCGAGGCAGCCCATAGAGAAAATTCGTTATCTGAGGCAGACCTATACCTAGAATTGTGATTCGTTATCTGAGGCAGCCCATAGGGAACCTTCGTTATCAGAGGCAGTCCTATACCCGGAAATTTGCAGTTGTTATCCGAAAAATTCGTTATCCGGGGCAGTCATTATCCGAGGTACCACTGTGTGTGCGTGTGTGTGTGCTGTATATATGTTTGTTATAAATAAATAAACAAACAAATAAATAAAAAGTTGTATAGTTTTAAAATCACAGCTATAGCACTCTATGCCGTAGATGTGATTTATGTTTAGGACAAGCTTTTCAAATGGAAAAGGCCTTTGGATAAAAACCAATGGGAGGTTAGAAACTGATGAAAGTGGTGTCAGCCTCTAGAATACTCAATCAGATGTGCCTAGAGGTGTGTGTGTGGTGGTGGGGGGCTCAGATCTCTCAAAACAAGAAACAACATTTTTCAAAATGGCAAAGTGCTGTTCAGTGAACAGAGTGGAGTTGACTCCTGTTAATGTGTTTTGACACATGATTAGGTTATACCTTTGTATCAGTCAAGGACTTTTAGATTAGCATTCCAGTTAAAGCAGATCTCTTATTATTGAAGGAAGCTTATTTTAATCTGTCATGTTTATAAAAATGTGACCCAACTGGATGACAATGTGAGAGGCCTTAAACGTTCCCTTGTCCAGGGATCCCAGTACTGCTGAGATTGCTGCTGCTTCATTCTAATAAGGGCAAGAATATATAAATCCTATTTGTGATATTGGCCTAGGAATCAAATTTAACCTCGCTATAGCAGGCTCATCCTTGGATCCAGTGGGCCAGGAGGAAATATTTCCATCTCCTCATCAATACCCTTTGAGATTATGGGTGAGATTATGCAACCATGCATACCTAACTAGCCCAGCCTAACTTTTACAGTCCAACAGTTTTGAACTGAACACCCATTTTATCCACATGCTACAAGTGTGTAGAAATGTAGTTCCTACTTAACCATATGATGGAAAATGTGTATGTAGCTCCTTCCAACATCATTGTGCATACCATGCATGCAATCAGCTACAGGTGGTGTATAGTATACCTTTCTTTTGCACAGCATCTTGTATATATGCAGTAAGGTAATATTCTAAAAAAGAAGCCAATGCACTGAAAAACCATGTGCCTTGTGGAAATTCCAGATGATCTGCTATTGACCGAAACTTTAAATATACATTAATTCCCTGAAATGATGATGAGATAGCAGAAGTTTAAATTATAACAGAATCTGCATCTAGCCCATAAAAGAGATGAACAGAAGCACAGCAAACAAAACTTACAACAGAAATTATGTCTTGCTTTTAAAAGTCTGATGTTTTCATCGCCAAACACAAAGAACTCTACCAGAGATCACAAATTAGCAGCATTTATCTTGCTGAGCTCAGGAAAGAACGTGCTGTTTTTCATTGTTCTTTCTTTCCTGGACCTTTGGGGGATAAGAAAATCTCATCAAAATTAATAACTCCTGTGATGACAACTAAGATCAGTGTGACTATGAGATGGCTGTTGCAAATGCCATATTTTGAAATACATAGTAACAACAACCAAAGATAGAAATTAAAACTACAAAAGGCCTCCCAAATCATTAAACGAAGTGCACCTTCTGTGGCCTGGCTGACAGATAAAGCCATTAATACATTAATGATGAAGCACCAGAAATAACCAACGAATGAAATATGTTTTACAGCAAGGAAAGATAACAGAACAAAGCAGCAGTAGGACCCCTGCATCCACTGATTCAGTTATCCACAGTTGGCGGAGGAAAAAATTAAATAATTCAACAGCCGTAAAGCATGCTGTCATAAACAGCAGCTGTAAAGCAAGCTACTGTCATAAAACAGTAGCCATAAAGTAAGCTACTGTAACAGCAGCTGTAAAGCAATCTATTGTTGCAAAATAGCAGTTTGGGGTTTTTTGGCATTCTCTCTTATCCATGGTTTTCATTATCCACAGGAAGGCCTGGAACCAATCACCAGTAGATATTGGGGTTCTACTGTAGAACCTATTTATTTATTGTTCTTATTATTTTTGTTGTTTTGAGTATATTACTATGATTGGCATTAGAGATGGGCGCGAATCGAAAAAATTATGTTTCTTTTTTTGTTTTTCGTTGCGGGTCTGTTTCAGTTCATTTTTGTTTTTCATGAATTTTTTGAAAAAATCATTTTATTTTTCATTTTTCGTTTTTTGTTTTTACCTGCTTATTGCGCGACATAAAGCATTTCTGCGCACAGATGTCCCCCAATGCCCCATACCAGAGGGAAAACACTTTTAAAAAATGATGCTGGCAGAGACACAATATAGACTAGAGATGGACACGAATTGAAAAAATGACATTTCGGTTTTTCATTTTTCGTTGTGGGTCCATTTCGGTTCGTTTTAGTTTTTCGTGATTTTTTTAAAAAAAAAATTAGTTTCGTTTTTCGTTTTTCATTTTTACCCGCTTTTTGCGCGACTTAAAGCATTTCCGTGCACGAATGTCCCCCAACGCCCCAGACCAGATGGAAAACACTTTTTAAAAATTATGCTGGCAGAGACACAGTATAGACTAGGTACACAGGGAGGCTGCAAAGCAGCGGCGGGCGTTGCCCAGGGCGTAAAAGGCAGCCTCAGAGCGACTGACTGTGGGGCAGGGGAGGGTACTCACCGAGAGGTACACATGCACACAGGGAGGCTGCAAGAGAAATCTCTTCTTTCTCTCCCCTAAGAGCCAGGCTGCAGCCAGCAGGAACACAGACACACACACCTGCCTGGCTGGCCTAAAGTAACGAGTCGCAGAGACAGCAATCCCACTCTAACTCCCACCGCAGACTGCAAGGAGGACGGGGGCTGCCAAAGCTTTTTATGCCCTCTGTGGCTGCCACACCTACCCAGTCTGCAACCTGGGCATGCTATTGGTTGAAATTATCCAAGAATTTACATGATCCCATCACATGGCTTGCATCCATCTTGTGGCTGGAATCCATTTTGTGTCATCCTTAAAGGGAAAAGAAAAAATACAACGCGATGGGAGAAAGACAAAAACAAACGTTTTAAGGACTGCAACCCCCTGGTAGGTAATAATTTCAAATAATTATCACTACATTTTTATGGATTTCCAGTGTGTTTTAATATCCAAGAAATCAATATTAGGCATCTGGGAGCCATTTTGGGTCGACGTCCCCTAACTCCCCTTAAAGGAAAAAAATACAGCGATCTGAGAAAAGACATAAATGCACGTTTTAAGGACCCCAACCCCCTGGTAGGTATTTTCAGGCAGAATAAATGATTATCGCTGGGTTTTTACAGATATTCAGGATGTTTTTAAACATTTAAAAACAGCTCATTTCATTGCGCATCGCCATTAACGAAAATGAAACGTAATGAACCTAATTTTCGTGGTTGTGGTTCTGTTCTGTTCGTTCCAATTTCATCACAATTTTCATTATTCGTTTTGTTATGTAACAAAATGAATAACGAATAATGGAACAATTTTTCCCCGTTTTGTGCTCATCTCTAATTGGCATTGTTGTTTGGGTTTTTCCCCTCTCATTTTTATTCTTATTGTAAACCGCTCAGAGTTCTGTTTAGAAGATGGGTGGTATATCAATAAATTAATTGATTAATTAATTAATTAAACAGAAGAGAACATGCATTCTAAGATATCTCACAAAAGGACTTTAATATCCTGGCATTTTTCCTGGTATGACTTTGGATTAGAATGGGAAATCTTATGTACTGGGGCAATAGCTTCCAGAACCCTGCTGACCATGCTGACTGAGGGGATTCTGGGAGTTGTAGTACTCCCAAAAAGGGATGTTCTGAATGATCAGCAGGTCCTGCTAGGACCCAACATATGGCTGATCACTATATTTGGGGAAAATTCAAGGTGTAAAGCAATGCAGCTACAGTACGCCTCACTTAAAATTTCCATGAGGCAAATTTCCATATATTCATTATGGGATTTTAACCTTCACCCATTAGGATTTTCTAAATAGTTCATTAAGTGAGTTATGGAGCAGTTTCTGATCCAGTGGCCATTCCAATATATTAAGGGTCAGCAGTAGGATTAGGGTTGTGGTTGAACTTAAGGTTGAATATACTTATTTTTCCATGTTAGCTTTTTGCTTATGTTACACCAACCCTTTTAAAATAATTAAAATCATGTTTATTGTCTCTTATAATTGTTTATGAATTTTCTCCTAACTAGCAGATTCCATTAGTCACAGACCAATGTAAAATCACATAGACTCCTATACTCTAGCAGAAAAATTGCTGATAAACTGTATATATATAAATACACACACACACACACACACACACACACACACACATTCTACTCCCCCCCATTCTACCTTAGCAAAATGAATGCATTTTATATGGATTTGCTGTCTTAGGGGACATCAAAGGGTTAATAGTAGTAGCTAGTGAACCTCTAGAAATACATTACATTCCTGCATACTAAGGAGAGTGAATGGGATTACATCAGAGTTTAATTATTCTTTAGTGCACCTCTGATCCACTTTTAGTACATTGATACTTAAATGGCAACCTTTCTTTGGTCACAACTCATTTTCAAGGTTATATCTTGACTTGAAATAACCTCTAACAGGAAGTTCATTGCTGTTCAGACACCCATGTTATGATCATATCTCACATTTGTAGGGGTGTATTTCATATAATCGTAATTCTTTCTTTATACAATTTTTCAAACAGACATTCCTCTCCCAGATCTGGGAGTCTGTGGGGATATCCTGCTTGTATAGTAGCCTTTCTGTGTTGCTCAGTAGCCCAGTCTGGCCATATCAACAAAACAGAAGCTTCTTGTGCTGACATAAGCTCCTTTGTGACAGCCCCCCCCCCAATGCTATCTCATATCTGATCTGCCAGAACAACTGGATCTGAAGGCACAATTACCATGCTGGATGAGATGAGTTGGTTGAAGAGCCAATATTGTTGTACAGAAAGAGAGGAGCATGGAAGAAGCTGAGCTGCCCCAGATACTGTATAAACCTTAGCAAGAGGTAAAGAGACTGAATCTGACCCTCTCCCAACTTTGACCTGTTTGCTGAGTCTTCTACCTCACAGGCCCTCCTCATTGCAGATGTTTCCTCTGGCTTTCTGGAACAGAACTGAAGAGTAAAATTATCATTTGGAATGAGAGTTTCTGAACAAAGCCAAATGTAACTGCCTCAAGTTTTCCTAAGACAATCATATCAAATTAAGAAACATTAAGCGAACTGAGATGTCTAAATGCATAGTTGTATTTTTTTTAGCGACAACTGTACATCTCTTGACAGTTTTACATTTTAACTCAGTTACTTACAAACGCCTTTTGAAGTTATGCCACTCCTGAGGTTCAGTGGTCCACGTTACATTGAACAGCATTAATTGCTCATTACTGGTACTTAATAAATGCCTCAGAACCTGAAGTTATGGCGGGTCATTCAATAATATTAATTAGGGTAAGCCACATTACAGTTCTGGATGGACACACTAAAGTGTTTTTGTTTGTTCATTCAGGCACATTTTATGTTATTTCCTGCTCCTTACATGAGCAAACATATTGACTGATGAAACGTGTAGAATGAGTTCTCAGTTTAGCCTGCTAGAAAAAAAAGGTAATGCTAAAGATTGTAAATCAATTAGCACTATTTGAGGCTTAGAGGTGAGAAAATGAACTTTTAAAAACTAGAGCTTCCAGAATGGCAGCACCATCGTGCTGGCTGTGGGGTTCCAGTAGCTTTCTTCTTTCTTTAAGAACGATTCCCATTTCTGCTTACATCAAGCTAAACAGTACTATGAGGACAGAGGCATAGCCAGGATTTGGAGCGCCTGGGGACAAAGTTCATTTTAGTGCCCTTCCTGCCGACCCCCCATCGCACCCACCCAGCAACGGGGGGGGGCTGAACCCTGCGGGCATGGGGTGGGTGCGGGTGGACTAGCGTGCACGTGCACCTTATACCTATCCCACCAAGGTGAGGAGGAGGAGGAGGAGGGTGCCCCGGCCCCCGCATTCCTGCCTGCCTGCCTGCTTCACCGCTCGCTTGTCGTGTAGCGGCAGAGGCAGCGGAGGGGGTGCCATCACCAAGCCTTAGGGGAAAGGAGGTCTGCTGGGCGGTGGGAGGGTGTATGGTTTCTTCCTCCTGCTCCCCCTTCAGGCGCCCCCAGATTGCTACACCTGGGGCAGAGGTACCCTTCTGCCCCTCCCCAGGTACGCCCCGTATGAGGAACTAATCTGCACTAATTCAAGCAGATCTCATTTCAAAACAAACTGTTTGGACTGCAGCTTGGAAAGCTAAAAAGAAAAGGAAAGAAAAAGATGGATGTTTTGTGGTAACCTGTACATTGGAAGCCAGTATCCTATGCAGAGAGTAAAGGAAATCATGTAGAAGTTTCTCTACTCTGCCAGGTCCACTTCCATGCATCTGACTATACAGTACCAACAGTTTCACAACTAGTGTGAGACTGGGCTCACAAAAGAACCTTGACAAAGCCAGGAAGGGGAATGCTTATGCCATCACCTACCGCAACAATACCATCTCTAAATCAGCCGGGGGGGGGGGGATAAATAACAAATAAAATAGCTAATTAATTACGAATGGATCACCAAACCCCTGAAGTGGTCACATCACTCTTCCTAATGGTAGGACTGGCCCTGTTGTTATATTTTAAGATTAGCAAATTCAGTATGGCATAAACCGTGGTAGAGTAAATTGACGCTAAATCTGTATGTCTTTTAGGGGGCCACAATAACTTTCTTGCTTGTTTTAAAGCAAAGAATAAAGCCTCTGGAAACTGTGCAACTTACATATTCTAAATGCATGGGCCAGTTATAACACAGAGTTTTAGAACAGATTTACCATGTGTGTTGGATTAGAACAGGCCTGCACAATGCGTCGACTGTGGGCAACCGGTAGCCCTTGGGGCTGTCAGAAGTAGCCCACCAGGTCTCCGCCAGCCTCCCGATCCGCTGTCAGTGGCGGCATGTTCGGGGAAGGCCTAGCCTGGTCTGCCGCGCATGCTCAACCCTCTCCAGCTTGGCTGAGTGGCTGAGTGCCCACGGCAGCAGCCACGGCAATGGAGGAGGAGGGGGGAGGAAGGGGAGGAGGAGGAGGGCTAGGCTGGGCACTGGGCATGCTTGGCCCTCTCTGGCCTGGCCAGGCGGCCATGTGCGCACTCCTGTCCCACGGAGGCTCTTGGGGAGATCAAAATAGACCGCAGCGCCATTGGGGAGAAAAAAAAATAGACAAACTGGACAGCCCTGAATTATAATACTCATCGCCCCAAGCCATTATAGGCTTTGGAATGATGGGGGTTGTAATCTAACATATGTGGAGAATACCAGCTTGGAGGGAGGTGTGTCATACCACCAACTGACATGAATGTGCTTCAAACAAAACAGTATGTATGCTGCCTGAAGTCATAGCCCCCCAAAGAGTTAAGTAACTTTTCCAAGCTCAAAAACAGCTATTAAGATGTTTCCCCTTCCTCCAAGCCAGTAACATTAGCTTTCTGGAAAATGTTTGCACAGTTCCTGGAAAGCAGAGTTTCATATTGGTCTCATCATAGCTGAGTGAAGCATGCTTTTAAAAAACTGGAATGTGCATGTTTGATTTCTTAGGAGATATCCTTCATATGATCTTTCAGCATTATGGTTTCCATTTCCTGAACACTTATTTTCTTCTTACAATACTCAGTGCAAACAGAACAGGTAGAAAACCATTAAAGTGCTACTGCTACTTATGAGTTTAATCTGGTCCGAATGCATGCTTATAAGTTGAACAACTCATAAGTAGAGCAGCTGTATCTAAAAAAACAAAACAAAAATTAAAAATTAAATAAATAAAACAAATTGTAAACAAAGCAGATCACATCTAAAATTTGTAACACAGCAGGTACAACTCTAATGGTTTTGTGCTCTTAAGTCAAATTCCTTGTAAGTAGAGCTGCTCATAAATAGAGGTACCACTGCATCTCTTTCATGGCATTATCTAATTTTCTTGTTTCAAATGAAACATCTGAAGTGAGAAAGGAAGTACAGAAAATGCAATTCATTACTGAAGAAGTGCAGTTCAAATGAAGAGGTGAAAGGAGAAACCAGTTTTCTCTTCATACTTGTCGGTGCTTCTCTGTCATATCATCCATTTGATACAAAATGCATCAAAGTCTTACAATTCAGGCTTAATTAATTGAAGTTACAGGGTCCCCCTCTTTACTTTTAATATAAATGCACATTAACAAAATCTTCCCTTCATGTGGTGCTCAAAACATCTACTTCTGTATCAATGGAGCCAGAAATACAGATATTAAAAGAAAGAAAAGCTGTTGGAAATAATTGGATTTTTTTTAAATGATGAAT
>JAHTLZ010000108.1:4837889-4871776 GCA_023846285.1 Phrynocephalus versicolor
CTTTCTAGAGTTTTAGTTCTAGTTTGAAACATGTTCAAGAGTTTCCGTGTTCAGCCAGTGACAAAGGAATTGGGTAATGTAGAATTCTTTCTTCCCTTCCAGTGTGGTTCTCACCTTAGTCTCCATCTTAGCATGCGTTGCTACCCCAATTACACTGGCAAAATTCTGCTAGATAACTTTGTGCCTTGCAGAATTCAGATCAGAAATATTGAATTTACACTAATTAAAAGCTTCCTCCTACCCAGTGTGGTAGAATGGATAGAGGGATAGACTCAGGAGACCCACAGGTGGTTACTTCACGTCCTTCCTCGAGCCGAGGTGAACTTGCCTCCGTGTTGAAATCGGTTTTCAACACGGATCGAGAAGTGGATTGAAAAGATTCCCGAGCTCCAGGATGGGAATCTCTCACCCTGCTTGGAGCGCAGTTCAGGGGGCGTGGTCGGGGTGAACTCGGATTGACTCCACAAGGACGTGAGGTTCCGTTCCTTCGAACTCGGATTGACTCCACAAGGACGTGAGGTTCCGTTCCTTCGAACTCGGATTGACCCCACAAGGACGTGAGGTTACGTTCCTTCGAACCGGTCTCCATTGGGGCCGCGAACTGCAGCGAGAGGGACGTGAAGTATCAGCCACAGTTAAATCCTTGCTAATCAAGGTGAGTTTACGGGGGAAATGCAACTGGTAAAGCCATTCCTTAATTATCTCACTTCAAAGCCCTGTTGGGGTCACAGCAAGTGATGGCACATAGCACAAAAGGTTCCTACCCCCCACTTTTTTTAAAAGTTCCAAAGATTTGTAGGGCTCCCTTTTGTCCTGGGGAACCTTGAGATAGAGCTTCGAAAGTCAAAAATCACCACCAGATCCCTGCTGCTGGGATCTAGACTGTCGGCATAAATTAAATGATTCTACTGACTGACCTTAGCTATGCTGGGAGCAAATTTACACAACAGGATTTTGCATAATGTTTACCAAGAATGACTTGGGGTGACTGGTTGTACTTTTTTTTTTTTTGTACTTTTTAATGCATGCCCACATTCCTATTCAGAGAAACACATGATTGATTTCCTACAGTTAAAACTGGATTGTGGCCTTTGGGTGTGTTCTACACTGAATGCTTCCTCATGTGATGAACATAGGGCACTTTTACATGACCCCTAAGACCCGCTGGTCACTTAAATTCGGACCAGAGATCTTAGGGGTTTGTTGCTCTTCATGCGTCCCCACCCCTCAGCACTTCCTGGCTGCTGGCTGTGTGAGGGGAGGGAGGAAAAAAAGGGACAAAAGAATGGAGGCTTACCTCTGGTGCCGGTGGGCGCCACCCCGTGGTTGTGATTCCTTCTCTGAAAGGGGCGGGAGACAAAAAACAACAGCAAAAAGAAGCAAGGAGAGCCCGGCACATCCACATCAAGATTTTTCACCCTTGGAGAGCAGGTACATGAAAAGTGTGCTGAGACGCGCTTAGGTGGGCATGGTCGCACTTAATTTTCAGTAAACTCCGGAGCTGGTGGGTAAACAATTTTAAGCTCCAGAGCTGGGAGCCATTTACGGTGGAGTTCAGGGGTCTGTAAAAAGGCCCATAGTCTTTCTGTGGCCTCACACCCCTCTGTGGGAATGGAGGTTTTAAATCCTGCTAGTTCTTGTTATGTGGAAGCTACAGTAGTAAAGCACACTGATAGCCTAACATAAATGTGACCAATGGAGGTATCCATTCAAGCTAATATTCAAGATTCAATCAAGTCACACATGCCTTAGTTATGTTCCAGTTACTGTCAGGTGATTAAAGAGAGTCTGGAAAAGCTTTGGAAATGTCAGCAACATCAAATATTGGCAAGTGCTCTACTTGTGTTGGCTCATAGTATGATTTAGAATCCTACGAGTACTGTATAATTAATCAGTCATGTTGATAACGAATGCCTTGGAAAGGCTTGCTTCTCACTTACATCTGATCTCCTTTTCAGATGAATATAAGAAAGGGCCTTTTCACTTATTGCACCTCCAAGGTTCTGGAGATACCTGCTCAGAAAGGAGCATCTAATTTTATCAAGATCTAGCTGCCTAGATGCCCTAAGCACATCCGATCTCGCCTGATTTCGGAAGCTAAGCAGGGTTGGCCCGGGTTAGTACTTGGATGGGAGACCACCAGGGAATACCAGGTGCTGTAGGCGCCTGGAGTAGGAACTGGCAAACCACTCCAGTATTCCTGCCAAGAAAACTCCATGGACATGGAGTCACCAAGAGTTGGTCACGACTGTAACGACACAACACACACACACTTTGCCTTCAGTTTGTGACAGTGTTTTGGTTTTGTTGCTGGTTTTAAGTTGGCTACTCTATAAGCTGCCTTTATTTTTAACTACCTTGTTTTTTTTACCCTGCAGTTTTAGTTGTGATATCTATCCACTAGGAGGAGGAAAGACAAGAATGTGTGTCTAACTAAATGATTGGCCGAATAATATTGATTATATTGGTGCAAATGTATCAAATACTGAGTCTTCCAGCAGAAAGGAAAATAAAGCACAAGAATCTCAAGGAGTGAATGAACATTAGAGTAAGATGCATGGGGTATAATTTAATTAGAGATGTAAAAAAATGGATTGCCATTCACACACATATCCCTCAATTTCTGTTCTCTTCATGGTCTGGCTTAAAACATATGTTTAAAAGAGCTGGGGTGGGCAGATGGAGCTTCACTGTATTGGTTATTTCCTGGGAAAAGATTAAAATATTAACATCATAAGTCTTTGTTTTTCCACATGACTTGACCACCCCCAAACCCATCTCGAGAGTGTTTCACAACACCGGGGGTGCAGATTGGGGCAAGAAACATTCCAGCTATCATGTCCCTTCTGCTGGAAGACATACCCTGTTGGATGTCCTTCGTCATGGTTCTACTGCCACCATATCTTTTAAAGAATTTATTGTTTGTGATGTTTGTAATAGATAGACAAGCATAATCTTGAATTTCTGACAGAAATCAATGGAACACAAATGTATGTAGGTTGGAACATGATGATGATTTTCAGAAAGGTTTAAAAACTGAGTAAGCCTCGGAATACAGAGCTATTTTTCATTCAAATGGAAGAGCATTAGGCAGTAAAAGATTGTTGTAAACGATTGAGAGGCTATAAATTTGACTGCAAATGTTTATGGGGTTGCTAGGTGAAGGAACAATGTGAAGAGAGATTGGAAGTGAAAAGGTATGTACTGTACTAGAGTGTGAAGTAATTGGGTAATATTATTAAATGAACCGTATGTGGAGATCTGTAGTTGGGGGACTTTTATCACACTGAATCTCCTTTATTGCTATCTGAGGAAAATGTGTACTCAAGCATTTTCAATGAACTATGATAATTGACCATCCATGGAAAGGCTTAAATTTATTTCAAGCAAATTGTCAACAGAAAAAAAGAACAACTGAAAATGATTGTTTAAAAGTGGTGGGGAATGATTTATGGTTTGCTCAGGAAATATTATGAGTTCCTGAAGGAAACTGTTGAACCCTTTAGGCAAAAAAAAAAAAAAGTCCTTAGCTGCTTTCTGATTATGGTAGTCTTTGTTCATACAAAAATAATATCTGGTTAAAATTAATGCTTCATGGGCTGCTTATTCCACTCTTTGCATTACAAAGCCAAAGGACATGATTTGTAGTCCATTATGATATCATGTTTTGCAGCAACCCAAGTGCTCATGGAGTTGCCCAATTGGCTTTTACAGTACTGATTTGCACAATTCCTATGTAAGAAGTTTGCGTGATGCCACAATTATTATCCTTCTGAAGGCAGGAAAATATATTTATTACATTTGTCTCAGCCTCTAGGCATATTTATATTTACAACAACAACAACAACAACAACAACAACAAAAACCAGAAAGTCAGTCAACTGATGCATAACTAAAGATGTAAAATTTCTGGAAATTTCAAAGCTTGCAAAAAAACTTGTTTTTTCAAAAAAAAAAGCAAAAAAAAAAAAAGAAAATAATTTTTTTGAAAAATCGAAAAAAAATGCTACATCAACACTCCCTCCCCCTTTACAGCTTGAAAGTCATTCTCTTTCTTTAGGAACATAAAATATGACTATGGACAACTTGACCTGGCATAAAATTATGACAACTAGCTTATTAAAATATAGTGTATCCAAACAATGATTACAAACAGAATTTACTTTTAAAATAATATATATGTGCAACTGTAACAAATGGAGTAACAATCTCCTGAACTGTTTACTAGTTTATGTGGACCAAAAAACCCTGTACAAAACACTGTTTAAAAATCCAGAATTAACAATTATTCATATTTCCTCTTCACAGTATTAAATAAAAATAAAATAAAAACCTCATTTTCATAAAAACAATTGAAGAGGGGCAAAATGTATAGAAGGGAATAGTAGTGAAGAGGACAGAACAGAACCAAACATACCTATCTCCATGCAAAAAAAAAAAAAAAAAAGTGAAAACTTTTTCTTGTGACAATGGCAGCACCTCCAAAAGAAAGAAATGCATTTTGTTCTTGCATTGGAGAGTTCAGTTTGTAACCTAGGACTTGCTTGTCCTCAGTACACAGGAATTAGAATAATCTGATACTATGCATATTTTTAGAAATGATTTAAAAAATATTTGAACAACCTGTCTTAAAATATTTTATTCATCATTTTAAAATAAAACATTCCATAATCATTTTTCTTTTCTTTTTTTTAATTTTTCCAATTTTCCAGAAAAAACAACAACAAAAACAACTTCCCCCAAATTTTTCCATTTTTTTTTCCTGGGCCTTCACATCTCTATTGAGAGGCCAATTGACCTCTCTGCTTCCTCCACAATGCCTACTCACTTGCTAAAATCTTTTCCTCTCTAACAGTCCTTGTGAAGCTAGCCTGTAAACATTGGGTTTTGTGTGGATTAGGGAGGGGGATAAGAATATAAAATTATCTGACATGGAAGGATTTATAACTGAATTCAATTTTATACACTTGGCTAATTAAACTATTAACTGATGTGAGATAATTAATAATCCAACAATCCGGGGATTTAAATATGCACTTGTGACAGTTTCTCATTGAACAAAATTTGTTCTGATACAATTTGATTAGAAGAGTGTTAGGGAGACTCTGATAAAAAGCAGGACACTTCCAACTATAAATTACACATTTGTCATCAAATGGGCGCTTCCCCATGCACAGTATAAACCACTGCAGAGTGCTCGCAGATCCGGAGCATAAAATTGTATTCCCATGAGCAGCGGACTATTAAAAAAAAAAAGTTCGACCACGCCCACTTAACCGCATTTTACAAGTACCTGGTCTTGGGGTGGTAAAGTTCTTGTCGCTGTTCTTCTGCGGATTTTACTCCTTTCCTCGAGTCAGTGGAGAAGTGGAAAATCCACACAGAAAACCTTCCGCCCCCATTTCTGTGTCTTTAGTTTAATGCATTTAATTTTTGAGCATGCAAGTACAGGACGCAGGTAGGGCGGAATGTGTCCATCATGTTTGCAGGGCAGAAACATCACGTTTAAAGTAGACAGAACAAGGAGGGGCAGGAGGAAGTCTCTTTTCTCTCTGTTTACCCCCTCCCCCACACAAAAGGATCATCGCCCCAGTGGCGCCGGGTGGTGAAGCAGCCCCGAAGTCCCCCGTTCCCCCCTCCCCTGCCAGATGACAGCGCCTGGTGGTGCGCAGGGCAAATAACTGGCGGGTAGGGTCCCCGCAGCACCAAAATCAAAATGACCAAGCCTTCCCCCTCCTCCTCCCTCCCCTTCACTCGGGCAAGAAAGCTGCAATAAAGGAGAGATCCTTCCTTGTGCAGGCAGGAAGAGGAAGTGAAATACAAAGGACTGGTGTTCATTCATTCAGTGCTATCTATTGTCCGATCAGATCTTGGAGGACTCAGGTGCGGAATAGGAAATAGTAAATCCTCAGGCCCTCTAGTGGTTTGGCACCCTATAGTCACCTGCAATCAATATTCCAGTGTCCGCAGCCTGAAATCAGATCAGCTGCGGATTTTCAAAAAGATGACCTTGGGAACACTGGATCCGCAACATCAACCACGTGACTGCTGGGAGAGGTTTGGTCCGGATCAAAGATTGGTACGGATTGTAATGGTCTTGTGAAAGTGCCCAAAGAAAGGGAGCAAGATGCTTGGAGTTAATGTATGATCAGGAGCTTTGTGGCACAGTAGTTAAATGCCTGTACTGCTGCTAAAACTGCGCTCACGACCTGGGGTTCAATCCCAAGTAGCCATCTCATGATTGACTCAGCCTTCTATCCTCTGAAGTCAGTAAAATGAGTACCCAGCTTGCTGGGGGGGGGGCAATGTGTAGCCTGTATTGTCAGTGTGAGTGGACAATGGACTATGTTGTCCAATTCAAGTTGCAGAAAAAACAGACAGTAGCTTTGCAGCAGAGAAAATGGATTCAGTGAAGACAGACTATGCTTCTGGGGTTTAGTAGTCTATTTACAATATGTACAATATATACAGCAGTATCTGGAATACTGAAGATTACTTCTTTCCACAGAACTCTGACAGAACTTTTCAGGAAATCCAATTCAGTACACAATTTCAGCAATGAGAAACAGCCAACGATCAAACAGCCAAACTATCAAGTAATCAAACAGCCAACAAGACATGTGCTTGTCTGAGCAGTATACAATAGTACCTCTACTTACGAGCTTAATCCATTCTGAATGCATGCTCATAAGTCGAACAACTTGGAAGTAGAGCAGCCAGAACTAAGAAATCAAAATAAATAAATAAATAAATAAATTGAAAAAAATGTAATTAGAGCAGACTGCATCTAAAATTTGTAAGGCTGCAGTTAAAACGCCAACAGTTTTCCACTCTTAAATTGGATTGCTCATAAGTAGAGCTGCTCATAAGTAGAGGCACCCCTGTATATAGCATCATTATCCAATAATCTTGGCTGTTTTTCACCACCTGAGCCATGCCTAGGATGCTTTCCTTCACTTCTAGCTACGTTTTTGTGAGGGAAACTTCTCTGATGGGAAGAGAGGGACCCCTGCACGTCCAGCTGAGAGGATGGAGAAGCCAAGGGAGCCAGAGAATCTAATGACCCTTACACCAGTGGAGAGGTTCATGGTGCTGAAGGGATACTATGATGCCCTAAAAGAGAAGGAGAAGGAAGAGAACCCGGGGCAAGCAGGAAGTAAAAAGAAAGACTTGGAAGGGAAAGCGGACCAATCCGCTCCAGTGGAGGTGGGGTTTGGAACCTGTAAAAAGGGGGCAAAGGGAGAGCTTCCAGAAGGATGGGAATGGGTGTGGATGGAGAATCCATGGACGGGAGACTGGGAACAAATGATGATGCCACACAAAGAAGCTGAAAGCTTCAGACACAGAGCACACCGCCAGAAGTGCTCTTACTGAGGTGAGAGAGAATACAGAGAATACAACCGTAAGCTGAAGGAGATTCACAAAGAGCTTGAGTTGGAGAAGTGGCTGGTAAAGATCCGGACGGAGATCGAGGCCGGGACCTTGGACCTCCAGGAGGACTTGAGCAAGAGACCCGACTACCCCTTACGTACACCCAGGCAGAGATCCCGTGGTCCCAGGTTCACTTCGGAAGTTGGGATACAAGTGGGAACCCCCCAGTCCTCCGTGAAGGAGATTGGGATACAGGTGGAGGGGCTGAGGCTTTCGGAAAGGGAGGAGGAGAACCGTGGTGAAACAGAATTCCCACAAGTGGCGGTGGGGAATTTGATCACTTTCTAGAAACCCCAACCTATGGAGGAAAGAACCCGTTTATATCTGATGTTAAAGATGTTGAAACTGTAGTTAGAAGAAAGACTTCATTTATGGTTGATGAACACAATAAAAGTTCTGTTTCCTTGTTACGTGAGATGCCTTCTTTGAAGTTGGAAGGGCAGGACACCTGGGCAAGGACTGAACCCTCACAGTTTCCAAGACCTTAAAGCTCTTGCCTCTCTTTCAAGGCCACTGTCTCAAGGCCACTGAGCTATGCAACCTCTGCACACAGCTGGACCTTAATTGCTGTGGACTTTAAAACTTCCCCCCCCTCTAGAAACTTATTTGAGATGCCTTCACAATTAAACTGCAAACCACCCAGAGAGTGCTTTAAGCACTATGGGGTCGTATATAAGCATAACACTTTGCTTTGCTTTGCTGTTCAGTCAGGAGATTTATTGATGATTGCAAGACCAATCCTTCCCAAATCACACTCTTTCTGGCTTGAAACAACAGTGTTGAAGCAGACAGACAAAAATTACTATCACAGGGGCACCAGTAAATGACCATAACAAGGCAGTAAATCAGTCAAAACTCACTTGATTTAAATGATGAGGTCAGGCAATGATGTCTCAGATCATATATGCTTTGCATGTTATCCGGTCCTGGTGAAGTTACATCAAGATCCAATTACATATGGCTGGAATGCCAGCATGAAATTCGTTTTTTTAGCTACCGTGTTTTGACAGTCAAGTACATATTTTGGTGTATGTCACAGAGATCTGTCATACGGTACATGTATCCTACTGATGTCTGTGACAGACAACAAGTACATACTAAGAGCTTTGTAGTCACTTGAGAATCTGAAAAGTTTCATGTCCGGACTACATTTCCCAGAACACCCGTACTGACTAGATATGGGAATGATAGCTGTGGGGTTCTGGGAATTTCAGCAACATACCCAGGCTCTAAGAACAAGAGATTATCAGACAGTGGAAAATGATACGGGATGATGTAGGTCTGTTGGGCATTTTTGCAAGTACTGCTCCTAGAAAATGAACACTGATCTTTTCTGTGAATCAAACCTACTGAAAAGGAATTAAAGATACAGATCAATATAACTTAGTTCTATTGCTGCACCCCCGGCCCAGCGACCCATGCAAACAGTAAGGTTTTGCAAACTCCTGAAAGTTATTGACCCTGTCCTATATATTGGATGTGCTGGATTTTATTTTCCACTCATTGAAAAGGTTGAATTTCTACTGCAGTAAGATTGAGGAAAGGGACTATAATTGTGAGTTGTATGTTTAATGATCTGCATACCAATCTGTGTAGCTAGCAAGTCATATAAAATTGGCTGGGTTTCAGAGATAAACCACTGATTATGTTAATAGCATGTAAAGGCAGCACATTTAGGAGAGGCAGTGTGCCCCCCCAAAAAAAAATTATAGCAGACTCTTTACTTTGTTTAGCATTTATATACCCTCACCTTGTACAAAGAGAACTCAAGACAACTTTGAACAACAGCAAGGTAAGCGGGAGTATGCCTCTTTCTTATGATGTCTTAGTCCTATGAACTCAGCTTTTTTGAGCCATTTAACACAGCAGAGACTCTGGTCTTTTATAGTTCTTCAGCAGTTCCAATAAAACAAAGTACAGTGGACCCTTGTATAACAAACAGTTTGTATAACATGAAATCTGTACAGCATAAAAATTCTGGAGATAAGAGAAATTTGCTTAACATAATCACCTATGGGGAAAATCCGTACAACATAAAAATGGGATTACTCTGTTTTCAATGCATTCCTATGGGAAATTTGTATAAAGGAAAACTTGCTTAACATAATTTCATTTGGAACAAATTAATTCCTTTATACAAGGTACTACTCTATTATGTAACTGTGTGGGGAAAATATAACAATTGATAGTTGGCATCTATTCTGTAAACCAATTGTTCCCTTTTTCTAGATCTCTTACTAAAAGATCATTCAGAAATTGTTCAGCTAAGTGTGGTAAAATATGGCTTGCAAATGAAAAAGTCACTCTGGAAATTAAATTTCACCATACCACATATGGAAATGGAAATACATTTTCTTCCCCCCCCCCCAAAGCTGCAATCCACCCACTTTCTGAATTCATTAGAACACTTAAAATTTTTATCTCCCCATGCTGAATAAGAGAAGTGGGATGGGGGCAGGGTAGAGCAGCATCCTTTTGCTCAATCTGCAATTGGTGTGTGTGTGTAGTGTGTGTGTGTGTGTGTGTGTGTGTGTGTGTGTGTGTGTGTGTGTGTGTGTGTGTGTGTGTGTGTGTGTGTGTGAGAGAGAGAGAGAGAGAGAGAGAGAGAGAGAGAGAGAGAGAGAGAGATTTCTGGTGGGAAATTTGTGTGCATTTCCCAGAATATCCCAATAGGTTTGTATCAGAAATTACTTAGAAAATTAGACTGAACCTCTGCAGAAATTATTTGGATAGATGAAGCAACCAGAATGAGGTCATTTGTGATCTGGACCTGACCAAGCTCTGCCAATTTGTTTAAATACTCATTTACAGGAAGTGCTAATTTGATATTTTTTTTAAAAAAAATAATGTGTTAATGTGGACAGATGGTGTGTGTTCAATTAAAGGGTAAACCTCTGGGCTTAAAGCTTTATTTGGGGGGTGGGGAGAAGAAATATCATGCAGTCCAGAAACCTGATTTTGCATGGCTTCTAATCACCTGGAGAATCCCTGTGCAGGTAAAAATGATGCTCTCACCACATTGTAGCTCCATGCATGTGGGGAGCTAAGACGCTTAGGATGCTCCCCTCCTTATGTGATCCTGGACTCATCCTTAAGCCTAGATGCCCAGGTCACAGTTGTGGCCAGAAGTGCATTTGCACAATTAAAACTGGTACACCAATTACGCCTGTTTCTTGAGAAATCTGCTCTGGCCGGCTGGACAACTGTAATGCACCCTGTACGGTGCTACCAATGGAAAGTCTTGGGGAATTTCAATGGGTCCAGAACGCAGCAGCCAGATTGCTGACTGGGGCGGGGTACAGAGATCACATGACACCCCTACTAAAGCAGCTCCACTGGCTGCTAGTCAGCTATCGGGCACAATTCAAGGTGCTGACCTTGACCTACAAAGCACAAAATGGCCTGGGTCCAAGCTACCTCAAAGATCAAATCTCACATTATGAACTGGCTTGGGTGCTAGGGATCACCAGGAGAGGCCTTTCTCTCCATCCCGTCACCTTCACAGGTGTGTCTCATAGGGATGGGCACGAAACAGAAAAATAAAGTTTATTTATTTATTTATTTATTTGTTATATTTCTATACCGCCCATCTTCCGGACGGAACTCTGGGTGGTTTACAATTAAAACAAGACCAACAGGATATTATTCACTGGTGATTCTGGTGTGCATTCCATTCCGGAAACCTGCAATGAGAAAGAGAAAGAGATACTAGCACAGGTCTACCAGTCCATTAGAAGCTGAATATAGATGTGAAACTTCTGAGATTTCCACCACCGGATTCACTGGATACCAGCAGAATCCATGCCCATGGCAGCAGCCGTTGACGCAGCACCTATGTGGGACGAATGTGTCCCACAGTGCCAGCCAGATATTCTGGTAGCATCCAATGCATTTAAAGACATGCACCAAAATTGAAATTGTGTCAGTGGGGAACTATCCCTGGGTTGGAAAAGGTAGCCCCTCGTGTTCCCAAGTAAAGCAGCATAATGGTGTAGCACCTCAACTGAGCAAATTTGGGTGAGATAACACCTACAAAGGTGAATCACCTGCCCTTTTCCTTCATCATTTACATATGGTGAGTATGACATGATTGGGTTCAAGAACTTTGTAAAGCCTCCATGAATTGATCAGTTTTTGAGTGAGCAACCAACTCACTAACCCAACGATGCTGCATGAAACAAGGCATCCTCAAACTAGTCAGAATATATCTAGCCCCACAGAGTGGCCAGCTTACATACAGTAATATCTCTGCAGTGATATCAGGGTCCTAGAATCCCTCACCTGACCTCTCTCCTTGGACCAAGCCTCTTAACATCTTTGTGATCCTAAACTCGTAGTTAGGATGTTCATAGTCCTGGGATTTGGCATAATAATTGAGGGTTGACAATTTTCCTTGTATAGTACTGGGA
The DNA here is from genome assembly GCA_023846285.1 of Phrynocephalus versicolor. Taxonomy (NCBI): domain Eukaryota; kingdom Metazoa; phylum Chordata; class Lepidosauria; order Squamata; family Agamidae; genus Phrynocephalus; species Phrynocephalus versicolor. The sequence continues at coordinate 4,849,730 of JAHTLZ010000108.1, forward strand.
GCCAAACCCTTAAAATGTTTTGTTTCATTTCATGCTCCCCCGTTTTGTTTTGTTTCTCACATTTTTTTTAAATTCATACGAAATGAAATGAAATGAAATGGCTCCCCAGGGTCCTAGAGGCAACAGATTTGGTGCCCGGGAAGCATTTTTAAAGGGCTCCTGCTGAGCTGTTTTTGGCGGGACCCCTTTAAAACTGGCCCAGTCAGCGCCAGGGGGATCCCCTGGTACTTACTGGGCCAGGTTTAAAGGGGTCCAGCCACTGACAGCTTGGCAGGAGCCCTCTGAAAATGGTCAGCTAGGCAGTTCCACGTGATCTGAATGAAACAATGGAATGAAACAGTTCGTTTTAAAGCAAAAATGACTGTTTCATTTCATGTATAACAAAATGCTCCTTCCTTGTTTCGTTTCATTTCATTTTGTTTCATTACTTAACAAAACGACAAAACAGCACTTCATTTTTTGTTTCCTGCCCATCCCTAGTGTTTCATAAGAATACATGAAAGGGCCTTCTCTGTTGCTCCTCCCAGACATTGGAACTCCCTCCTACTGGAGGGACTTCATTGCTGTTTCCTTCTCTGCTGGACTGTGTTTTGGACTTATACGCTTCCCAACAAAGTAGGGCAGTGTAGATCCTGAAGGAGATCATGTCTCTGTGGGCAATCCCTCTTGGCTTTGAAAATTTGATGGGTTGGTGGAAACAGATGAACCTGTGAAATGAGAGGAGGCTGTGGGGGAGAGGGGCATTGCCACTTTCTGACAGAGAGCAGTGGGAAATGCTGCCACTACTAGCAGTCCTCTAGCATTTTCCATCTGAGGCATTGGCATCACTTTGTGCTTCATGGTGTGTAGGGTTTGCCCCTTAACATTAAAAAGGGTTGAGTGCTCACAGCCATAGCTAACATATTTGCTGGACACAGGCAAATTGTGTCTGTAGGTGGGTGGGTGAGCAAACAGAGAGAGAGAGAGAGAGAGAGAGAGAGAGAGAGAGAGAGAGAAGGCTATTTGAGCTTTGGAAAAGAAGGATATCCCAGAACAGAGGACCTATCTTTGAAGAGAGGTGTTTGAGTCCTCTAGGAAACAATAAAATAAACATGTGTTCCCTATGTATTAATTTATCTTATAGCTGCTTTGAAAACCTGAGAACAGCAGCGATTTTACTCATGTTAATAAAGGCATCAAGACTGTGTAAGCGACAGGATAAACAAAGGATGTTTGTTATTTTTATTTTGCGAACCAGCTGTGGGAACCAATTTGTAGTTGAATTGTAATTCTGTCGCAGTTTCTAGTATCTGGGGAGATTTGGGACTCATGCAGGGAATCCAGAGAAGGCTGCATGTTACCCCCCAAAATCACTTTGCCCAACTATGCTTTAAATTAAGTAAGCCTTCACTGTAAAACTGCTTCATTTGAGAGTGATAATTCAAGAGGTGTGTTTACTTTGAGATTTGTGCTCTTATACAACACATCTGTTATTTGTGGATATTAAATCATGTCTCTGCAGTCCATCCAGTGTATTTTCAGGACCATCTAGATTTATTTTCAGAGTCTACGGACATCTCTCTTCCTTTATTTTCCGGGGAGACTTGGGCAGGGGAATGACATAATTTTTCTTTAGAATCTGTCAAAGCTGACTTTCATTTTCAGTATCCATCCTTGTCAGCCAGAAGAAAATCTAATGCTCACACTTCCTCTATAGCTTTACTAAAAGAAGTAATAACTATTCTTTTGAGTATACTTTCATACTGATGTTATTTAGTTACAGCATGCTGTAGTTGACATGGTTTTCTTGGACCATAAAATCAAAGGCTGTAAAAACAGACTTGGAATTATTTTCTCTCCCCTCCAGAGATTGCTCTGGATGAAACAGACATTCACCTATGTTACACTAGCTATACTATCACATGAAGTCCATGCTGATGCTGTAAATCATGTCCCCCCCCCCCCAGAAGTGTTTCTCTTAGTGCTGGGATGTAGGTTTCATCAGGCCCAGCAAATATGGCCAGGGACAAGGGATAAGGAAAATGCAGTTTGAAGAACTACTCCAGGCCTATCTTGGCTAGTCTGTACTCAGGACATTTTACTTCCCAACAAGATAGAACAATGCAGCCCTTGACAGAGATAATCTCTTGGTAGGCATTTTTCAGTATCAAACATTTGGAAACAGTCTAACCTTAGAAACATAGTGAGAGGGACACTATAGGACATAAATTGGTCTGTGCACCAAGGACATTGATGCCCTCCAATGTATTGTCCAGTATCATGCCAACAATTTTTTGTTTAGCCCATTAAGACCACGGTCATACCTGGGTTTCCTTCGTATTTAAATTTCCTGCGTATTTTTTTGGGGGGGGAGCGGTCACGTGGTTTTTAATGAGCAGTTAGTGTCCTCTCCTCTGAGTTGTACCTTCCTATTCTGGTTCTGTCCTAACCTAACCTTCCTAACTTGTGTACTACGCATTTTGTCCTACTTTCCGGCTCCAGTTTCTAAGACTCCGTCTTTTAATCAGGGTAGAAAGGGGAAAAACTGAATTTACTGCATATTTTCAGTGTCCCGTCGTTGCAACAGGAGCAAACAAGTCAGCATTTTCGAGTGAAGTTTCTAAATCCAGCCCCTGGTGGTGGTTTAGGAAACTTCGCTGAAACTGCTGTTCGAGGGGCGTGGTCGGCCGGGAGCAGAATTTGCTTCTCTTCCTGGTTAGCACGCGATCTTTTACTGCGTAGTTCGCCGACGGGGAACTACACACAAAACGCAGGTATGACCACAGTCTAAGATGGCACCAGGTTGGGAAAGGCCATTCGAATCGGTGTTGAAAAGAAGAGATTAAATCCTTATTATATCCCCATTGTATCCATTCACATACCCCCATTTCTTTATAAAAGACGAAAAGAGTTACAATATTTTACATCCCTTCTTTTTAGTGCCTTCATAAATTATATCCATAGTACAAGTAGGTAACTTCCAAAAGGCGATGGAACTGGGGGTTGAGATGGAGGGAAGAAAGAAAGTTAAGACTTAGAAAGGATGGGATTTGGGCTGGAAGGCAAAGGGCTCAGGCAGAAAAGCCCTGGATGGGGCATCTCATCCAAAGGCAAGTTCTCCACAACTTTGTGGGTCTAGATCATTCCAATGCCATGAGCACAAATCTCTCTGCATCTCCCTCCCCCACCCCTCTTTTCATGGGTTGGCTGAAGCCTTCCATCAGAGGGAGCCTCTCAAGGGGCGTAAAAGGTGGACTTCTGCCATTTTCAAAAGCGTGGATTGGGTGCTGTTTTAAAGAGTAGGGCTTGGTATCATGTGCATTGACAGGAGCAGCTGCAGATTTCATCTAGTTTTTCTGGATTCTGCAGCTTCAGACACAGTACAGGATGATATCAAACTCAGATGGCACGAGGCGGCACCTGGGGAAAATAGGCCGCTGCAAGTGAAGACATCTCAGCATGCACAGGATCAGGTAATATTACTCTATTACAGTATGGACAGGATTTTTATTTTTATTTCAGTCACACAGTTGGAGATATAGTGAAAGGGAGTACACTGTACAAATGAGAAAAGGCAACCCCAAAGCAGGAAACACAGATGAATAATACTTAAGGAGAAGCTAGCTGCTTCTAGGCCTCTTCCAGAAGCAGATGATTCTACACAAATAGGAGAGTGAAAATTATCTGTGATAATGATAATCTACTCTGTCACTGATTAAAAAAAAACTATGATATGCTTGGTAATCTTACTATTCTTAATATGAATAACATATAACATATGTTGGATAAATAACATATAAATAAATAAATAATAAATAAATAAATAAAAATATAATGAGTCTTCCTTCCTTCCTTCCTTCCTTCCTTCCTTCCTTCCTTCTGATACCATGAGAAACCAGGCTCCAAAACATTTATTCTAGCTAGATAAATTATAGGAACTGGAATACATTAAGAGTGTAAATTAACTTGAAGTACATGACTCCAGGAAGTGGCAGAACACCTGGATGAGGGGATTATCCCCAAGGTAAACTGTGCCTGAGGGACAGGAGATTGTCTCATTGTCTGGAGTTCCACATTCCTGTCTCTGCCCAGTCTCTGCCAGACTGGGCCCAGTTGAACAATAGAACACCAATCTATGGAACACTGACTCAAGGATATGGACCATCAAGAGCTTGATGGCACAGGAGACTGGATGCAACTGTGAACAATGACCCACCAATGCTAATTGAGGGAAACCTTGAACTGGTTTGAATGTATAAAAACTCGTGTTAAACAAATGATCAGGGCTCACTCACACCATCCAGGGTGAGACCACTGACTGTTGCTTTTGGCTTGGCTTCAATAAATCAGACTTGAACAGTTCAGTGTTTGCGCTTCCTTTATTTGAATTTAATTATTGGACACTGGTTCCGAGCCAAGCACGGACTCAAAATAATCTGTAAAAACTGGTAACACTTCCTTCCTTTGGAGTGAGTGTGGCTCCATTATAACTAAAGGGTAACTACCTGCCCGGTAACTGGAGGGGAGGGGAATAACATCTGAAAAAGCCAAATGAGCAGATGCATTTTCTTCAGGGCCAGCTTCTGCCTGAAGCAAAGAACAGGCGAATGTGCTCTTCTGTTTCTTTTACTAAGGAATGACTTACACTAGCAATGAGACTGAGTCTTGTGATGTAATTGAGGCAGCAGACCTGTTGGGTGGAGATGGGATGTTTTGTGTGGCACCAAGAGAGATGAAAGACCAGAGGCCTTAAGAAGAGCCGTCTGCAGTCTGAGCTCCAAGGCACTTGCTTGGCTGGATGTCTAGCATCAGATTCAGCCCTGAACTCCTCACCATGTACATCCATGAAAAATGAAGTAGGAGAAAGATGGGGAAGGGGAAGAAGCAGAATAAGAAAAGGCACCACCATTTATAACCATAATCAAAGTAATAAATGACTGAGAAATATTGTAAAACACATTTCAGGATTGTAACATTTCTGTAAACAGTCTTAAAACCACCCTGTTCTAAATTCCCCTCTCATTTATATTTTCTTTGTATTGTAGATCCCAGAGACATCAGTCCTATCTTTCTGCTCCCTTGGGCTTTCAGCAGTGTAAACATTCATCTTGGGATAATTTATATTCAGTTCTGAACACTTTATGCACAGGCCCATAACAAAAATCCCTACAAAGAGGATTATTTTTGACAAGTTGTAGCATTTAACAGCTGCTGACATTTTTTCCCTTCTGAAGGTAGAAAAGCAGTTGGAGATGTGTGGGAAGTGCATATGATTTTTAACAGGAAAATAGCATTTGAGAGAAAGGATTAAGCATTCCTTCCCTGCCCTTACTATTTCATCATTGATCTCTGATTCCCCCTGTTATTTATCCCTAATCACCAAGGAGGCTGTGCCCATGTCAAAGTCATGCCATCAAGAGGATTCTGGGATTTCTGGTCCCAGAATCCTCAGAGTAAATGGCTCAATTTACAATGGGAATAAATAAAAGACAAAATACATATTGATGTAGTAATGGGATTTTTTAAACTCCCAAATGGAAAAATAAAGAGCAGAGAGGAAGTGAAACTGATCTACTATGCTATACTAACTAACCCAAGCAATGGGAATTTGGCCATTGTTTCATAACATTTGATGGTAACAATTCATGATTCCTTAATTGCCTTCATATGCTATTAAACTAACAATAATGCATCCAGCTGATAGTGGTAATCAAACAAGAAGTGTTTGGGTGAGTTAAGTAAAAGAGAGTTAAATTCTTTCAGAAGTTGATGAGTGGACACATGGAATGGAACATGTGCAGTTTGTTGGGGGTACTAAAATTGGCATGTGATTTCCAGTGCAAGTTGCATTATTTAGCAAATAATGTAAGGGGAGTTCTTATTGTTGTAAATGTTTAAAGACAAGTATTCTAATAAAAATAATTTCCACATACCTCTTTGATGTACTATATGCTTTAAAAAATGAACGTTATCACTTACCTCATCAGATATTCTCCTTCAAATACCTATGGACTACTGAGACATCAAAAAGTTTTTTTTAAATAAAATGAATATGATAAGTCAGTTACGATGTTAATTCAATATTTTCTGAAATAACTACATCAGTGGCCAGGGGTTTCTGATCTTCCATTAATGTGCTGTAGCACATTATTAATCTGGTTCTCAGGATGTTTAGAAGCTACTCAAGGGTGCTGGAGAAACTATCTCACATTTTCCTAATATTTAAGGCAGAGGCGGCCAGAAGACAGGTATGGCATTAGAAGCAGATTTCTGAGCTGTTTGCAGTTGGCTCTGCAAGGATTCATGAAGCCTGGTCTATTATTAAGCAGACAGAACCTTGACATCTGGTAGATGCCAGGAGGGCAGCCATGGGAGCCTCAAGTAATTTATTCTGAGGCCCATGGCTGTTTTTGTCTCTTAAAGAACAAAACTATGTACATCTGAAAGCCTGGCCTAGAATCATAGAATCATAGAATCATAGAGTTGGAAGAGACCTCAAGGGCCATCTAGTCCAACCCCCTGCCATGCAGGAGCCCCCATCACAGGACTCCCGACAGATGGCCATCCAGCCTTTGCTTAAAAACCTCCAAAGAAAGAGACTCCACCACTCTTCATGGCAGCATACTCTAATGTCATGACATTCTTTCTAATGTTTACATTGAATCTCTTTTCCTGTAGTTTGAGACCAGTGAACAAACTGGTCCCTTCTTCAATGTGATATCCTTTCAAATATTTAAACACAGCCATCATATTCCCCTCTCAGTCTTCTTTTTGTAAGGCTAAACATTCCCAGCTCCCTAAGCCACTCCTCGTAAGACATTTCTTCCAGACCCTCAATCATCTTGATCACCCTCCTCTGGACCCATTCAAGATGGTCAACATCCTTTTTAAATTGAGGTGTCTAAACTCCCTTAAACAACCTGCTGCCTCAGATGCAGTGATAGAGAACGCTAATCCCACTGTCTGTATTCAAGTAAGCCAGTGCAGGTGGCTTCTCTATATATGGAAAGTAGGAGGGTGACATCTTGTCCTTGTCTCAGGCAAAAAAGTGGCTTCAGTTGGTGCTTCTCCAAGTGGCTCCATGATAGCAAAACCTGGCTCTTCCCACTCTGAATCATTAGTACCCTAAGCAGTTGGATAAGCTTTAAATCTTTGGGGGTTCTTTTAACTGAATATCATTTGCTTTGCAAAGCGATGTAAACTGAGGAAATATCTGGCAGTATATTTAATCTGAACTCTCTTTGGTAATATATACCACCGTCCTTAAGGGTTAACGTTTCATGCTTTCAGTTTTCAGCACAGAGCTCTTGAATCAACAGACATGAGATTGTGAGGTAGCAAACTGCTGCAGGGTTCTTATCCCAGTCTGTTGGACTACTCGCGAAAGGCCCTCCTCCTTGAGCAGACAGTGCAGTGTGCTTTTGCTTTCACTCCCAAAGCAGCTGCAGCTCTACTCTAGTTCCTTTTCCTTTGCCTGAGGAAGTTCTGAGATTTGCCCTGCTTGCCCTAAGTCCAAACGCAGCCACAACTGCTTCCTGTTTGGCAGTTAAACTGACATTCCCAACCTCCCAAATCTTCATCTCTGACTTGGCTGCTTCATTGCCCAGGCGAGGCTTAAGGTTGAAAGGCCATTGAGTCAAAACTGACCACCACCACAACTTGATTCAGTGCTAGAATTTGGAACAAACAGAGTGGGTAGCTTTCTTCAATTAGTAATGTGTGACCTTTGCACCAGGTTCTGGTTGGTGGGTCTTGACATTCAGCTAAGAACAAACAAACTCCTACACACTTGAAGCTTTAAAGTAGTGTTTGTAGGGGGTTCTGAATTGTGTTTATACTTTTCAGTGAAATGGGTACTGGAGCCATTCTGATACTAAGCAACATTATTGACAATCTTTATGCTGTCTAGATAGCCAAGTGGTGTAGGTGTTTGGCTGCAGAGCTAGACGTTGGGGTTTCAGTTCCCCACTGTTATGAGTAGAGCAGCATGGTCCTAGGGCGCCGCTAGAATAAGGGAATGGTAAACCACTTCTGAGCACTATCTACCTAGAAAGCCCTTAAAAGGGCCACCACAAGTCCCAATTGACATGATAGCACACAATTAATATTGTCAATCTATTTTTAATTTTATTTTTTTTACAAATATACAAAATACACATACAAAACATATATAAAAAAGAATGAAATAAAACTAAACAACATTGCTCCCCTCCACCAACAGGACCTCTTACACAGTATTGTCCCTTATTATCCTCCCATCCAGAACTGAATTGATTGTTGCACTGGAGCTTTACCCTTATTTCTTGCAAGCACATATTCAATCTATCTATCCCATATATCATAAAAAAATCTCTTTTTAACTTTTATCTCTTTTTGAAGGTGAGTCAATTTTTAAATCTACAGTAGTTTATAACTACTTATAACCATGTAGCTTCAATATAATGTTGTCTATTAATGCTGTAAGATGTCCCTCAATTCCTTGTTCTCAAATACTTGAACATGTCTTAATAGTTCTGGGCTGTATATCATCCCTCATTATTGTAAGCCACCTTGGGTCCTTTTCCAAGGAGAAAGGCGGGGTAAAAATACTCTAAAATAAAATAAAATAAAATAAATAAATAAATAAATAAAACTCTCTCCACGTTGTTTGAGCTGCGACTAGTGAAATGTTCTCAGATACGAGTCAGATCTCCAGCATAGTTATAATTAGCAGGTATGTGTGAAGTTGCCTCAAGATGTGGAGTGTATGTATCTACATGTGCCCGTGTGACCTTACCCCTTTCAAAGCCAGTATCAGCAACGTTTTGTGAATAACATACTGTGCTACACTCCTGACCATTATTGGTTTTTTTCTTCAAGAATGCAGGACAAAATAATATCTGGAGGGAGGGAGGATAATAACTCAGTAATTTTGGCATATTACATGCACCCTCCACTCCACTCCATGCCACGTCATCAACTCTTTCCTGAAGATGTCCTTTGGAAATTGTTTTTGTTCTAGCAATGCTTCTTGTTTCTACATTATTTATCTGGAAATTTCTTTGAAAGACGGTGACAGCTTCATGGCCGTATCACATTTTGTTATTTGCTGCCTCTTAAAATGTCAAGTGCCTAACCTTTTCCAGCTCTTCTTTCACACAGGCAACTCTTCCAAAGTCAATTAGAAATGCCATCTCCCTGAGAAGTAGCTGCAAAGGGGGGCCATCACTGTGCCAATCAAGGCACCCTTAGAAACAACAATGGATGCCTTTCAAAGTGTACTGTAGTCTCTGAGGAGCCACTGAGATGTGTTGAATAAAAGTGTTCCTGTAAAATGGAATTGCGTGCTTGCTGATGCATGTTCTATCCTGCCCTACCCTGGTCATAGCACAACAATGCAAATCTTTCCTTTTTCCTTGTCAGGTGTACTTTTGTACAGGGTACAGACCCCTGTCCAATCCAAATCTGACTGAAAGGTGGAGGAAGTTCACTGAACCTGAAGCTGCTTAACTATAGTTAGCACCTGAACAGGAGATATAGCAGACACCCAGGATGCCTAGCTATGTCTCTTCCCCAGGGAGACACACCGAGATACACTGTAATTCTCCCAAAATTATAAAAATTACATCTCATTTGGCATCCGTACATATAAGCAGGCATCCAAATGGCTATCATCTTTTGTCTTGTTTTTCAGTGATGTATGAGTAGTCACTCTGCTGGTGGATGAAGGGCAGCAAGCAAATATGTGAGTCATCCATGTTCCATTTTCCACAGTTTCTATTTGCGCATCTTGTTTGAGTATAAGATGGCGTACCCCTCATTCTATATGCAGCAACCAACTGGGCTACTGACTGAATGCTGGCAATGAAATTACATCCTCCACTACATCTGAGGACAGCAGGGCACTTGAGAAGAATAAGGCAGGCCATGAGGCACATATGACTCGGTTCTCCAATAAATTGTATGCATTGGTTTTCTGCTTGCCAGGACTTCACCAGATGATGCACAGTAAAATAGGCAAAGCATTGCTTTAAAAAATAAAAAAATTACAAAACTATATTATGACCAGTTTCAAAGACCAAAGTTTGAAATTATACATTTTTCACCACCCAGCAGAAGCTCAGCTTACACTGAGAGAAAGCACTACAGCCAAGGTCATCACTATTGTTTCTGCCATTCCTGCTAGAGCTGGCAACTAGAATGGCCTTACCTACAGCACACAGGCTGCCTAGAAGCCCTAAGCACATCCGATCTTTTCTGATTTCAGTAGCTAAGCAGGGTCGGCCCTGGTTAGTACTTGGATGGGAGACCACCAGGGAATACCAGGTGCTGTAGGCACCTGGAGTAGGAACTGGCAAGCCACTCCAGTATCCCTGCCAAGAAAACTCCATGGACATGGGGTCATGAAGAGTCAGTCACAACTGTAACGACACCACACGCACACACAGAGCACATGAGGAGTTTTGTCAGAGCCATGTGGAAGGCTCACAGCAGCTCCATAAAGAATGCTTTCCCAGGTCCTATTCAGTTTTCGGCTCACAAGATAAAATGCTGGGGTCCACACTCTGCTTTGCTGCAAAAAAAGGTGGGGGTGGACAGCATTGCCTGCCTTCATGCTCTCTTCCCGGTCTCTGCGCTTATTCCAGTTTTGTTTTTGTGTTGCTGTGTTGCTGTTGCTCAGTACAACACACTTGCACCTCTCTGCTTCGCCCTTGAGCTCTGGCACCCTTTGATTGTGGCAGCATAGATTAGAGTTACTTCACCAACAAAAATAAGATTTTCCCCTCTTCTAGGGCACCCATTCTAAGATCTGTTTCCCTGCTGGAGAGGTTGGGGGGGGCACACAGAAGCATATATGACTTTAGCCAGAGCCCTTGGACCTGGCAACTCTGCCTCCGTGGACATTGGCCCACACCAAATTGTTGAAGGCTGGCTAAAGATTTCATGCACAGAGACATGAGCCAATACAGTTTCAGGATGAGTGCCCTATGACTATGACTATCCTATGAGTATCCTATGAGTCTGCTAGTCATAGAATCATAGAATGATGGACATGGAATTCAAATCAAAATACATCTGACAGATGGTTGTGTAACTTTCTCTTAAATGCCTCCAGTGCCAGAGAGATCACTACTTCCTGAAGTAATTGCTGCTGGTTTTGTACTGCTCTCTTTAAGAGGACGTTTCCCCCAATATTTAACTGAACTCTAACTTCTGGTAACTTGAGCCCATTATTATATGGGCTCAATCACTATGGGATGATTGACAACAAATCCTACCCCCTTCTCTGTAAGACAATTTATTTATTATTATTATTATATTTATACCCCGCTTATTATCATCAGATCTCTAAGCGGCTTACAGAGCCACAATATTTCACATATTTGAAGACTGTTCTCATATCTTCTTTTTTCAGGGCTAAATATATATGCACTTCTTGCAGTCCACGGATGCATCAGGATAGAACATTCTTGAATTACTCTATGAAGTTTGTGATCCTTGTTGACTCTCTTTGTTTATTTTCAGTGACTAGTACAATTTTTCTGATGGAAAGGCAGAATAAAATGCAATAAATGAGTAAATAAAGGATGTCGCTTTCTGCTAAGACTGCCATATTCAAGTTTTTAGACACCCTGTTTAGCATATTATGCAAATTAAATAACCTTATTTGCATAGCATGCAAATTATATATGCTACAAATTAATCTAGCCTTTTCTTAATATGCAAATTGAGGAAATTAATTGCAGCTTCCCACACACCCACACCCACACCCACACAAACTTTTCATCTTTGTCATCATTAATGTATTAAACATAGTAATCTAAGAGAGTTTGCATAGGGTAATTGTTACAGTGCTGGACTCCCCAAATGGGAACCCCAGCTCAAGTGTACTGCTTAGTCTCACAAAGTTCTCGTGGTCCAGCAAATCTAAGGGTAGCTTTTGGAATAAATTGAGGAAGGAAAATAATGTAAAGCTGCATATAAATAAATAATCTAATGATTTTTGATGGTATCTCTCCCCACAGAACCACAAGGACAGCCTCCCCCCCCCCCGGAAGGAAAGGTGTCACTTTATCTGCAGGAAAGAAATGCACAAAAACAACAAGCAGAAGTTTTTCATAATTTATACTCGGTTCTCCTTCTCTTTGCCTCTCTTGTTTATGGCAACTCTTCCTGTAGTCAGAGCTGCACTTAGCCAGGCTCCCAGAAGCCTGCAGAATGGAACGGGTTTGCTAGAATTCTGTTGATTTCAGTTAAGTTGTTTAACAGCACGGCCAATGGTCATTATCTACCAAAGCAACAGTCACATTACAAGGTACCTGTCAAACAGCTACGGGACTGTTAATGTGACCAGTGCCCTTCTCAGTTTCAGGCAGTTCACTACAATGAGATATACACTTTGACATGCATGTGTCAGTTATCAATACGATTCTGGTCAGTGTTTCTGGAAAGTGATAGAAACTAGAATGCCCTGCCCAGGTGCAAAACTCTTGCCAAAAATTAGTTGATTTATTGATTCTTGGTCACAGTAGCTAAGATTTCCAAAGGCTTCTATAATTCATTCTTTGAAGACGGAGAAACCAAGTCTTATGTTTGATTTTCCTTGAGGGTGATCCTTAAGCAGCTGTTTCTCAGAACACTTCAGACATGAAAGGATGGCTGGGGTACTTATTTCCCTGGCATCAGAACATGGGAAAATTAAAGCTCAGGGATTTATGAGCAGTATCTGGAAAAGGTTGCTTATAAATAAGAATTTATTCGGAAACAGATGGAGGCTGGGAAAATGTTTTTTAAAAAGTCTTTATGAATCTACACGTCCTAATTCTGAAATTCAAAACTCAGTTTGAAAAATTCCCCAGACTAGCAAATAATAAACAAATATTCAAAAATGCTGCTGACACCTGTGTTCAGATCCAATCACACAAACTCCATCTCCCTACTGTCTCTCCTTCAGAACTCTATAAAGGGTCTACTGTATACATTTTCTGAAAACTAGAAAAACTCAGTTCTACACAGTTTCAAAACCACTTTCAAAATGTTTGGTTTTATATGAGGAATGTTTGACCTGCCAAGTATGTCACCTATGTCTGAAGGAATGAGTAAAAGCTAAACTACATTATATCAGTAGCACATCAGTAGAAGGAGAGCTCCCTTAAGAGAAAAGAACATCTGCTTTTGCCAACATCAATCTGCATTTGGCAAATTAACCTGCAAATTAACCTAACAATGCCATATACAATGTCAAAAGCAGCTTTACTTGCTCCTCAACCAATGTGATCTATGCCATCTTTTGCCAACAATGCCCACCTGCACTCTACATTAGACAAACAGGACAATCTCTATAGAAACGGATCAATGGTCACAAATCTGACATCAGAAACTAGTCATCTCAAACCACTTCAATCCACCAGGACACACTGTGGAAGATTTGAAGGCCACCATTTTAGAATAGAATAATTACAAATAAAAAATACAAAGGGAAACAGCTTACAGTATATCATATGCATGATTAATGGCTCCTTCTCAGTCTGGGAGGAGGTAACAAGTAGGGTACCCTAGGACTCGGTTCAGTGCTCCTCAACATTTTTATTAATGACCTTCTAATCAAGTTTGCAGTTGACACAAAATTGGGTGGAATAGCTAATACCCTGGAAGACAGAAACAAAACACAAAAGGATCTAGATAGGCTTGAGCACTAGGCGGGAAACAAAAGAATGAAATTCAACAGGGATAAGTGAAAAAGCAATGTACCTAGGAAAAAGAACATAGTTACAAACATAGTTACAAGATGGGAGAGACCGGGCTCAGCAATACTATGAGCGAGAAGGATCTTGGAGTTGTCATTCATCACAAGCTGTATATGAGCCAACAGTGTGATGTTGGCTCATATACAAATACAGCAAATGCTATTTTAGGCTGTATTAATAGAAGTCTAGTCTGCAAATCTTGTGAGGTACTAGTTCCCCTCAATTTGGCTGTGTCCAGTCCTAGACACCACACTTCAAGAAGGATGCTGACAAATTGGAGCCAGTTCAGGGGAGGGCAACAAGGATGATTAGGAACTGAATACCAATGAGGAAAGTCTGAAAGAAGTGGGCATGTTTATCCTTGAGAAAAGGAGAGTGGAGTCGGGGTTGGGGAGGCTATAATAGCACTCTTCAAATACTTGAAAGGCTATCATACAGAAGAGGGGCATGATCTGTTCTTGATCAACCTTGAGTGCAGGACATGCAACAATGGGCTCAAGTTACAGGAAACTAGATTTCAGTTCAACACAAGGAAGAACTTACTAACTGTTAGAGCAGTACAGAAATTGAACAGTTCCCTTGAGAGTTTGCAAGTGCTCCAACGCTGGAGGCATTCAAGAGAAATTTAGACAACTACCTGGCAGATATCCCATGATTTGTATTTCTGTCTTGAGCAGGGAATTGGACTTTATGGCCTTGAAGGTGCTTTCCAACTTCATAATACTGTACATGATTGCCAACTAATTCTAAGTAAGAACATAAGAGCTGGGCTGGATCAGGCCAAAGGCCCATCTAGTCCAGCTTCCTGTATCTTACAGTGGCCCCACCAAATGCATCTAGGAGTGTATGAGACTAGATATGTGTCTCCTGATACCACTCTCCTGCATCTGGCCCTTGAAGTACCCCAGTTTTAAGCCTGGAGATGACACATCTCCATCATGGTTTGTAACCTGTGATGGACTTTTCCTCCAGGAATCTGTCCAATCCCCTTTTGAAGGCATCCAGGCCAGATGCCATCATCACATCCTGTGGGGACAGCTAGTAGATATATGTGTAGATACAACATATTGAGATGAGCTCTTCCAGATGGAGAGTTTCTTTGTGAAAGTACCAAGTCCTGCATTCATGTTATCAATATTTTCCACCATTATCTATACAACGTTCCTCTTGATTCACTGAATAGAGTGCCTTTTCCTGACGATTTCCCATTTGTATTGATCTGTTTTGAAAGCGTGGTTTATTTTTAGTGTCATTCTGTACTATGATGCAGGTTAATACGATGATGCTTTCCATTTGAATTTGCTCTCTGCCGTGAGATCTTCCATGTTGGAAACTTTCAGTCAGCATTTAAAACAATACAAAAGAAGATTAAAGAGAGAAGTGGAGTCTTTAGAGATCTCTGAAAGAGAACCAGCACACTTAAGCAGAGCAGAAATGGATTTTAAAAGAAAGGTTTGGATGAAAATCTGAATAAATTTCATGCTTTTTCAACCCCAAGCTGCAGAAAGGAAAGGTGGAACAAACCATGTCTGGAAGAGGCCTCACTTCTTCTTTTTCTTTGTGTTTGTCCCACTTGTTGGTGGGGTCTGGAAGAGGCCTCATCTGAACAGAAAATCCTCCTATAAGGACTGACATCCTATATAAGAATTAAATCATGTAAAAAAAGTACAGTAGGATCCCAATATCCACTGGGGATTGGTTCCAAGCCCTCCCATGGATAATGAAAACCGTGGATAAGAGAGAACGCCAAAATGTCCCCAAAAACTACTGTTTTGTGATAGTAACTTGCTTTACAGCTGCTGTTTTGCAACAGTAGTTTGCTTTACAGCAGCTGTTTGTGATGGTAGCTTGCTTTACGGCTGCTGTTTTATGACATTAGCTTGCTTTACAGCTGCTTTTTATGACAGTAACTTGCTTTGTGACTGCTGAATTATTTATTTTTTCCTTTGCCAACCGTGGATAACTGAATCAGTGGATAATGAATCAGTGGATATTGGGGGTCCTACTGTAAATGAAGGATGGATTGGTTATCTAATGATTATTTGACATGTTTGTGCATGTTGTGCAATTAAAGCAGCAGGAAAAATGCAGATGGACCACTGTGATGTCATACCCAGGAAGTCAGACATCACAAATCATTCACTTTATCTATTTGCTTAGGGGTTGGCACTGAGAATGTAGGAAATTAGCACACAGTCTTGTTTGCAGCTTCTTGAGGTCACTCTGCTTGGCTGTCCAAATTTGTAGGAGGCACAGTTAGAGCAGGGGTACTTTCAAAATTTTCAAACAAGGCTGAATAACTTCCAAGTATCTCTGCTGATTCCTCTCTCTAGTACTAGCCACTAGGGCAGTAAGCTAAGGGAGGGAGGGAGAGAAGGAGGGGAAGGGGAAAATGAGCAGACTCTAGCAGCAGATGTGGGGAGGAGAGGATTCACATGGCAGCCAGTTTACCCACTGCCCTTATTGCTGCTGTAGCCAAGTGGAAATATTTCAGATTAAATGGCTACAACCTCCCTCCACATCAGCTCAAAGGCAGTTCAAAGTAACTTATAATATCTTTGACACATACTGGAGGCCACCCTCACTAAGGAAAATTATGAGCACAAAAAAGAAAAAGAGATCAGAACCTGGACCAGTCAAGCATGCCACTGTACAAGCTGTCTGGGGACACCAGCTAGCAGAATGGCAAGCAAGCAGAACTGATGTTTTCTCTCATACATTTCTCTTAGTACAGTGCCTTGAGTGGCAGCCTCAGCTCCCTGTTGGAAGCAAATGAGTATCTGTTCCTTCTAACAGACGCTTGGGTTGCCATGTTTAGTTTCACCCCCCCCCCCGGGGCAGAACAACTAAGCTCCCCAACCAGGCTGTGAAGAACGATCTCAAAAGTTTAAACATTCTCCCTGCAGTTGTAATGAATTGAGAATTTTGACTGACAGTGCATGAGCCTGGGGCTGTGAAGACACTGTGAAAAACAAAAAATTTAAAACTTTTGGACTGGTTCCGAAAGTCAACAATATGGCCCAATTGATCTCCATACTGAGAAAAGCAAGCTGCTTTTTACCCCCTAGAAGCCTGTAAGCCAGCAAAGGCTTCAAATTTACACCCTCTTCAGACAGCCGCCTCTCCACTCATTTCCCCCTCCCTTCCCGAACTCAATATACTTCAAAGGGGAACCGGCTCACTCCTCAACCTCTCCCTCCTCCCATCCAGCCCCAATACATTCCAATGGGAATTTCTTGCCCATGCTTTCCTATGGAAGCTAGGCGATATTGGCGGGGGTTTTCGAACCTTCCCCTCCAGAATCCCTTAACCCTTTCCTGTCCTCCACCATCAGCCTGTCTTCATCTCTCCATTAACCTGTTCCTGTCCATCTATCTCCCTTAGACTTTCCATAATGCATTAACCCTTTCCTTCCTTTCTTTCCCCTTGTCCTGTCCATTTTCTCCTGAACTCCCCGTGATATATCAATTCCTGCCCCTTTGCTCTCTGCTTTCTTGCTTCCAAATCCTGAGCCTCTCCCCCTGCTCTTGCCGCTTTCCCTTTACCCAATAAAACTTGCCCCCCCCCCCGTGTTAACCCCTCTCTCGCTCACCAAGCAGAACCCCAAAGGACCACAGCCAGGGCCTCAGCCTAGAAAAATAAGTCTTAGACTACTTTCCACATTCTTTACCCAGACTAAAGGAAGGAGAGGCTACCAATCACACTGGTCGCCTCACCTTAAAAACATTGGTCTCCTTGCCTACCCCTGGCACCAACCAAAAATACAACAAGCTCTCTCTTCCTCCCATCCTTCTATTCTCTTTTTCTGTCTAACCTCCCCTCATTCCACCGTCCTAAGATACCCTCTCCCTTGACCCCCACATCTCATCAACTGGGGCTAAGGAAAAGCAGAGCCTGGAGAAGAAGATGACTATTCGAAGATGGTGGGTCTCACAAGGCTGGCAAGGATGGTTGAAGCTTCCATCATCGCCTGGACATCTCTCACGTATCCCCAGCAGCTGTTCTCCAAGAAATCAACATTCCTGTCTGCCACCCCGACTGGCATAAAGGCCTGAGGACACTTTCCATTGTTTCATCCACACACCTGGGAAGGACTTGTATGCTCCTGTTTACAGTTTCTGTAACCACCAGAACACTCATTTGCAATTTCATAAGAGTTTACATCCTTGAGCCTGTACATCCTTTGTATCTTTCCAAATGCCTGAATGTAACCTTGCAATGGCTTGTATTTCTGTGAACTCAAATCATTGTGTTTCCCCAAATGTTTGTGTGTGATCCTATCAGCCCTTCCTGCCCCCCACTGGTTTTGATAATTGCTCCCTCTCACCCACTATTGACTTACTGATCTCTTCTGTTTACCGACATCTGGGAAACAAAACCACACTCCTCTGCCTATTGTGTCACCTTGCCCAAACCCATTAACATTTGCCTAAGCCCCTGGCAGCTGCCAGGGACCACCCAGAACTGCCCCCAACCAACCCCCAACCCCTTCTGATTGGGTCATTTGAACTGCCCCTGACCAATCTCTGGGATTGGCGCCGCCCAGGGAAAGGAAGGAGGCAAAAGTCAATAACAGTTGGAACTTGTTGCATGTGCAGGGTCGGACATCTTAGCCTGTGTGGAAGACAGATGTCCACCTGCTGCTATTTATTGATATCAATAAATTCAGTACTCCTCGGATCTCTCGCGTTGGATCTTTATTGGCACCTTAAGGGATTCAGCGAGCCTCAGAGGGACTAGCCCATCTGAAAATAATTTTAAAACCCTATTTTGGGACATAACAGGGCAGAGCATGCGTTCAATTCTGGTGACACATACCACGGCCATCTACGCACTAATCGCTAAATGCTTCCCTTCTTAGTGGGTCAGAGGCACCCAGAGAGGTGCCTCCCAGAGCCCACTTACCCCAGCCCCACCCCAACCCCAACCCCAACCCAAACGACAAACGACAAACAGAAACAACAAATTTTTGAAAATTATCGCGACAAACGGAAACGACCCGAAACGGACCCGTCCCAACAAACGACAAATCGAAACGTCATTTTTTCTGGTCGTGCCCATCTCTACTATCAAATATCATGCCAGAATGACATGCAGAAGGACACAGAAACTAGAAGGTAAGTTATCTCACAAATACTTCAATGGGCGCATTTTTAATACTTTTTGATGCAACTCTTGTAAATGGCTGTGTAAGAAAAGCCCGATTTTAGATCATCATATAATTGGTAATTGGCAACACATCAACCAACTACTTTGCTTTCAAACTTAATCGAAACAGGATCCTGCTCTACATTCAGAGGGCTCTCATCTAACGAAGTGATCAGGTCCACACCTACTTGGCATCAGCAGTGCGATCGTTGCCATATAGCAGCTGGTATTTGGACCTGGGCTGTCTTTTATTGTGCAGGTGATGTTAGCAAAGGAAGCAGCATCTACATTAATATGTAGCTTGGGTTCCTGGAAGTACCCAGTGTGGTGTACAGGAGAGAATGATGGTCTAGGATTCTGGGTTCGAATATGCATCTGATCTGGGTTCGAATCCCCATTAGGCCATAGAAACTCACTGCAGGAGTTGAACTGGTAAAACCACTCCTTAAACTTCTTAATTACCTATGAGAGTCACTATGTCAGCTCCATCCGGACAGCACGAAACTAAATTTGTCCTGTGAACACTGGACTGATTAGCCAAGTGTACTTTCCTCTTTGGAAAGCAATCACACTCCCATTTTTATTGATAAGAGAAACACATTGGAAACATGATAGGAATCCAAGTTCTAGCAAACTAGGGTATTGGTGTAGGAAGTCATGGTTCCTTCCTCACATCATGAGAACAAATGCAAGATGTTTCCTCTGTCCCGTCCCAGAAAATACCAGGTAAGAAATGTAAGACAGAAAGGACAAAAAGAAGTGACATCAGCAATCCTAGGAATAGCATTATAGTAGGATAAAGGGCAGTTTACATAGGCCAGACCAGGTAAGGAACCTGAAGAGGTCCTTTCCTCTCTCTCTGTCTCTCTCCCTACTCCTTCTCTACTTCTCTCAGAGACATGTATGTTCTTCCATGGAGGCTGGGTTGCACACAATCACCTTCAACAGGATGCACATAGCTATCATAGCCATCATGGACAATCTTCATATCTACAACTTTGCGTACTCTTTGCTATGCAAGTTAGTAGCAGTCATTACTAGCCTTGGTGACAATATATCAGAGAGTGTTACCTGGTTGAAAAGGAAAAAGAAATATCTAAGACCTTATTGAGGCACAAAATAAAAACAAAGAAGCATGCTGCTTATATAACACCTCATAGCGCTTCAAGTAGTCTCTGGGTGGTCTGCAAGTAATTACACAGGCTACACATTGCCCCCTCCAGCAAGCTCGTTACCAACCTGGGAAGGCTGGGAGGCAGAGTGCACCTTGAGTTGGCTACCTGGAATTGAACTCCAGGTCATGAGCATAGCTATGGCTGTAGTACAGCAGTTTAACCCCTACGCCATGGGGCACACGATCACAAAGCACAGGCAATCACAAGGCCCCTTGAATGCAAGGTACCCACAAAGGAACACTTAAGATTGGTATTACAAAGTAGTATAAAATATGGAGTAAAATAAATAAATAAATAAATAAATAAATAAATAAATAAATAAATAAATTTTATTGTACAGAATTTTTTAGCTGCCCCACTACAACTGGTCTCTGGGTGGCATAAATAAGTGTGTGTAAATAAATAAATAAATAAATAAATAAATAAATAAATAAATAAATAAATAAATAAATGTTTGTGTAAATAAATAAATTAATTAGTTCAAGAGAGGTTTGAAAAAATACAAAATCAGAACAAGATTGAGAGGCAAAAAACAGAGCAATAAGAAGAGCACTATAATGAAGTAGCCTAACCAGCCCCAAACACTAGAAGAAGAGAGGTTTGGGGTTGTCACAAGGCAAAACAGTCAGCAGGCTTCTGGAGATTTTCTTTTGCAAAATGTCAGTTGGATATATCATTGTGCAGAACCATGGATCATCCCAAAACTTCTTAATCGCCAGAGTGAACAGCAATTCAGGCAGCAAGATCTGCATTTCAGAAAGCTTCAGAGAAGTTGTGGATATGGTGCCGCAGCTGCCCTGAAGGGGAAAAAAAACCCGCTATTGCAAAAATTGGCATGGTTAGCACAGAGGAGGCCTCTGCTAGATACAGTGGACCCTTGTATAACAGACAGCTTGTATAACATAAAATCTGTACAACATAAAAAATTTTGGAGATAGGGAAAATTTGCTTAACATAATCGCCTATGGGGAAAATCCGTACAACAGAAAAATGGGATCACTCCGTTTTCAATGCATTCCTATGGGAATTTGTATAAAGGAAAATTTGCTTAACATAATTTCATTTGGAACGAATTAATTCCTTTATACAAGGTACCACTGTATTGGAGCATTTCTGTAAGGAAGAGAAAAATGAAGGAGCCCATAGGGAGCAGCAACATCAGTCATGGGGAGGAAGCATCTAAATAAAACCAAGCAGGAAATCCTGATTCTAATGTGTACTGAAATTATATTTCTTTTCAGGAAAATTCCTTCATTAAGAGTTGCAGGTTCTCTACTAAATCTAACAACCAAACTCTTTTGCGCCAGGAAGCAGTAGATACTGAATTGGCATCTTTACATCTTTGGACTTCTTCCATTTGGGCTGCAGTCATAAAGAGTAAAACAGTTTTTTAATGAGTGCTGTTGTATTGATTTCAGAGATTATAAGAATGCCAATTGAGAAGTAAAATCTACCTGATAATGTATTGTGCCAGCAATGGACAAGACTGGGTTACGTGGTTCTCTTCTCCCTCTTCATTTCCATATCCCTGGTGGGGGGGGGGGAGTTTAGATGAGAGATACTGGCTGATTCATGGTCACCCGGAAAGCTCCATATTTTTGGAGGAACTTGAACCTGGCTCTCCCTATCTCAACTCCAGTACTGTAACTATTAAACTGTACTAGCTTTCTCAGAATTTACCAAATAAATAGTATCCAGGAGTTGAGTCATGGCAACTGGGCTTCTTTTCTTGTCGGATCCAAACGTTTTGCTACTCATCCAAGTAGCCAAGAGTTTCCACCACCAACAGCTATTTCACACATCACTTTTGCTTCCGAGCCACCAATGGTGATGTGTAAAATAGCTGTTGTTGGTGGTTCAGGACAATTATCTTCAAGTTTTGAAGGATATCCAAACACACTGAGAAAAATTGCAAGCCTAGCAAAAGGCTACACTATCACTAACGGGAAGAATATTAGCGATTAAAATGACTATCTTATTTATTTATTTGTTTGTTTATTTGTTTATTTATTTGGTGC
>JAHTLZ010000108.1:4871786-4894393 GCA_023846285.1 Phrynocephalus versicolor
CTGGAAGAGCCAGTGCTGTGCAAGTCCATGGCCATGTGGCCGGCATGGCTGCAAGGAAATACTGTTTTACCTTCCCGCTTTTTACGGCGGTACCTATTTATCTAGTTGGAAAAAAAAAACAGAATTAAACAGAAATAAGGTCACCATATGCCTCCTTAAAAAGCAGCGTTTTCAGTGCCTTTTTGAAGGCGGGCAGAGACTCTGCAAGGCACATATCTTACTGAAAGTGTTGTTCTTATAACAGATGATATTGGTGATTTTTTTTAAAAAAAACCACACATTTTTATTGATCTGGAGAATATAACAATGAAATTTGTGTGATAAGGGAAAAAGCCAAGGATTAAAAAGAAAGCCTTTCAAGATGATAAAAAGAGAGCGGGCTGTGGCCTACTAGATTGGGAACTTTATTATAAAGCCTGTATCCTTGTTTGGGTAAGAGAATGGATCTTACTAGAGAATCAGAGGATCCTAAAATTAGGACATGTCTTAAGATTAGGTTGGTATGCTTTCACCTGGTGTAGAAAAAACAAAGAAAAAATATTTTGGTAACCATATGATTAGGAGAGCACTGTGGTGGGTCTGGGAAAAATCCAGAAACAAAAATATAGAAAGGTTGGATGTCCACCATAGAAGCATTTGTTCAACCAACAGTGATGAGTGTAAACAATTGCTGAGATATCAAGATGTATTAAAGAAAAAACAAAATGTGATGCTAGACTGGTGAATGAAGTTGCAACTGAACTCAAGGTTTGCTAAAGATAAAAAAGAAGTCTTTTATGAGAAAAGGAAACTTTATTTGATATGTTACTATTAGGGACAGAAGAAAACCTGATTTAGAATATGTATAAATATATGAATTGTAAAAGATTGTATGGTCACATGGTTACAGAATAGAGGGCACAATATTGAGCTAATGGATTGTACACAGTTGTGGGAAGGTAATGTAAAATATACAAAAGTGGTGAGTCTGAAAGAAAAATAAAATAAAATGTTTTATAGATGGTACATGACACTAGAAATATCTAAAATGTATGGAAATGTACCAGAGAGATGTTGGAAATATAAATTTAAAGAAGGGACCTTTTACCATATGTGGTGGACATGTGAAGAGGTAATAATGGTACATGAAATATTGAAAAAATGATGTGTTCCATCATTCCATTTAAACATGAAATATTTCTTTTAAATATTATGCCAGAAATCAAAGATGTTAAGGCAAAACATTTTTAATGCAAATGATAACTATACCAAGAATTTTATTTGAGAAATACTGGAAATCAGGAGAAATACTCAACAAGGGGTCTTGGAGAAATGTTTTGAAACAGTACAGATGGACATATTATTGGAACTGTTGAAAGACAGAGATTTACAGAAGACAAAGGAAAGCTGGAAACTACAAGTTTTATGAAAAAAAAATGTACTAGATTGCTCCAATAGTATAATAGATACATTACTCTTATAAACAATGGAAATAGTTAAACACATGCCAAGTAAGTGCTTCCTTTCTTTTTAAAAAAAATTTAATTTTTAAAATTTTATACAAATTACAAAAAAGGACAAACATCAACAACAGTGCACCCCTTCACCAACAGGATCACTCTTCATATTTACAGTCATTATCCTCCCCTCCAGAACAAAACCGATTGTTGCGCGGAAGCCTTACCCTTATCTCGTACAAGCACATATTCAATAAATCTACCCCATATATCATAGAAAATATCTCTTTTTAACTCTCCTTTTTAACCTTTAAAGAACATGTCAATTTATCATTTAAAGCAATGTTTCATATTTCATTATACCATTCATCTAAGCATAGTTCATATTTAGATTTCCAATTTCTAGCAATTATTAATCTAGCCGTGGTCAACAAATTTGTAATCAACTCTTTAGTTTTAACATCATATCTTTGATCAACAAATAGCGCTTCCTTTCTAACCTTTCAAACCCTTACCTGTTACCCATCCCTTTTAGTTACACCTTTATGTGTGGGAAAGTGAAAAACTATTTTTAAAAACATCCAAAGAGATCAAGGGATCTATATTTGGGAACCACAGTCTTAGAGGAGTGGGTTTGGCCAGGGAATCCCCAGCCACTGATCTCTGTCAATGAACTGAATGAGATGGACTTGGGAGTGGGAGGTTATACCTGACTGATCTAATTCAGCTTCAACTTCCACTTTATTTCAGTATTACATTTTCCGTGCATTGTGGGTGCCAATTTTTTGCATTTGCCTGTACGTGATCTCATCACTTTTTTTTAGGGAATTGCACATCTGTGAGTGGCTCCATCTTGCCAACCACAGAGGACACCTGCCAATCCGCTTGCTGAGCAGACCGTGCATCTCTTGGCTGGCAGCACAATGTCTCTTGTGAACACTGACATAAAAAGAGTGAAAATCAAGATTCGCTTCTGCCTCTGAATAGTGCCTTCATCTCTGTGCATACATTGCCTGTGTGTACACACCCGAACCTCAGACTTTCAAAGGGAAAATAAAGCAGAAAATGTGGAATAAGTTAGAATATCTTGGCTTAAGAGTTTTAATGCTGGGAAAAACTGTGGTGAGCATACGCAGGGCACCATTTTATGATTCAGATGAAACTGCGAGCTTGATACCCCTCCCCGTTCTCATCACAGCCAAAAATGACACAATGTACGCTTGTTGGTTTTAGTATTAGCCTAACATTTAATAGACATTTAAATTGTAATCCACTCCATTTGCAACAGCAGCAACAAGACAAAAATACAGCATCAGCCCTGTTCCTCCTCCTTTCTCCCTCATCTTCCCTTCCCATTCTTCCACGTTCCAATTGGGCATCATCATGGCCATTGGGACTTAGGATGCAGCAGCTCTAAGCAATTACACACTTGTTACATCTCATCCATTTGGCAGTGTTTTTCAGCCACTACGATCGGCTCCTTCCTGCACTTCTTCAGCAATAACCTGCAGCATTCTGTAATTTTTAATATTTCATTATCTGGCTAAGGGATTCTAGCTTTCTGAATGTAATTATTTCCTAATTTGTTTACGCTTCTTGGCTGCTGCTCCTGCATTGCTCTTCCCCAAACTTAGACTTACAATTAAAATGCTTAGTTTTCAATTCATTCCACAATTAGTCCTTTAAAGCTTTAGGAAAATTAAAGCTTGCCAGCTTGGTGAATGACCCTCGAGAGTTCTTTCAATTTTTGCTCAATGGCTGACCCTAGAGAAGAAAATGCCCCCTGAAAGGTGGTGTGGGTAACAGTTTTTTTCTGCTTTGTTGAGTCTTCCTAACTCATTTTAACAAAGCATCTGCTGTCAGCAGGAATAAAACAGGGAAACTGGCCAAGGCATGAAAGCCTGTCCAGGAGCAGGATTCAAGCAGATTTGCTTGTATACGCCCAGATTAGTTCTGCTTCTGTAATAGCCTTCCTTCTCCAAAATGAGAAAATTGCAGCGCTCTCAACAAGACGATAATCAAGTGTCAATCACTGCAGTTAGCTTGCTGCTCATCGGCCTTGAATAAAAAAGCGAACTCTCCATGTTCTGTGACAGATGAGTTGGGAGGAAAAATAAATGCACCATCTGCCTGGAGGTATGCGGGGGGAGGGTAAGACAGAAAACAGAAATCAGGCCAAGAACCTATCAGAGAGGAACAGATGAATCTACCTTAAAGAAGGTTAATACTGTATAGGACTTTACACTGATCAGCTACAGCATTAAAACCATTGACAGGTGAAGTGAAGAGCAAGGATTATATTGTACCAATGGCACTGGCCAACGGGTGGGGTACATCAGGCCTCAAGCCAGCAGTCAGTTCTTGGCATGCATATGTTGGAAGCAGGAAATATGGGGAAGCGAAAAGATCTGAGTGACTAACAAAGGCCAAATAGTGATTGTTAGACCATGGGGTTAGAGGAGCGCCTCCAAAAATGCAAGTCTCGATGAGTGCTCCCGGTATGCAGTAGTTAACATCTACCAAAAGTGGTGCAAGGAAGGGCAGCCAGAGAACTGCAGACAGGGTGGCCAGCACCCAAGGCTCCTTGATGCACATGGGGAGCAGAGGCGAGCCCGCCCGGTCCAATCACACAGAAGTGCTAGAGTAGTTCAAATGGCTGCAAAGTGTCACTCTGGCCATGACAGAAAGGTGTCAGAACACACAGTGCAGTTTGCTGAATATATAGGGTGTTGTAGCCCCAGACCAGTTCGAGTGCCGTGAGGATTCCCTGTCCCCTGCTGAAAGAGCCTACAATGAGGGCCTGAGTATCAGAACTGGATCATGGAGTGATGGAAGAAGGCTGCCTGGTCTGATGAAACACATTTTCTTTTTAGATCAGGGGGATGACCAGATGCATGTGCATCGCTTACCTGGGGAAGAGAGAGCAGCAGGATGCACTATAAGAAGAAGGCAGGCCAGTGGAAGTAGTGTTATGCTGGGGAAAATGTGCTGCTCAGAAACCTTGAGTCCTGCCATTCCTATGGATATAACTTTGGCATATACCACTGACCTAGAGAGTGTTGCAGACCACATAACCCATTCATGGCAGTGGTGTTCCCTCGAAGGAGCAGCTTCTTTCAGCAGCATAATGTGCCACCTGCCACACTTCAAATAAACAATCAGGCCTTCTCAGTGGCTTCCCTGGCCATTTGGAATAAATTACCTAGCGAGATTCACCTTGCTGAGTCCCTCCCAGCCTTCAGGAAGAGGCTTATGGCAATTGCTGATGTTCTGTATTGTTGCTTTGTTCTGTTACCCCACCCTCCTTCTTGCTGGGATTATTTATGCTTGTTTTTAAGTTTTTACCTTTTGGACAATCACTCTCACAATGTTCCAAGCAGCAAAGTTACAGCACATGTTGACTACTGCAAAGCCACAAGCCCAACTATGCTGAATGGATGATTGTAGGAGCTGTAACCTCCTTCACAAAAAATAAAGCTCTGTTCTCTGAAGGCAATCTCTTCTCCAGGGACATGGAGTTTTTCTATCACATCCCGCCTGGTTCTTTTAACTGCAGACATCAGGAAACTGCTGTGTGCAAAAGAGGTGGCCTTTAGCCAGAATCCTGTTGGTTATTAATGCAGCATAAGCCCAGTGAATAAACTGCAACGAGAAACTGCTGCTAAATGACCAATTGCTGCTTGAATTATGGATGGTGCGCCAAGTCACACAACTGGTGCATGATGAGGAACGCAAGCAGCCTTTTGTCTAATTAGCAGCAATTTACTGCTGTGATTTATGCCAAAGACGCGAGTATAAGTAGTCAACAGGATTCTGGCTATCTCTGTCATTTTTGGCCAGTTGTCAGTTTGTTGCTGAGTTTTGTAACAAGAGACTATTTTTCCACTTTAACCTCTTATATCATCTTATTCTGCTTCGTGAATAATTATAATTGCCTGCAGCCAAATAAATTCTGATTTAATGAATGCTCTTTCCAGGGTTTCTGGAAGTAAGGAAAGAAAAATAATCCAGGTTGTGCTTCCTTGTTGTAGTTGGGTGTTTTATTTGTGGGGGAATGTGCTGGAACACCATACCTAATCCATGGAGGGCCCCTTTGAACTTGCAGGATTTCAGGAATCTTGAAGCGGGGGTGTCTTCTTTTCCCTGCTCTTGGCATAGGTGAGTTCAATTTTTTTTTTAAACAAATATCCAATTTCCTGCCATCCCAGCAGTGTTTGAGCCTCATACATTTATTCCAGTTTAGTTTCTTGAAAAAAAGATGACATTCTTTGCTTTCCCCTTGCGTTAAAACTACACCTATTGACTGCATCATATTGTTCACAGCAAGCAATTTTCTAAGACAGAACTGCTGCAATTATATCTCTTTCATTAAAAAAGTAGCTGTTAAAAAATCCTGCAGCAAAATAATAAAATAAAATAAAATAAAATAAATAAATTCTGGCCACGGAGAAAAGCAAGTCATGACTGGTGAGAACTCACTGGTTTGCTTTATGACAGATTCATCTCAAATCTAAGATTTACCAAAATAAAAATTTAAAAAATACCCACTCTATTGCACATCATGGCAGAGTACTGGACATAGACAACTGTCACCATGCCATGGAAATGTGTACACACACACGTGTGTGTAAGGATAGGGTTAAAAAAAGACCAGAACTATTTGACCCACTCAGCCATCTTCCTCACTTGAGAAATTTCTGAGACCAAAACCACATATTTTCTAGGAACCAGCACATCCATGGATTAAGATGCTCTTTTATCATCATCCAAAAGCTGTATATTGAAAGGAATGTGTGCCACATGATGTCTTAAAATACAGCAAATCAACAGTTTTGTTCAGCTACATAAACTCAGTGGGAGATAATTCTTGCCTCCTTTTCTAAAAATGCTTCTGAACAAACTGAAATAAAAGATAAAAGAGGAAGACACTATTAAGTGTATTTTGATTTTGTGCCGCTGATGAAAAGAAACCAAAGACTTAGAAAGGATCGAATGCTGCTACACAGGAAATAACACTGCACTCTTATACAGCAGTTGGAGGAACTATGTAACCCCCCCCCCCCCCAGCTCTGAGCACAGAAACCTAGCTGCGTTATGGCTCAAGAAGTGGTAACTAAAACAATCAACATACCCCCTGTCTCCCATTTAAATAACAGGAGCAAAGATCTGGCCATTTTTACATGCAATTTCAAATATGGCAGACGTTGACATTAAAATATTGAATTAATAATTAATAGAATAAGATTTGTTCAAAATCCCCATGCAAGGGAGGGAGCATTTACTCAATATACCCATAAATGAGAGATAAATGCAATCAAAATAAGGATAGTCAGGCACTGCCCTCTGGTGGCCAGAAGGGATGATTAAACTTTAATAACTTGAAATTCATCCGTTTGTCCTGGGCATTCAGATTGATGATGAAGCTGTTTGGATGAGCAGTGAAACGTTTCAATCTCTCAAGAAAAAGAAGTCCAGTTGCCATGACTCAACTTCCAGGCAAACTCACCTGGATGATTGAGAATCTTCACAGACATTCTGGTGTATGTGTGAATGCTATTTGCTATTTGCTTTCAAATTGGAACAGACAATCTGTGAGTGTGACCTTAATAGAGCTTTCAAGGTAAGTGAGATATTGAATAACTGGTTTTACCAGCCACCCCTTCCAACGACCCAGTGAGTTTTCATGGCTGAGCAGAGACTTGAAACTAGGTCTCCCAAGTCTAAGACTGCCACTCTTATCAAGACACCACTCTGGCTCTACTATTAAGATTTACCTTCTTCTCAACACAGGATTAGACAGTTAAGGTTTTAGTATACTAAAGTGAGCATTAATCCACTCATGATAGCACTAAGCAGTAGTAGTAGCTTTGCCTTATAAGCACCCTCCGTAGCACTTGTACTATGTAAACCAAGTGGTTTACAATATAATAATGCAAATAACAACTCCCTCCACCTTGAACTTGGAAGCACACCTTTATATGGTGAAGTACTTTGAGTGTGCCAGGAAAACTGAGAACAATCCATCACAAAGCCGGACTATGATGTGGGTCTACTAGTGGGTCACCCAGAGGACAACAACTAAACTGAAGTCATCAGACATGCTGTTGATCATACTTTATTTGGGGTGAAAGCATGGTTTTGTGCACCAACCTCCTCCCTGGCCCCGGGCAAAGCAGGGGCTCTGTGCCTTGAATGGCCACACAGAGAGGAGATGTGAATGTGTGTATCTGTCCCTTTGTTTGAAGGACTGGGGCTGAAACTTGTCACTTCGCAGCATCCCTGCTTCCTGTCTCAGCCAAGGAGGAATAAAAAATGCCTGTGGAATTCATCCTCTTGCCAAGAACTAATCAGCTTCTGGCAAACCCCTCTTTTGCCAAAGTTGAACCATTGGTAAAGCATTGAAAAAGAGGGTATTGCCTTTGAAATATCAGCAATGTGGTTTCGTTATTTTACTAGTCGCCTAAAGGTATCACCTAGCCTAGTTTTCAGTTTGGATTTCGATTTTGGCTACATGGCTTTCCAGTTTATAGCAATAGAGGAAGTTATAGCCTTAACTCTACAGTACAACAGCTGAGCACTGCTGTTAACAATGTAGCCCCCTAATTCATAAGGCCCTCATTAGTTGAAAGCTATGAACGGATAGCACTTCAAGAATAAACTGAAGTCTGACCCAACGACCAGACTCTTTCAAGACACAGCAATACCACATGACCACTGTGGTTACCATTATATCCTTCATCTAAGTGTAGCTCTCTCTGAGAGTGCTGGAAGGACCAATTTTTACTCAAACACAAATTTCCGATCTTTACATAGCAAAATAACAGTGACATAAACCCAGCCCAAAACTGGATGCAAAAATCCACCCGCCCCTAGGTTCTCTTCATCAAAATTAGAGAAAAGAGTTGCTTGAATGAACAAGAAAGAACACAAATGGCTCCTCGGAGCCAAATAGGAACAAAGTCCCAGATAAATTTATTGACTGAGGCAACAGATCCACATCATAAAACAGCTCCAAATGCACAATTTTAAGGGTTGAAAATAAAATACAAATGCATAAGTTCACTACATGAATTCACCTTTCTAGTATTCCACCTACACAACACACTGAAATGCTACTCCAGCCTAAACCAAGGGGGTCAAGGGCCTTATTGTTCTCAACGGAACAGCAGCTCCTGTTTTTCCTTCCTTCCCTCCTCATTCTCCACTTTAATCTCAGACCCTCCCTAAGATTTCTCCACCCTTTGGCATGTATACTTATGAGTACATATAAGATAAATAAATGAGTACAAATTTTGGATCTGTGAAATAAAGAACTTTTTTTACACGACATTGAAATAACTGGAATTTATTTTTGCTGGGGATATTTTGATGGGAGGCTGGCTGTTAAGTTCCCCAAGTTTCAAGACGCTTCCTTCCCCAAGCCAACTATGATCTGTTTCCCATTGTTGGTGATGGTGCACACCAATATCCCTCCTTTTGGAACCTTGTGGCCCCAGAAATTCTTGGACTACAATTCCCAGAAGCCTTAGCCAACAGTCACGAGTTGAACTTCAGGCTTGGAGGCCACTGTACTACTTGGTGTGGGCTCCACCCAGATTTGTCAATGTCCCATTTTTCCAAAACAAACAAAGAAACAAGCAAGCAACAACAAAAACTGAATTTTAAAAGCACCTGGGGGGAAAAGTTGAGGTAATTTAAAATATTAAAACAGCAATACAGCAAGAGGATTTAATCTGGTTTCAGTGGTGAGTGACTATAGGGGGACATACTACTGTATCTGACAAAAATGAAATAAAAGAGATGATGAAAAGATGATTTGTTTGAAACATCATAGAGGAGAATTTTGCAGATACCCTGGACTGCCAGAACAAGCAAGCAGGAACTTTCTCTAGAAGCAAAAATGGCAACGCAGAGGCTGCACCATTGGAGCTGTAACAGAGATGTGCCAAACAACAACAATGCTATGAAAAGTTGAACGCAGCAGCAGCAGAAGAGAACCAAATAAGAGATGAACTGACTCCATCAAGGAAGCCCAGGATTCTTTTATTTAATGTTATAGGAAAAAGAGTTCTCATATTTTGTGCTGTAGGTCTTCTGCGTTCAGTGGGACTTCCATCCAGGTGAAATAATATTGTTCAAAATAAAATATGCTGTTGGAAAATACGGGACTGTACATTAAGAAGTTGACTTTTAACTTTAAAATGCACAATTTTTAATTTAAAACCATGAATGGATTTTGCAAGAACCATTGTCAATTGCAAACGTGTCCAGTTTCTCACAGAAGAAATTTTCTGCTCCTTTATTACTCCAGAAAAGTAAAATGCTCTGATTTTCTTTTTTAAAAAAATTCCCTGCCAAAGCGAGCATGTTCTCTACCGAACAGCAAGGCTGAGTTGTACTGGAAGATCTGACAAAGTTATTACTACCACGTAGTGAACATGGATAGATGTGGAAGGTGAATATGCCTAAAGCACTGTGTTTCCTTTTCCACTCGCTGCACTTGTCAGTTTGTAAAGCTGCCAAATTTTAGCCTTTGGAGGGGGGATGATTAATTGTCACTTCATATTGGAGACTAATCAAACAGCACAAAAGGCAGCCAAGGAAAATACATCATCCTTGTGTCGTTTACTTGTAAAATTAGTATTCAGTAAGGAGACATACTATCATGAGTGTATGCCATCTTGCCCAGATGTAGATGCTCCTTTCAATGTCATTCTTCACAAACAAATTTATAGATTCACTAATGGATTAAGAAAACAGAAGCCAGCAACGTGTGACTACCGTCAAGATAAGGGCATTTATTTTTACTTTAAAAGTATTATGCAGCATTACAATTACACAACACCGACACACTCAAGTCAACACAGCTGTGAAATGGCATCATCAAGTTGGAAGAATCAAATACAGTGGACCCTTGTATAACAAACAGTTTGCATAACATAAAATCTGTACAACATAAAAAATTCCCGAGATAGGGGAAATTTGCTTAACATAATCGCCTATGGGGTGAATCTGTACAACATAAAAATGGGATTACTCCATTTTCAGTGCATTCTTATGGGAAATTTGTAATTTGCTTAACATAATTTCATTTGGAACGAATTAATTCCTTCATACAAGGTATCACTGTACATAATTTTTGCAGTGATCCAGATCAACAGAAGAGGTGTGTGTGCATATAAATGTAGTGGGGAGCATAATTCAAAGAATAGTGCATTTTAATAGGCTGAAGTCTGCAATAATAACCCCCCAGTAGGTCTAAATGAGTTTACGAACGGATAGTAACTAGTCTTTTAAATATTAAAAGCAAACACTGTTATTGCTTTTTTAGGCTTTCTTTTCTTTCTTTCTCGCTCCACTGAATTCTTCCACAGCCAAAGGAATTCATAAACAGGAAAACTAGTGCAATCTCTAGCCTGACTGGCCTGCTTTCTATGTGGGGCTGCCTGTGAAGCCAATGCAGAAACTACAGTTAGTGCAGAACTCTAATGTTTCCGCATTGACTTCAAAGTTTTAATGATAACATACAAAGCCCTAAATGGTTTAGGTAGGACCTCATGATGTGTCAGAACAGCTCCTCCCGAAAAGTATGGCAATGCCTGGGTTACTTATTCATCTCCGACATGTCACTTGAGGCTGCTGACTTTGAGAGAGGCCCAAAAGGTGATGATGAGGAGTCAGGCCTTCTTGGTAGTTGCCCTTCAAGTGTGGAACCAACTTCCTGTAGAAATCCGCTTGGCCTCCTCACTGCAAATATTCAAACACCAATTAAAGAACCAGCTGTATACAATGGCTTTCCCTGACCACCTAGACAACTAAGACACTTGACAATGCTTTTTCCAACTCTGCCTCTGGTTCTGTCCTACTTCCCACTGTTTTTATTATTTATTTGGGGTTATTATCTTCACTGATGATTATTTATGCTGATGACTACGTTTTTGGTCCTGGTTTTGTTATTTTTGTTTTTGTTAAAATGATAAGTCTTATTTCCTATTTGACTGTTTTATAATTTGTATTTGTATAATTTATAATTATAATTTGTTGCTGTTGCTGTTGTTCGCAGCCCAGAGTGGCCTTTGGGCTTGATGGATGATATATGAATTGAATTGAACTGAACTGAATTGAATGAATGAACGAATGAATGAATGAATAGTATGGGTATAAATGCTTCATACGACTCTGAATTAATTTGGCCTAAACTTACAATTCCAGCATGCACACTTCCATTGGTTTGGAAAACATTCATTCTTCCCTTCAGTGCATAGCTCATGATCTGACGTTCACTCCATCAGCTTCCCCTTTTGGGGTAAGCTTTTTCTCAGTAGCTGGCTGCCTGCGAGAGGGCTGTTATTTTGTTTTGTCCCATCTGCTTCCCTTCTAGTTTTTACATTGCTTGTTTTTAATATTGGGAGCCATCTTGCATCCTCTTGTGAGGAAGGGTAAGGTATAAAATATTTTAATTATATAATAAATAAGAGTGTACAAAGCCACCTGGACAGTGCATCTTAAACTAACCCATGCAAATTCTGAAAAAGTCACCATACTACTGTATCTCAGTATGTTGGTGAAAGAGAGAGAGAGAGAGAGAGAGAGAGAGAGAGAGAGAGTCAGGAAAAAGAAAAATGCTGTGGTACTTTTTCAAGGCCTACTCCAGGACTCCTCAAAGTTTTCAAATGGCGGGCTGTTCCATCCCCCCAGACACCACTGGGGGCTGGACCACAGCCCCCCCCCAAAAAAAACGTCGACATGGGGAAAGGGGGAGGGAGGGGCAAGTGGGCGGAGCCCCCCATGATCAGCGCATCTCCCTTTCCCCTTGATCGCCTGCCGTTCATCCCTCAGTCCACTGCTGTGGCTGCTCCGGCTCAGAAGGCTGGCAGGCACTTCCTCCGCCTGCCCTCTTCCTTCCTCACAACCACAATAACGCAGGCGGTGGCCACACAAGGAAGGCAGGCGGGCAGGGTGGAGGGGCCTCGTGGCCATGGAGGGAGTGGGAGACCTTGCCACAGCCCTCCTGTTTTAAATTGCACCGCTCAGCTGCAGGTGGGAGGGAGCAAGGGTCCTTGCCATGGCCGTCCCACTTTGAACTGCCCCACTAGCTGTGTGCCAGTCATCTGGGCAGTGGGTGGAGAGAGTGGGGGAAGTGACATAGCCTACTGCTTTGAACTGGCTCTGCAATAGAAGCAGCTGCAGAGGCTGGCTTGCTTGTGAAGCAGGGGGTAGGTCGGGGGGTCTGCAGTTGGTCCCAGGGGCCGGATTCAAGACTCTGGGGGCCGCATCACACCCCCCCCCGGGCCTTAGGTTGAGGACCCCTGGCCTACTCTATAGTCCAACAATATTTTGTCCTCCCCTTTTTATGCCATCGTATGAACCTTTATGGTATCAAATGCTACCGATTTAACACAGGCACATGTCTGCTCTAACAAATATGCCAATGGAATACAAACACACATACACACCACATTCTCTCTCACACACACTAATGAATCATCAAACATTGCTGGTAATATTTGCTTTTTACACTAAAAAAAAGTCTTCTAGTCAAGTGAAACAGTTGGACAGTGACATATAAAACAAGACACATGAATTCAAGATTCCCATCAAAATTGATGCTTTTATTAGACAAAATTCACATTATTTTTTCCAGTCAAACTATTTTAACTTTACAATTGCCTGAACTTATTGCCCCACATTTTACTACTGATGCACAAATTATTTAATTCTTTAGAAGGCACATTCTTAGACATATGAGCAGTTAGATTTATACTCTTTTGGCAATATTGTTTATCAAGAACTCAGAGTGCAGGATCCCACTGAGGCAGAATTAACAAATCAATTATATTCAAATTGTAAACAGGTTTTTGCAAATTATTTTCCTCTCTTCAAATAAATAGAACTTCAGTGTGCTTCATTTTAGACTACACAATAAATAATTAACTGTGGAGATTAAAATACAAATGGATGTAACAGTTACTTGCAAAGTACTGTGAGAATGCAAGGATGACCTCCATTCTGCTGGGAGAAGGTGCAGGACAGCAGTTGTGGGTTAATTCACCTTGCTGAATGTTCTGCTGCTTCTTCCAAGAATCTGGAGAAATGGCAGGTGATTTTGAGAGGGCGCATGTGACTACCGAGGGATGAAGAGACCAGCAAAAGCCACCTATACCCATTCTGCTGATCCAAGTAGACTTGGCATTAATCCCACTTTAAGGGATAAGAGTTTCTTGTCAGTCTCACTTTCTCCAACTCAACATTTCTAAATTTCAAGTCTCACCCCCCCCAAAAAAAAACATTATGAAGAAATGCATAGATTCTGGGAAGGTCTTATATAGAGAAATCAAAATAAACAAAGTTCTTACTCATCTCTAATTCAAGGCACTTGAGTATGGGACCTGTGATTCATATACAAAGGAAAAGGATTTCTACAAAATGAGATTATGACTTAATCCAAACTAACTCCTCACCCTTAAAATAGAAAATTTATCTATAAACTACTTACAAGACTAATAGACCTTCTTGTAATCCAAAAAGCAAATTAATTTCAGTTTTAACAGGCTCCTAAACTTCAGTTGAACTATACCTGATTTAAAGGAAAAACATTAAAAAGTACTGCACAGCATACGGTGTTTACACAATACGTCCTGTCAATAAAAATTAACAGACCTACAAAATATTAACTGGGTAAAAAATAAAATCTCTTCAATCACAAATCTGCTATATAAAGACTATACAATGTACAGCTAGCAGACAATATGCCTTAACAGTTTAAGTTAAAAGAAGACTTGGTAAATGCCTCTTCTTAAACTTCTTTCCAAGGAGCATATATTGAACCAATTACTACTCCAAATAAATCAAAGTGGAATGACTTCTTGCCATCAAGGAAAAGAGACATGCATAGTGGCACTATTACAATTTTGCACCTGATCCTCTTCTCACGAAGCTTGACAAAAATACCTCTGGCATGAAAAACCAGGGACTGCTTTTCAGCACATGGCTCTGTTTACCACTGAGCAATGCACCATCGGAGCTGTAACAAGGGAAACCAATAAAGGTGGGGTCCCAGGGGTTTTGGGATTCTCTCTCTCTCCTTTCCTCCTTTCCCCTTCCTATTCTCCTTACCAATTGACTACTGAAGATAAGAGGATGCTGTGGGGATTCAATCAATACTATAAGAAACGTACAGTCAAAAGACAAAGACTGGCACATTGGGGGTGGGGAGTACTTTTCAAGTGTTTGGATCTTGGCCAAGTATTTGGCCAAGAAGGTGTTACAATAGGAAGATAGTGCAAAATACTGTAAAGGTTAATCAGTGGGCAATTTCATTTCTATTCCACATGCAGATCTATTTTCAGAACATTTTAAAAGGTTGCAATAATGCTTCAATATTATAGGATGCCCTCCAGAATTAATTTAAGGTAAATACTGTAGTGTTACAGCTGGACAAAATAAAAAAATTAAATTGTTTACAGATTAATTTGCAAATGCACCTTCAACAAGAAGCACTTGATATTAAGAACACTGACTAAAACAAATCTCATTTTAAAATGCTCTTCATTCAGTGTTTTCATTAACTCCTCATTCACTGATTTCATATAGTGTGGTCAAGAAAAGACTAATACTTTTTTTTAAAATGTGCAATAGTCCATGGACTGTGGAGACACATACAGTGAAGTGTATTTGTACTCAAATTCAAATGAAGTAAATTTAATCTTAATTATTGTTTCGGAACATAGCCTAGTTACAATACAGTTTAACTTGAACTCCAAATGTGTTTGTTTCAAGCAACATCATGCTCCAATACAAGTAATTACTTCAGCAAAATCCTACCTTTGTGGACATGAAGGTACCATTTGGTCTATATAGTCAGAATGCTCTCTGGGAAACATGGAACAGAAGGGCAATTGCGTAACTATCTTCCTTCACTGGCAGGCTTTCTGTTGCATGGTGAGTGGCACAACTGATCTCTTGTTTACCAAATAACAGTTACTCCTTTTATATTAACAACAAAATCGGTTTCTACCAGAGTGTCTTTAAAAAGCCAGATTCCTTGATAGTTTTTTTTTAAAATAAGCTATTTACAGGGAAAACACCTCTTGATCATGAGATCACATCAGCATGTGTGTGTGTGTGTGTTGTGTCGTTACAGTCGTGACCGACTCTACGTGACTCCATGTCCATGGAGTTTTCTTGGCAGGAGTACTGGAGTGGATTGCCAGTTCCTACTCCAGGCGCCTACAGCACCTGGTATTCCCTGGTGGTCTCCCATCCAAGTACTAACCAGGGCCGACCCTGCTTAGCTCCCGAAATCAAGCGAGATTGGATGTGCTTAGGGCATCTAGGCAGCATCACGTCAGCATGTTGCATATCAAATTTTCAAAGGAAAAAAAGCCAATGCCTGGAGTGAAAAAAACAACACGAGAAAGGAAAAAAGAGACATTGACATTTGGCAAACGGGTATGATCAATTTGTCAGAAATTTATTGATGTTTAAAATTGTAGATCCGTTCAGAAAACTCCTTTCGAACATCAGTAACACAAATGGGTCTGCTAAGCAACCCTCCTTCGTAATATCCTTTCCATTATTTAATTGGTGAAGGAGCGCTTCTGTGGATCATAGCATTGGGAGGGGAAGCAGCATAAAGTACTCCCCTACAGAGACACATTTTTTTTAAAAAAAAATGATTTTTCTTTTTAAAAAGACATAAAATAAATCTAAGGCACTTAGGACAAGAATTCCCTCTCCAGTTCATATATTGATGGCTGGCATGCTTTCTTCTTTATCCTACACAAAGGAACAGTGCAGTCACTGTTCTGACCTTCTACATCAATATCAAGTAAACAGGGCATACGGGATTTAGTTCTCTCCTCAGGGTCTCTCAATGAATTAGCCTTTGAACCTCTAATAACCTCTGAATTATCTTTCTCAAAACAGTTTGAGGTTGCACTTCGGGGAACAGCCTGCCAAGGATCTATTCTGCTTCGTAAAAAAGAAGGCCGAGGTCTTGGTATAATATTGATCATTCCTTGCTTTTCTGGTAGTGGGTCACTGTAGAAGTTTCTTTGCTGGAGAGATGGTACCTGCAGAATCTCGGAAGCTCCACCAACAAACCCGTTTGCTAGATGGAAAAGCAATGGAGAAAAAGGTAAAATGAAGTTACATTAAAATAACCTAAACATGGCTTTTAAAAACAATACCAAAAAAAGAGTGTCATATTAACAACTAGCTAATAACTTCAGTCATTTTAGAGGTAAGGTTCTGGATAGCAATGCATTTATTAGAACAAAGTGCTCCCAGAGAGCATCTGTTAGAACATGTTTGGCATGAACCCTGGGCACCAGGCATATAACTTAGTTGAAATGGTTTAACCTATAGGAAGAGTTTGTGTTTATAACTGAAATGATATATCATTCTCCTGAAACGCTGATAAAGAGAAAAGATGATACATAAATACTATATGATGGAACATAGGGACAGTCTCAAGTCAGGTCTGAGGATGGATTATGTGATCTTCAAATCTTTTCCATCTCAAAGGAGATCATAATCAAACAGTTGGAGAGAGACAGAGGGAGAGAGAGAGAGAGGGAGGGAGGGAGGGAGGGAGGGAGAGAGAGAGAGAGAAGGGGAGGCAAGACAGAACCAACCCTCTTCATTTACTAGAAAATAAAGGAATGGTAAAAATGGTATGGATGAAAGTTCTGGACAATGGTTACTGTCTAAAATATAGCAACCTGGGAAGTTGGATGTGATCAATTGTGAACTAAGAATAAGTCAATATAATGCCACATTCAAGACCTCTGCCTTTATGTATTCTCTTCCTTTCATGTTCATTTTTTCCTCTACAGAGAGAATCGTATGTCTAAGAATGGCTTACATTAGGCTAGGTAGTTTGTACCTCTAGCCAATGAATGAGTATTCTGACTGTCAACAGCTCTGGAAGGTGCCAGGCAGAGGTCTTCCAAAGTAACAGGTATGCAACTAATTGTCATTACTTCTGTACAATGTAACTGCTTATGAAGTGCTTTATTACTTTGCAACCATTTCAGTTTTATTTATTCTTCAGAGTAACAATAACACACACATCCAATGCAAACCACACACACTTGGTTCTACTCACTTGTGGAATGAAATGGATTTCCATCTGACATAGTCCGTCTGTGACCCAGAAGTCTCCCTTTTGGGGAAGACGTATTTGCTACATGCTGAGTTTCTTGCTTCAAAGGAAGACTGGGAGATGGCAAGTTAGAATCGGCACTAGGATCAATGTTGACCTTGTGTTCTTGTCTGCTTACAGGGCTTTCTGGCAAAAAGCATTTAACGGCAACATCTCCATTCTTAGGTGGTGTGCTCACAATTGCATCCTCACTATCAGACTGAAGGAGGCATTTAGTGGAAACTGAAGACATAGACAAAAGATTCACAGTACTTTCACATGGGGATAACGAAGGGATATGTGTCTCCTCTTTTTTGGACTGCAGTCTTACAGGGCTTGCACTTCTGCGAAACTTGGAAGCTCGCTGAAAGAGGCCATCACGCTTTTTCTTCTCCTCCTTGGGCAATACTTCATCTGGAACCTGCGACCTGTTCAGCTCTCTAATATCCAAGCCCAGTGGTACAGACGCAAGAAGGACAGCACATCGATATAGCACCGAGTCCGTTCTCCTTCTCTGTAATGTTTTACCAAAACTGTTTGTAGGGGTCATTTGTGGAGTGCTGTTTGCAGAACTGGCTGGGGTTTCATCCTCGAAGCTCTCCTGTTCTGCAGAACTTAGTCCCTGGCCGTCCTTCCCAAGAGGTAGATCAATATAGGACTGGTTGGACGGTTTTAATTGCTTTGGTCGCTTGGTTTCCAGACTCTCAAGGGAAAGCTTCTGTTCTGTACAGGTTGAACATTTGTCCCCGCATTTATGTGGAAAAGAAAATATTTTTTAAAGAAACAAATAAACTCCAATATGAAATTACAAGCAGCTTTGTAACCATTACTAATACTATGCAACCACCACCACCACCACAACAACAATCATCTTAGAACAGCAGAGCTAGTCAGGGCCCTATGGATCATAGTCAAAGAGGCAGAGCGAGGAATCAAACTCCAAAGAACTAAACCACTGAGCTATCCAGAAGTTCATCAGTGTCACAAATATCGAGAGAACACTTACAGAATTAAAAAAAAATCAATTAAATGATAATCCTGAATTGCTGGCCAGCAGTAATTTTCAGGATGTGCCTATAAAAAAAATTGGTGCAGTCCCAAATAACTCTAGTTTACAATTTCAAGATCAGACCAAGAGTACTTGGATCATGGTTTGCTGATGCCTACAGCGCATCACACGCCAAAACTGGGCAGAGTATACATTCAAAACAAATATGACTCTTTATATCCTTCTTAGTCCCTATTTCAGGTAAAGGAACATGGGGGGTCTAGGACTATGCTGGTTGCTGAAGATTGCATCAATTGGCTCTTCTGCTGGAAGGCACAATGAATAATTGAATTCCTAACTCTTGGGTCTGCAAACCAGGAACTCCAGCCCACTGAGCGATCCAGCCAGCAGCAAAAGTAAGTAACAATGCAAAATTGACAGTCACAGAATCATATGACATAAAATACTCCCGGTAGTTGTTTAGCTGTACCTGGCGCTGTATGCAGAAGCCCTATGATCAAATTTCCAAGCATTTTGAAGTGTGTGGCTTATGCTTGGATGCTAATCTCTACTAGATGTGAAAAAGAAAAAAAATCCCTTATTCAGTTGTATATGCTCACCTTGATCCATGAACAAAGAAGCTAATGGAACACCTTTCTGATTCTTCATCAGAAGTGTTGACCAAGGGCTACTGCCATCTGAGAGTGGTCTTATTCTAAAATCAGAGATAAGAAGAAAATTTATGTGCTGGTAAATTTTAATAAATTCTTGTAAATAAAAAGGGCACTGAAGCAAAATTGTCACCTCTTCCTGTTAATTCTTGATCTCTCATCACTGCAATTTCCCCTTTATGCTAGGGCAATTTATATAAAATGTATTTCAGAACTTATTTTCTGCATCACTAACAATCATACCTCTCTTTACAATCGGTGCGCTCCTTTGTTTGCACTGAGTTTGGTCCCCAAGTACAACCTTTCTTTTTAAAGCTTCGCTTCGCATCTTCAAATTCTTCCTGATGACAAGCTGTGCTTCTTCCCCATGTTCTGTTGCTTTCATCCGAGGTTACTGCAGAAAGATGGAAGAACTCAATGGCCCTTCGAACCAGCTGGGTATGAATCAGGATAGCATCAAATCTTTGACAGTGCTACCTGGGGTAACATTTCACAGCATGCCACCAAGAAAGAGATAACCCCCCACCCCGAATTACAGATAAGAAGATAATCCAAGTAAAGAATTGGTCAGTCCATCAAAATAGGAATGTAAGAAAAGAAATCAAGCCAGTCAATAGAAGAGTTGATTCTTTTCATGCTTAAAATATAGTAAGATTCAGATACGTTATGGATACTGAACACTTAAATGAGATATACCTGTAAAACCCAGGTGGTCCACAGTTCCCGGGAAAGGGTGCCTTGTCCTGCCATTTAGTAAGAATAGTCCACCCTGCTTGGAACACAGACCACCTCTCTTATATGGTAATGCCTGATATGTTATCTTTTCAGAAAGGAAAGTCACATCTTAATATGCAATTAACATGATTATACTAATCAAACAAATTTTGTAATGGATATCCAAGTAAGTGTTCAGGCTATAACTCAGTCCAAATTTAGGTGAGACATTCATACAACCAACACCTTGTATAATTTAATGTAGTCTTGCCTTTTTTCTTAAAACCACTGGGAAGTTTGCATTCACTTGTGATATCTACATCTTGCTGGTACACATATATACTGTTTCTCTGCCCATTAGCAGTACTGGGATCAGTTTTGGAAATCACTAAAGAGACAGTTGGAGAATATGGGTGAAAAATAGCATATTGTACTTCAAGTTTGGTATTATGGAAATGCCTGTACTGGAAATTCTTCTAATTAAGCGTTAGTGCTAAGTAAGCCCTAATTCAGTTGCTTGATGAACTACACATGGGTGACTACTTTTTAAATTGCCAACAACATCAAAACAGCAACATCAAAAACACAAAAATCAAGCCCAAATACCCCATTACAATATCCTCTGAAACAGCATGGCCACACAAAATCCAAGGAGACACTCAGATTATTTGGACCATCCTAAAGCCACAAAATCCTGCCGTACTGCTCACTGACACCCCTGATTTCCTGCATTTGGTTGGCTTCTTTACCTTCGCTCTTAAAATTCAGTTCTATATTTGTAGATGGCAAGTTGGTAGAAAAATACATGGCACCCCATTTCAAGACATCGAGAGAAGGGAGCATTTAAATACATTAAACATGTATATCTAGACTTTTCATTTTACTGGTGACATATTGGTTCCTTTCAATCTGCCAATGTGGTGGAGCCCAATTTAGGTATGGAGAGAAAACCTACTGTATGAGAAAGGAAACAGTTTCCACTTTCCCCAAATAAGGAGACACATATTAATGTGTGTTAGGACTCTCCTTCCTCTTTATTTATCACCT
The DNA here is from genome assembly GCA_023846285.1 of Phrynocephalus versicolor. Classification (NCBI taxonomy): domain Eukaryota; kingdom Metazoa; phylum Chordata; class Lepidosauria; order Squamata; family Agamidae; genus Phrynocephalus; species Phrynocephalus versicolor. Next base: position 4,892,790 of record JAHTLZ010000108.1, read on the forward strand.
CTGAAGGAACAGAAGATAATGGGAACAAAGGATTAAGAAAACAGATTAGAAAGCAAAGAAAATAATCTTTTGTTTACAAGACAACCAGGTTGAAACATTGACAGACAATAGTCTCTTTCAGTCCTGGGAAGTAGGAGTGATAATTTATTACCAGACCCAAAGGGAAGATGTTGAATAATTAACCAGAATTAAGGATTGAGTGCAATTGGAAAAGTCTTGGTTATAAGCTGAATATAATGATTTGATCCCCCCCCCCCCCGTAACATGAATTTGAGCTCTCCACATACTTTCTAGTGCATCTTAAGCCATATTTAGGAAGTAGTATTTTTCCTTTTTTTGGAAATAAAATAAATCAGCAGTTAAATATTTATAAGGGCAGATAATTTAGAGACCTGATTATTGTACCTGGCCACAGAATTGTATTCAGCAGGGTGGATAAAAATCAGTTTAAAAAAACCAAGTCAATTTAATTCCTGATTAAAAAAATCTATTTTAAAATTTTAAATCCATTTAAATGAAATCCACCTTGCAATAATGTCACTCCTCTAACAGAAAATGTCTACTGTCAATAAAGATTGTTTTGCAGGGGTCAAATTGAGCGCTTTCACAATCTATTGCAACTTCACTGGATCCAGGTGATGCATATGCTAATCATTTTAATTGTAGCAACAATAATGAGACTAATGTGCAATTACTAGCAGAAGGCAACTAGTCTTTTTCTGCTAACATGACACTGGAGACAAGCCATAGCTTGAAGCATTTCTGGCTAAGCTGTCCCAACATCAGAGATAGAAACATATTGATTATACAAAATTACAGAAGGATCAGACAGGTGGCTAGGCTTGTTTAGAAAGCAAACCTAAAAGACACTAGCTTTGATAATTATCTGCTAGCTGCCCATTTAGAAGCAGAATTTCTAAGGCTAAGGCATGGGGAACAAACAGTTCAAAGAGAAGGGCATCGTCACCCTTCAAGCCGTCCTTGTGATTTTTTGGAAATACCTCACTGGCCAGTTTTAGAAACAGAATGCTTGACTAACAAACCATGACCTGATTCAGCCACTCTCAAGGCTACAGAACTGCAAAGCAAGCCTCTGTATAATTAAGTGATTTTCCAATCTCTTTCTAAATAGCTACCATCCCACACCAGTCACATGCAAGTAAACAGTACCTGCCGTCAGCAGAGCCCGCTGTGTTCCATTGCTCTCCCTTGTATTAGAATAAGAAACCGATTGGCACTTTGGTTTATGAATTTAATGCCTTCTCCAGGATGTTTGTATTGCAAAAAATTCATAAACCGAAACTCATGGGAGTGTAATGCATCCTGGGGAAACTTGCTTTGATTTGGGGGTGTGGTGTGGTAAACTGAGGTATTATCGGGGGGGATTGTAAACCGAGCCGTTATTTTCAATGGATTTTCATTTGTAAATTGCAAATTACATTAATGGAGGCATCCGTAAACCGACGTACACCTGTACTCACAAGCTGAAGTTTCCATACAAATGCCTCTAATTAAGAAATAAATGCTCTTTTCGTAAATTTTAAGAATGATTAATCCCCTACCTACCTACCTACCTACCTACCTACCTACCTACCTACCTACCT
>JAHTLZ010000108.1:4906156-4919360 GCA_023846285.1 Phrynocephalus versicolor
TTTCTTTCTTTCTTTCTTTCTTTCTTTCTTTCTTTCTTTCTTTCTTTTTGACACAATGGTATTCCAAAAAGGAATATTTGGGTTCTTGAAACAAATTGCTACACTGTGCTACAAAGAAAAAATATACTGTATACTAGAAGTAAAGCAACGAAACCAGCGTAGCTTACAAAGATCCTGTGATGTTTTCATTTTCCTTTAGATTCTAGCACTTATGACTGTGGAGCTCTGCTTGAAATAAATAACAATTTACCAGCCATCAAGTCAATTCTGACTTATGGTCACTAATGCTAGGGTTTTCTAGTTATAAGACAAAACAGACATGGCTTATCACTGCCATCTTCAGGGAACAGGCTGGGCTTTCTTCTTTATTAGTATTAATAAAGTCCCTGACCTCTTGATTTGTAGGTACTCCACCTGACTAAGCTATCTAGCTAGTGATACTTGAAATTAGATATAGAAAGTTATTACTGAGGGGCCAAAAGCCACAGGGGTAATAGACACAGAAATAACTTCAGTATCGTCATAGTCCTCTTGCATATGGTTGTGTCTGGGTCAAGATATTCCAGGCTTCATTGCTGAAAATGAGGATCCCATTACTTACATCACAAATCCTGAATGTTTTTTGTTAATGCTCATGAACCAATATGTATTCCAGCAATGTGAATTGGAATGATAACCCTCTGAAAATACATCTAATTCACAAGACCACTCCTTAAAAACCACCAGCAAAAAGCCTGGAGGGAAGAATTTATGCTCACAGTGGTCTCTAAGGTGATATGATCATTTTAAGGTTGGGGAATTATCGCTACTAGTTCCTTCACAGCACAAGGGACTGAAGAAGGAACTGTCTGACAGGAAGGGCTGGCCCCCTCAGGATCTCCCTTTTGCCTCCATCTTCATTACTGAAGAGAACTAAAACAGGACAGCTTGACAGTATTTAATATAGCAAATTCATCATTCTGTGTGAGCAATCAATGCATCTGATTTTGTCATTATTCTGGAATGCTTTAAAAACAGCCATCATTGGCCTAAAGCATCAACCATAGAGCAATCCTCTTCTCTCTGACTGAAACTTATGTCAATTAGATTGCTTTGCATGTCAATCAGGAAAAAGAACTAGTCAATCAGAAGTTACCACTTATTCCATTTTGCTTAGCAGAAGTCATGAAAAAGGTGCACAAAGCAGGAAAAAAAGTTACCTCCAGATATCACTTCCTTTAGAAAACATAGACGACTTGATAACTTCAGGAGCCATCCAGGCATAGGTTCCTGCGGCACTCATTTTAGTTGTTTTGTTCCACTCTCTAGCCAAGCCAAAATCTGTTATTTTCAGGGTTTTGTTATGGATATCATCATTCTCTATCTTCTCAAGCAACAGAACTGCAAAGAGGAAAATGGTTATATTTATTACCTTCATACCCGAGAACACAGAAGCATGATCTATTTACAGCAAGTCCCAAACGCATTACTTGTATTTACCGTGATACATAGCTCTATTTCTTGCATCACAAATTTATGCCAGACCTGTTATAAAATACTGTAATAAATAAAACAGGGGGAACTTGAATTTAATTTTAATAAGCAATTCAGAATAGAATTCATTTCCCTAACTGTGTTTTCTTCCCACAAGAGTGTATGGCTCAAGCAGATGTACTGTATTTTTCCAAGTATTTTTTTACTAAAATTGTTAGGCTAAAAAAATTAGGGTCATCTTATACACAGAAGTAAGCTAATGAGAGAACCACATAGAACAGAAACTGTTGTTTTGGGCAGGACAATTGGGGGTCATCTTATACATGGCAGCGTAAATGGAAAAATACAGTATATGTTCCTTTTAAACAACTATACAGTTTTAGAGGGTGCACAGAGTTTACTTTGATTATCTGTGGATCAAACATGCATGCCTGAGAAACTTCAGACATCACAGTAAATCACTGTTAGCAAAGAACTTGAACAAATTGTCTTTTTTCTATTACAGTTCCCAGAAACCCTTGAGCTAGCAGGGACATTTCAGAGGCTCCGTGTCCCCAGATTCTTTATTATAGATGCAGGAAAGCTTTGGAAACTTTTGCTTCATTTCCACTGAGCACAGCTAGCTAGTTGATCATATCTCCAAAACAGCAAGCTTCTCCTGGAATCAGACTATCAAGAGTACTTTCTTCCATATAGTCCTTCAGTGAAAGACAAATCACAGAAGTGCAAATTGTTCAACTTAAACAATTACATCCCTGACAAGAAACAGAGTTTTATCCCCCACAATATGAAGCACCATTTCTTCAAGCTCACAAGCTACATTTCTCCTCTTTAAATGCAAACCTCTCTGCATCAACAACACTTGATCCCAGCCACTTGAGCCTTGGATTTCTCTTCCCAGTACCTGGGGCTTGGCTTCAGTCTCTTATCTTCAACTACAGTGGCCTCAAGTCCTAAAAGGGGCTAATAAAGAATGGCAAGGCCATTCCTCCTGTCAGAGGAGAGGAAAAAGAGAATTGTTTCCCTCTTCCAGTTGAGGCCAGAGGTTTCTGGATGAGATCAACTACCTGGATCCAGCTCAATCGGGCTTCAGGCCTGTTTATGGGACTGAAACGGCACTGGTTGCCTTGGTAGATGACCTACACAGGGAAATTGATAGGGGATCTGTGTCCCTTTTGGTTTTACTGAACTTTCAGCTGCTTTTGACACTATTGACCACAACATCCTCCTGACTCGTCTCTCTGAAATGGGACTTGGGGGCACTGTCTTACAGTGGCTTCAGTCCTTCCTGCAGGAGAGAATGCAGAAAGTGGTGTTAGGGGACTCTTGTTCAACACTATAGCCACTGACCTGTGGGGTCCCTCAGGGTTCTGTTCTGTCTCCTATGTTATTTAACATTTATAGGAAGCCACTGGGGGAAATTATCCAGAGTTTGGGGGTTAAGTGCCACCAGTATGCAGATGACACTCAACTCTGCCTCTGGTCACCTCCGGATTCCAAGGAAGCTACTTCGACTTTAGATCACTGCTTGGTTTCAGTAATGAACTGGATGAGTAGGAACAAACTGAAACTAAACCGAGACAAGACAGAGGTGCTTCTGGTCAGTCAAAGGGGAGAGATGTGACCTGTACTGGATGGGATTACCCCCAATTGAAAAAAGAGGTATGTAGCTTGCTCCTGGACTCATCCTTATGCTGAGACACTTAAGTCACAGCTGTGGCCAGGAGTAGTACGTCAGTTACACCCATTTCTTGAGAAACCTGCTCTGGTCACTGTGACAAATGCCCTAGTGACCTCCTGGCTGGACTACTGTAATGCACTCTATATGGGGCTGACAATAGAATGTCTCAGGAAACTTCAACGGGTCCAAAACGCAGCAGCCAGATTGCTGACTGGAGTAGGTTACAGAGATCATATTACACCCCTATTAAAACAGCTTCACTGGCCGCCAATCAGCTACCGGGCACAATTCAATTTGCTGACCTTAACCTAGAAAAGCACAAAAGGGCCTGGGTGCAAGCTATCACAAAGATTGAATCTCACAGTATGAATCAGCTCAGATGCTAAGGTCACCAGGAGTGGCCTTTCTCTCTATCCTGCCACTTTCACAGATGCGTCTCAAAAGAACATACGAAAGGGCCTTCTCTGTTGCTGCTTCCAGAGTTTGAAACTCCCTCCTGCTGGAGGCCAGGACTGCCACACCTCTACTGTCTTTCCGGAATCATGCAAAGGCCTTCCTTTTCAGGCAAGCTTTCCCTGACTGAGAGACTACAGTGGAACCTTGACTTACGACATTAATCCATTTCGGAGGTCTAGACATAAGTCAAACATGCCTTAAGTCAAACGAACTTTTCCCATAGAAAGTAATGGGAAAGTGGATTAATCCGTTCCAGATGATGAAAAAGACCCCTGAAAACAGCAATTTAACATAAATTTGACTGGGATAGGAGATTCCTTCTGGGGATGTAAATGAAATGTCTCTTCAAATAGAGGAGGCGGCAGTGGAATTATAGTCCACAAGTTATACGCCTCCACTTTTTAATGTTCATAGCAACAATGTCTAACATTTAAGTTTTACTGATTTTTAACCTGACGTTCCAAGTTCTGAACAACTCTATGCTTACCATTAGAGTCCCACAACTTTACAGCTCCCCAACTAAAATGCTTCCATTGTGGACCAGAATTCTGCAGCCAGATTTTTTACAAGACTGAGCCGACTGTCTAACCAGGAAGGCCAGCCCTGGGCTCCTGGCCCTTCTCCTCTGGCAGCAGCGGCGGCTTCGGTGAGGCCGAGGACCAGCTCCAGGTGCTCGGAGCTGGCCTCGCCGAAGCCACCGCTGCTGGAGGAGAGGAAGAAGGCAGGAGCAGTTTGGAGGTGGCAGTCGCGATGCTGGGTCGTGGCTGCCGCCCGATGCCGGGGCTCCAAGCTGTAAGTCAAAGCCTGCGACTCAAGTCAAACAGGCCCCTTCTTGCTGCAAGTCAAATATGATGCAAGTCAAGCAGCATGTAAGTCAAGGTTCCGCTGTATGTGACTTTTATATGGATTACCATGCATGATTACATTGACTGATTTCATAAGATTATCAGTGTTTTCTATGTTAGTTTCCATTCCTCACAATGGATTTTTTTTCTTTTTGTATACTCTTTGTAGCTTTAGTGTTACCTTTAATGTTATAAGATGCCTCTTCTAGTTCCCTGTTCTTAACTTGAGTACAGTATGGGCTGTATATTGTCCCTCACTATTGTAGCTACCTTGGGTCCTTTTCCAAGGAGAAAGGTGGGGTAAAAATATTCAAATAAAAATACATTCATCCATACCACACTATACTGTGATTTAGCATAATGTCAAAACTCTGTCAATCCTGCAGGCTTAATGTCTAATTTTGAGACTTAACTCTCCTTACGATAAAATCTGTGGCTAGAGAGAGAGAGAGAGAGAGAGAGAGAGAGAGAGAGAGAGAGAGAGAGTTGCTGGACTAGAGTACTGTATTGCACATTACAATGCAAAAGATTAAGAGAAGAATGCTTTTAAATATGGAGGGAAATGTCCTTTCACATTCAAAACCAGTATATTTCAGAGAAGATTGGAATAGAACTCTGCTCATTATCCAACTTCAATATCCAGTTAACCCTGCTTCTTCAACTGCAACAATTATATTCAAACACAGAGACAGCCGCAGTTCGAAGTCTGATTTACAAAAGCTAACCAGTTAAAACTTTCCAGAGCTGAGGAATGTGTTTAAGCAAAGGGCTAGTAACCTCTAACTCTTTCAATGGTGGGAAATGTTTAATATTTTACTATGATAACCTACATTAGTGTGCACCAGAGCACCTGAAATATTAACAATGTAAGTGGCAAAAAATTATATTGAAACTCAGTGTTCAAAATGGCAGTAATTGGTACTGAGGGAATGTCGTAAATGTAACAATATGAAAATGATGCCCTTTGTGTTGTAAAGAAAGGTTTATTGTTTCACATTCTGTACACACAAAGCAAAATTCCACAAATTCCATGCCAGTCAATCAGGTCGAAACCAAACATAAACTGACTTGGAAAGCCAGGTTTCATTTTACTAAGACAAAACAGCAGGCATAGCATTTCTGGCTACCTACTTGACATAAACAAACTAAACAGGCTCCAGGGCCTGGTGACTGAACAAATTCTTGTGGTCTGTTGCCTAGCAACCTCTACTAGGCCATCCTCTTTCAACTTCTGCAGATATTTGGCCCTCATTAGCTTCATATCAAAACAAGTGACCTTCGCAACCTTGGACATTCTGTGCACTCAACCATACCTGACTAAATTTACAAAATACGGATTGCAGAATGTGGCACTTACCACACACACATATATAGTAATCATATATTTAGATGAGGAAACTACAGGTAAACCACTGAGTAAAAACAGATTTGTAGAACCTGACCAACCCACAAGAACTGAGATTTGCAACTATGCTGCAAGTATTGGACCATACCTAAAAGCCAAAATTTATTTTGACATCAAGAGAGGAAAGTGTATTTTTGAAACTGTTCATGCATTTACAGATTTTGAAGGATGTATTTCTATCAAGTCTATTCATTATCTAGAACAATAACAAAATGACTTTTTTCAGTGAAACTCAAGCCTAGAAAATTAACTTATCCAAACACTGCTTTTTCAAATCTCTCCCACTTTTCTTTACTTAGCATATGGTACAACTAGGAGCATGTGGTACAACTAAAGGGAAAAAAACCAAGGTGGAAGGTGAAAAACTGCATGGAAACTAAAGGATTAAGGAGAACATAGTGTCATGATCTGGGCCACAGCAATTGTAGGATCAGGGCCAGGAAGGACCTGCCTGTGTAACAGCTGCAAGGCTGCTCCTGAGTTCCACCTGGAAGCCTGATGGAAGACATCTTTAAAACAAAAGCAAAGTGTTCTGCTTATATACCACCCCATATCACTTCAAGTAGTCTCTGGGTTTACAGTTTTTAATTTACCAACTTCGGAAGGATGGAAGGCTGAGTCAACTATGAGCCTGCTCTCTGGGGCTGTGAATAGTTTTACCTTCAGTAACAGGCATTTAACCACTGCGCCACAGGGCAGTGTCTCTCCCTTCCAGAACTTGCCTCAGCAAGGAAGTTCTTCAGCTGTGCTGTGGTTAACATCTTGCCTTGCCTTTTGCCTTGCCTTGCCATTCTTGCCTGCCTAGCTCCTGAACCTGTGCTCCAGCCTCTGTTTTGAATCTGACTTAGTAACTTTTGAACTTGGAACCCTTTGTGGTGGATTTGGGCCCAGAGCCCTTACTTTCCAGCTGAAGGCTGCCTGGAGTACCTGGCCTGTGACACCTAGTTGTGCAAACTCATGTTAAAAGTCTGACCCTTGAAGTTCCAACCATTAAATAACAGGGTGGCTGGATAGTTCAATGAAATGGGTGCCTGCCTCTAGTACTAGAGGAGCCTGATTCCCCCCTGTGCCTCAGTCTGTGTGGTCCTGGGCAAGCTGCATAGTCTGAGAGAATGAGAAGGGAATGAGAAACCACTTGTGAGGCCGCTGTACTTAGAAAATCCTCCAACAGACTTCACAGCATATGATTATTAGCAAGTTGCAGCTAACCCAGGCATGTCCAAACTTCGGCCCTCCTGATGTTTTGGACCACAGCTCCCAGAACTCTTAAGTTTAGACTACCAATGGCAAAGACTGTGGGAGTTGCAGTCCAAAACATCTGGAGGGCCGAAGTTTGGACATGCCTGAGCTAACCCCTCTTTTATACTTGATCCCAATAGGTTTTAGAGTGTAAGGCATAATGATCAATCATAGATATTCAGATTGTTTCTGGAGAGCCATTTGAAAAATATAAAGCATATTCCCATGTATAATTATTTTGGGCTGGGAAAGTGGGGGTGTCTAATACATGGGGGCATCTTATAGATGGGGATAATACAGTAATTAATTGGGAAGAATTATCCAGTAGTAGAATTTACTGGGTCTGGGAGTGCAGTGTGTTTTTGAAAGTGCAGCGTGTTGAAGATTTTTTTTAAAAAAAAAAAACAGTAATGTACTACCTACACTCTACAACTGATATGCAATGAGAACTCTAAGTGGGGATTCATAATAAGCAGATCAGGAAAGTAATTTTAAACTTGTACTTCTCTGTCTACAAGGGGCATGGTGGCTCAGTGAACTAAAGCTCCGAAAACTGCCGGCTGCAAAGTTGGCAGCTCGGCGGTTCTAATCCCAGGTGCCACGCAGCGGATTGAGCTCCCACTGTTAACTCCAGCTCCTGCCAACCTAGCAATTCGAAAGCATGTAAATGCAAGTAGATAAATAGGTACCGCCGTAAAAAGTGGGAAGGTAAAACAGTGTTTCCTTGCAGCCATGCTGGCCACATGGCCATGGACTTGCACAACACTGGCTCTTTCGGCTTGAATACGGAGATGAGCATCGTCCCTAGAGTTGGACATGCCTACCCCGCATGTGGGGGGGGGGGGGGAATCTTTACTTTTACCTACAGTGGTACCTTGTATAAAAGAATTAATTGGTTCCAAATGAAATTATGTTAAGCAAATTTTCCTTTATACAAATTTCCCCTAGGAATGCATTGAAAACAGAGTAAACTCATTTTTATGTTATACGGATTTGCCCCATAAGCGATTATGTTAAGCAAATTTCCCCTATCTTCTGAATTTTTATGTTGTACAGATTTTTTGTTATACAAACTGTTTGTTATACAAGGGTCCACTGTACTTCTCTGTCTAACTTTTGAATAGATATTTGAGAATTTTGATGTCCATGCACATATTTATTTTTATATGCACTCTTAATTCTTATACACTCTGTATGACAAACAACATGGTGCAGGGTATACAGTGATAGGCTAGGGATTAGAAGGCAGAGTTTGGCCATGGAAATGCACTGGGAGGTGGCATTGGTAACAACCCTCTCTAAATATTTTACGTACCTTGAAAACAATATTAAGGTCCCTGCTAACTCAAATGTGACTTGATGGCACATATCAAACAAACCAGTATTTCTTTTTTTATGTACATTCTTAATTCTTATACAGTCATTTTAATATTTTTTCACATTCTACCTATATGCTTGTCTTTTTTAAATAAGCATGGTTTCCTTTCCTTTGATCACTCAGCTTTAAAACAGCATTGAACATTATATTGGGTCCGCTAGTAACTCACACAATTAAATGTTCCAATAAAACACAAATGATGCTATGGTGGGTGTACTGCAAAGGGACTGTGGAAATGAGTACAACAGAAACATGACAGTTCTGACAGCTAATGGTCTTCTACTGTTAAACGTGATAGGAATGACATCGTTTCCAATGGGAGATGGTGCTGTTATGGAAATATGTGTGTATTTGAGACTAGGACATAAGAAATTAGAAAAACAAATACTGGTATATTTCACAATAAATCTTCTCTGGGGGGAAAAACTTCTAAGGAAAAGACCTGTGATCCTTTTTTTGTAGAAGGCTGCCTCTACAAAAATGTTTACACAAGCAAAGCCAAACAAAGCAAGCCTCTGTTGAATGTTGCCAACATACCACACTCCTCTTTAAAATCTAACACTGTCTTAAGAACTGGTGGGATTTCCAACTGTCTCTCTGACCATGACCAACAAAATATACAATAATGTTAGATGTAGGACAATTTCCCAGGATGACATATGTTGTTATGTTTGTAAACAGACTGGATTTTCCTCTGACATGAAAGTAATCACCCAAGATATGTGTTATGAGGGTTATAGGTCACAATATAGGAACATAGAACAGTTATGAATTTGCAATGTGTATGCATAACACTCATGTTCTTGCTGCCAGATGGGCGGTATAGAAATCGAATGGATGGATGGATGTTGACATGAGCTTACAAATCTGAAAAGCAGGACTCCGTCCTGATCACTTAAGACCCCTGTGAGGACTTCAATGCCTGTTATAGACATGCATTCAAATATACTGCCCCTGTTCCCCCCCACCACCTCCATTCATTTTATATGGAGGACACTAGTTCACCCTCATCTTGGATGAGCATCTAAATTTTAGCACCGTTGGGTGAGGCTTTGCACTTCATGCACGCAACAATGCTCCCATGCGTGTGACTCCCCACCAAATGGCTTTGTTCATGACCAGGACCAAAGGATTAAGAATGATTGTTTTTGGTGCATGGGGGGAAGAGGAGCCATGCGAGGAGGGAGTCAGAGTTATGTAGACATGCATCTTAGAGGAAACTGAATGCATCAGAGAAACACCATCAGGCTACACTCCGTTAGTAGTCCAAGGGCCAGATGCAGGGGAGTGGTATCAGGAGACAGATATCTAGTCTCATGCGCTCCCAAACGCATCTGGTGGGGCCACTGTGAGATACAGGAAGCTGGACTAGATGGGCCTTTGGCCTGATCCAGCATGGCTCTTCTTATGTTCTTACGTTCTTATGATGATCACCAGCAGCGACACTCAAGCTAGCTCATGTTATTACTGCAAAGAAGGCAATTATATAATATAATTATAGTATACCTATTATCAATATATTAAACCTCAAAAACTGTATGATAAGCTGCGAAGAGAGGCAAAGAGAAAGTCTGGAGCTACAAAACACACATCACTGCAACATGCAATGTGAGAAGCATGAATCAGGGAAAATCCAACTTCATGAAACAAGAAATAGTGATATTTGCTGAGAGGGACCCAAATGGCATTTTCAACCATAAAGTGTTTTAACTTTAGGAATTAGAAACCTAATGGGGTGGCACTGAGGTGAAATGTGTGGCAAACATCTTAGAGGGATGAAAACAAATGTTTACATTCTCAGGTACATCATTGGTTGTTAACCTTTGACCCTCCAGATGTTTTGCACCTCCAGCTCCCACAATTTTTGACCATATTTATTTATTTATTTATTTATTTTTATATTTATATCCCGCTTATCTCCAACGAGGACTCTAAGCGGCTAACAACAGATCATAATACATCAAGAACAAATAACAAAATAGCAAGTTAAAACAAACAGTATAACCCCATACTGGTTGGGGTTTCTGAGAGCCAAAGTCCAACACTTCTAGAGGGCCAAATTTTGAGAAACATTGATTATGTAATTTAGAAGGATCTGAAGTTATTTATTTAAGTGATTTCAATATGCCTTAAAGGGGCATCATCATTACAAGGTAGCTTGCAAAATGACAAAACACTGATATACGACTACAATACTATAAAACACATAACAAAAGAAGCAGCTAATGATGGAGCAAAATGGTAACTGGAATAAAGATGTGCTGACATTTAGGAGGCTTTTCTGAAAGCCAGCAGCATGAAGCCGTATGTATTTGCCTGGAGGAGGAATTCCACAGGTAGATTTCAGGAGCACTCTAAAATGTCTTCCTGGCTCTCTGGAAGAGTGTGGCCCCACCCAGAGTGAGAACTAAGCTCCCATTCAGATCACCAGATTTCTTAACTCACAGTACTCTTATCTTGCCTTGCTCTTTGTTTGAATTGGCCTGTAAAGTCCAGCCCCTTCGGACCATGCTGCTCTGTGCCTTCCAAGAAGAAGCCTGGCATCCATCTTGCCATGTGGACTTTTAAGAACTCTCTCCTGGCAAATTACATCCCTTGCCATGTTTGGACTTTTATACCTGCTTTGATAAAGAGGGCTTGTGCTCTCGAAAGCTCAGCAATTTTTTTTTATTTTTCTACTAGCAGCCTATGAAGGTATCACCCTGTGAGGAAGACAGGCGGTATATAAGCGTAATAAATAAATAAATAAATAAAATGTTTTATTTTAACATGATGAATGAAATATTTTAAGAGAGGGTGTGCTAATGGATCCAGAACAAGTCAGACATGCTTATATCCCACCAATGCCAATGTGAAGAATTCGTTATAACTAACTCAGTTCCAAAGGAAAGTAAGAGCAACTGATTTGTTTACATCTAGTAGCACCCAACGGATAGTTTGAAAGATTTACTATTTTTGCTATTCTATGAATCCTTGTGCCCTAATAAATTTGCTACATTAGGAATCATAGAATCATAGAGTTGGAAGAAACCTCAAGGGCCATCCAGTCCAACTCCCTGCCATGCAGGAACACCCATCACAGTATTTCCGACAGATGGCCATCCAGCCTGTGCTTAAAAACCTCCAAAGAAGGAGACTCCACAACTCTCTGTGGCAGTATATTCCATTGCCAAACAGCTCTAACCATCATGAAGTTCTTCTTAATGTTCAAATGGAATCTCTTTTCCTCTAGTTTGAAACCATTGCCCCGAGTCCTAGACTCTGAAGCCTTGGGAAAAAAACCTGTTCCCTCTTCAATGTGACATTCTTTCAAATATTTAAACATGGCTATCATATCCCCCCTCAGCCTTCTTTTTGAAAGGCTAAACATTCCCAGCTCTCTAATCCGTTCCTCATAAGACCTTTCTTCCAGACCTTCAACCATCCTGGTTGCCCTCCTCTGCACCTGCTTGTGGTTGTCAACATCCTTTTAAAATTGAGGCGCACCGAACTGGACACAGTACTCCAGGTGAGGTCTGACCAGAGCAGAATAGAGTGGCACTATCACTTCCCTTGATCTAGATCTAATTTTTGTCCCAATTGGATCCAGTAGAGAGATGAATGGGACTTGTGAGTCAATAGTAACACGACCCCCGTTGATTTCAGTGGGACCGCTCTAAATAGGACTAGAATACTAGATCAAGATTTTATGCTACCTCAGGCCTCTGAAAAGAACTAACATGGCTCCTCTTTCGGATTGCATAAAATGATCGTGGACAATTATTTCCAGCTGGCAGATATTACTGTCCCACTGAAGTGTTAAGATTTCGACAACACTCATAAAGAGCATCGAAACCTGAACATGGCAATCGTTTCTTGACTACAAACTACAGAAGATAAATCATTGCTCCTGTGTTCATGTTTTAGAGGAAGGAGGGAGAAGGCCGGCTTATCAGGCTTGAGTTAAAAGCACACCTGTTAAAGCAAACATTTCATTAGCATTGGAAAGAACAAAGCAGAGTTGTTCTGCCCAGACTGGCATGTCTGGGGCTGATTCAACCAAAGCTACCGCACTCACTTCAGAAAGATCCCTTTTGGCAATGAACTTTGAAGCGAGTAACTGATTTCCCTACTCTTCCAGTGGAATTCTGCAGCTGTACGAATGCCAGAGGAATGATGAGGGTGCGAGTTAAATGCAACATAAAACAATCCACATGTTCTTATCATTTAAAGAAACCATTTGCTCAGCATTAAGGGTTACTTCCTCTCCCTCCTTAATAGAAGGGCAAGTTAGTGAAACGCAGAATGTAAAGTCTAGATCCAACATATGTCTGTCCAACTTTTAAAAGTTCAAATGCAAATGTATGTGAATATTTTCCATTTCTAGGTTTGATTTTTAAGTCTAGCAAACTGAGTTGTGACTCTGAAAATGCAACCTGAGCCTCACTTGTTAAATGATGTCCAAATATTTTTCAAAATTTCCCCTCCCTCTGCACCTGCATCCCAAAACAAATTCCAGCAATTTATTACATCCATCTTCCAAGACTGGCACAAATATTTAAACATAGCTGTCACATCTCCCCTCAGCCTTCTTTATGAAAGGCTAAACATTCACAGTTCCCAAAGCCACTCCAGTATTCCTGCCAAGAAAACCTCATGGACATGGGGTCACAAAGAGTTGGTCACGACTGTAACGACACAACACACACACACACACACACACACACACACACACACACACACACACA
>JAHTLZ010000108.1:4919370-4937982 GCA_023846285.1 Phrynocephalus versicolor
ACACACACACACACACACACACACACACACACACACACACACACACACAAGCCGTTCCTCATAAGACATTTCCTCCAGAACTTCAACCATCCTGGTCGCCCTCCTCTGTACCCGCTCAAGGTTGTCAACATCCTTTTTAAATTGAGGTGCACAGAACTGGACACAGTACTCCAGGTCGGGTCTGACCAGAGCAGAATAGAGTGGTACTACCACTTCCCTTGATCTAGACATGGTGCTTCTGTTGATGCAACCAAGAATCACATTGGTTTTCCTGGCCACTGCATCACACTGCAGACTCATGTTCAATTTGTGTTCCACCAAGACTCCCAGATCCCTTTCACAGGTACTATTTTCCAGTCAGATATCTCCCATCCTACATCTGTGCAATTCATTCTTTTTACCTAGATACAGCACCCTACATTTCCCTCTGATGAAACCCATTCCACTCTTGTCTAGCACACCATCTTCATTTCCAAGTCCTTCAACCCAGTCATTCTTCCTGTCCTCCCTTTACTGCCAAGGTCTCATGTTTGTGCCTGGTCAGTTTCTGGACCAACTCTGAAAACTTCAGTTGAAATCTTGGTAAGTTGCTTTTTAAAGAAAAAGACTTTGGAGCACTGAGCAACAGTGTTCAGGAGTGGCTTGACAAGAGGAATATGACATTTGAAGCCCATGTCCAGGATCCGTCTATGTGTGGTGGCTCTTGATGCACTAACTCCAGCCTCCGTCCACTCCTTGTGAAAGTCACCAACACTTTTGAATGGCCTTTTCCTGACAATCCTCTCCAGGCTGCAGTCATCCCTGCTGCTTGTGCACCTTTTTCTTCCACACGTTTCCCTTCCACATATCTTTCGATTGATGTGCTTTGATACAGCACTTTGGGAACATCCAACTTCTTTTGCAAGCTGTACCTTTATGGTGGGTGTCAATGATGGTTTTCTGTACAACTGTCAGGTCAGCGGTTTTTCCCATGATTGTGATTCCTTAATTGAGAGATCAATTAAAGGCTCAGGAATGTTTTGCGGGTGTTATGGATTCATTGATTAGAGTGGGGCACTTTGAGCCTAGAATATTTAATCTTTTCACACTATTCTAATTTTCTGAGATTGTGAATTTGGTGTTTTCATAAGCTGTATGCCAGAATCATCACAATTATAAAAAGAAGGCTTGATATATCTCGCTTTGCATGTAATGAGTCTATCTCATATATGTATTAGTTTCACCTTTTGAGTTGACTTACTTAAATAAATGAACATTTGCACAATGTTCTAATTTTTCAAGTTTCACCTGTATTTCCTTCGATATTTTAAGTTGCCTTGGGCCCTTTCTAAGGAGAAAGGTGAGGCTAATATATTTTGAATAAAGCAAATAAATAAAAGGAAATTAAAGAGTAATTAGTAAAGGTAATATCACTCCCACTTGTTCTTCCACTTTTGCAATATGAGCTCTACCTCTACATTTCAAACTCTCCCCGAAAAATGCAAGAATTACTTATAACTCATTACTTCCAAGCTTTGAAATTACCAGTGGCAGGGCATGAATTATATTGAAAAACTGTATCATAATGTACTGCTTTGCTACTTTTAAGTAAATTCTAGTTGCTGAAATTTCTAAAATTGACTCTTTTATGAAAAAGTTTAGTGCAAGTTCTCTTAAAGATCACTTTTTAAAATTGTCACACATTCGATACAACTCTAAATATAAACTCTGTATGCTTTTATTCTCAGACTGAGATAAAATCAGTAGAAACTTGGTACCTTTGTATTAGAACTTTGTTACTTTTCAAGGACACCTACATTCACAACTGGTAACATAAGTTCATTCTAAAAAGAAATAAAGAGACAGTGAACAAAGAAGCCATTGATTCAGATTAACATTGATAGTTTACTGGCAGTAAATGAGAAAGCTTTCTATCACAGGGCAAAATAACATTGTGCATACATATTTATAAATGATGACTAAGTGACAGCATTTTAAACTACTTTTGACTTCTCCTACACTACAGTCAAGCTAACAAAATGCAAAAATGCCTTTTTTGTGAGTTTAAAATACATCAGCCCAAAGCGTATTGCTGATTTACACATATGTAAGGAAAACAGGGTAAAGATTTGACAACAAATTGCTGCTTGTCATTAAAATGCTGTTTAAAACACCTAATTAACTAGCAGCAATTTGCTTCCAAGACTTACATGAGTTCCCTTACATGAGATAAAATGGCAATAGGTCTCTGCTCCAAATCTTCCTGTTTGTGCAACTGAGAGCAACAATTCCATCAATGTATGCCGCAAATGCATCTAAAGGTTACTTACTGGTTGGCCATTTGGATCCTTTTTAGGAGAAAGGTGGGGCAAAACTATTTTAAATGAATAAATAATACAGAAGCCCAAACACCCATAATGGATAAATGCTTAAGATGTATAATATAGTGTCTGTTGTACACAGATCTATCCATGTACTGAAACTGCTTCACTTGTCTTGGCAGCTTCACCAACAAAACCACCAACACAGCAAAATGTTTTCGCAAGTTGGACTAGACCTTTTCTATCTACCCAGGATCACATTGATAACAACCCCAACACTGTCATTTTAATGCAAACATATTTACCCTTACTGTATGCACATAGTAACTAAGAATTTTAATGCATCGTAAACACACACTCACTCACTCACACACACACACACAGAGAGAGAGAGAGAGAGAGAGAGAGACTTAATTTTATAAGTTTTGCCTTTGCCATTTTTCCTGGAAATATTCAGATACTGGGCACAGTTGGTGTCATGTTTTTCACAGATAGGCAAACAGGCACACAGTTGGAATGCCAGCAACACACAGGATAGCAAGAAACTGCATGTTTGGGCAGAAGTATATGACATATATGATTTTGGGATAAGCTAGTTCCATGTAGGGCACTGCCTTAAGCATGAGCCATGCAACAAGGAACACAAAATCATGATCTATTCTTGGCACCTTGCTTTTAGAAGGAAGTGAACAGGGCTACAGAGACATCAGCAAGGGTTGCCTCCCACGTCTTCCACCCGCCAACCATTCCATCTGGGTGGAACCAGTTCTACCTTTACAAATCAAAGCAGATCAGGCTAATGAATGGAGAGAGCAATTCTATCAGGAGCGGTGGCTGATGCAGAACTTCCCTGTTTAGACAGTAGACTTCTGCTTGCTGGAGGCTTGGGGAAGCCGGAAATGGCTTTCCTTGTCATCATCCTTTAGAGCTTCCTGAGGCATCTACCTGGCTGGTGCTGAGAACATCTACTAGATGAGAAAAACCTACAGGCTGCCCCAGTGTGGCAACTGTTAATTTCTTATACATATCCAGCAAATACCATGGAAGGTGTCTAGCCCTATTGAGGATTATAGAAGCACTTTTGATGGCTCAGAAAAGAGAGCAAAGCAAACTCTGGAAGGCAGAAAACTATTCCCCTGCCCCCAGCCTTGCAAATATCTAATGTCCAGGATGGAATTCTTTACAGTGCTATGATTTCTTTGTCCTAGTTCAGTCCTCAGATGCACTCAGTAGGAAACACCCCCTTCAATCCACAAAATCAGAACCAGGAGATTCATTTTGTCACAGTCTGAAAATATTAAAGAAAAAAACCCCACAGAAACGCATATTTATACAGTTCTCCATAATGGGTTTACTGGGATGAGCCACTAGAGGGGGCGAGAGAGAAAGCTATGTATAGCATCCACCTTTTTCATGTACTGTACTGTACAGCTATTTCCATATCTGAGGGGGAGGGGGAGGCATGGAATGGTCTGTACTCGATTTCAAGACAAGACAATGACTACATGTTCTGTTTTAGTTCTTTTCAGATTATGAGAAAGTTCACGATAGCCTGACCATTTTGCACAAGTAGATGGTTAGAACCAGAGCAGCTGTGTTCCTGCAAAGCATTCCATCTACTACTATAACTGGAAAAATTTCCTTCAGAAACTCATGGCAGTACAAATGCAGTTACACCTTCCATTTACACAACATTGCCACATTTTTTTCATCCACACAACAGAATACTGGAATCCAAAATAGCCAGTTATTGAGCCCATAGTAGAGAACAATATTTGCAAATTGGTCACACTAAGCAGAGTTTTGGAAACATGACTTCTTGGACTTCTATTCCTAGAATCCACCAGCCAACATGGCCAGTACTTATTATTTGTTTAGTTTAGTTATAGGCCACATTTCTCCCAATAAGGAGACCCGAGATGGCTCACAATAGTAAAAGAGTAGAATTAAAAATGTAAGTTAAACATTTTTTTAAAATTAACTGCACACAAATTTTAAGCACAATTGAATAATTGAAATCGAGTAAACCCTAAAACCTACTTAACTTTAACCATTCAAGGACTCAATCATCATTGTTAAAAGCCTGCCTTAAAAGATGGATCTTCAGCTGTTGGTAACAGCATAAAAGGGAGGTTGCTAACCTGACCTCCCAAGGGGGAGCATTCCATTACTTGGGAGCAACTACAGAGAAGGCCCTCACTCGTGCCCCTATCAGCAGCACCTGCAGTGACCATGGGATGACAGGCACTTTGAACTGGGCCCAGAAACAGACTGGGAGTCAGTGCAGTTGTTGTTAACAAAGGTGTTATATGCCCCAGCCTGGTTGCTGTATTTTGAATCAGCTGATGTTTCTGAACCACCTTCAAAGGCAGGCCCACATAGAGCAGGAGATAAATCACACACATGTCACTGCAACTAAATCGAACGTCTCAAAGAATGGGTGCAGCTGGTGGACCAATTTTAAGTGGGCAAAAGCACATCCAGGCTTGGGGTTGAATCCAGGAGTACATCCAAGCTTTCCGAGAGAGTGTAACTCCATTCAGCACGGGTTGTATCCCTGTTTCCTCATCTCCCTTTTGATTGACCAGGGGCATCTCTGTCTTGTATGGATTAAGTTTCAGTTTGTTTGGCCTCCTTCAGCCCATTACTGATAACAGAGAATGGTTTTTAGAACCAAAACAGCTTCCTTGGAATTAGATGGCAAGGATAAGTAGAGCCGGGTGTCATCTGCATATTAGTGACACCAAACCTTGAAACTCCAGACCTCTCCCAGTGGATTATTGTAGATGTTAAAAAGCATGAGGGACAAGGCAGTACCCCCAACCCCACCTTCTGAGTTATCCCTTCCAGGAATGACTGCAGCCACGGCAAAACAGTGTCTTCCCGTTCCATCCCAGAGACACACCCCAGAAGGATAGCATAGTTGGTGATATCTATCTATCTATCTATCTATCTATCTATCTATCTATCTATCTATCTATCTATCTATCTATCTATCTATCTATCTATCTATCTATCTATCTATCTATCTATCTATCCTTGGAAAAGTACCCAAAGTGGCTTAAAATAATGAGGGACAATATGCAGCCCAGAACATTTAAGGCATATTTAAGTTAAGAACAGGAAATTAGAAGAGGCATCTTAGAACATTAAAAGGTAAAATTAATGCTGCAAAGAGCACACAAAAAGAAAAAGAAAATCCCATTATGAGGGGTGGAAACTAACATGGAAAACACCGGTGTTCTTATGGAATCAGTTAATGTAATCATGCATGGTAATCCATATAAAAGTCACATAGCAGATATTCCATTATTTAGGGAAAGCTTGCCTGAAAAGGAAGGTCTCTGCATGCTTCTGGAAAGACAGCAGAGATGGGGCAGTCCTGGCCTCCAGTGGGAGGGAGTCCTAAAGTTTAGGAGAAGAAGGCCCTTTCATGAGTTCTTCTGAGAGGCACCTGTGAAAGTGGTGGGATGGAGAGAAAGGCCTCTCTTGATGACCTTAGCACCCAAGCCAGTTCATACAGTGAGATTCAATCTTTGAGGTAGCTAAGACCTAGGTCATATAGTGCTTTGTAGATTAAGGTCGGCACTTTGATTTGTGTCTGATAGCTGATTGGCAGCCAATGGAGCTGCTTTAGTATGGGTGAAATGTGATTTCTATCACCCAACCCAGTCAGCAATCTGGCTGCTGCATTTTGGACCCACTGAAGTTTCCTGAGACCTTCTATTGGTAGCCCCACATAGAGCGTATTACAGTAGTCCAGCCAGGACGTCACTAGGACATGTGTCACAGTGGCTAGAGCAGGTTTTTCAGGAAACAGGCATAACTGGCATACTAGTTGTAAGTGTATAAATGCACTCTTGGCCACAGTTGTGACCTGGGCATCGAGGGCTCATGGATGAGTCCAAGAGCAGCCCCAAGCTTATGCACCTCTTTTTTCATTTGGGGGGTGGGGTGTTAATCCCATCCAGTACAGATTGCATCCCTATCCCTTGATCTCCTTTTCAAATGACCAGAAGCACTTCTGTCTTGTGTGGGTTTAGTTTCAGTTTGTTCCTCCTCATCCAGTTCATTACTGAAGCTAAGCACTGATCTAAAGTCAAAATAGCTTCCTTGGAATCCAGAGATGACGAGAGGTAGAGTGGAATGTCAGCAGCAGACTAGTAAGAGTTAACCCCAGAACTCAGGATAATTTCCCTCAGTGGTTTCATATAAATATTAAATAACATAGGAGACAGAATAGAACCCTGAGGGACCCCGCAGGTCAGTGGCCACTGGGAGGTCCAGTAGAACCAACAGGGAGACACTCCCTCATCTGGTTTCCAAGCATCGGTCACCCACCAAGGTGATCAAAACTGTTCTTGTCCCATAGGATGAAACTGGCTTAGATAATCTTTTGACATTTGTGATGTAACTTCAAATAATAATTGCACACCTTCAAGTTATCATAGACTCATGCTGACTTTTTTTCAGGTAGTGAATACTCAGAAGGAGTTTAAAATTCCTTTTTTTCTGGGAGCATCCATAGGAAGATGGTATTTAGATTCACTTAAGTTATACTGCGAATACAGTACGACTGCCATATCCGGGGGGGGGGGGATTTGTTCCAGGACCCACCGCAGATAGTGAAATTCGCGGATAAGAGCAAACAATCTTATCCAAGGATAATGTTGGCAGCAGTGGTAGTAGGGTGCTGAAGCAAAAGCTTTTGCCCTCGACACCCCTCAAATGCTTGGTAGTGTGGCGTTGGCAACGAGGAGGGAATAAAGTTTTTCATTTTTCTTTTCTTTTTGCCGCCGCTGCCAGGCTCAGCAGCGGCGGCAGTGAGAAGTGAAGAAAACAAAATAATACTTACCGATGCCGAGCCTTCCTCGCTGCCACCACTGCCAGTCAGCCACCCTCTTCACTGCTGGGCTCAGCGGCCAGCCTGCTCGGGGTGGCGAGGAGGACTAGGCATTGATAAATGTTCTTTTGTTTTCTTTCCTCCTTGCCACCATGGCCACCACTGGCCAGCCACCTTCTTCGCTGCCAGCTTTGCGGCTACTGTTTGTGACAGTAGGCTGTTTTAGGCTACTGTTTGCGACAGCTTTCTTTACAGCTACTGAATTATTTCAAAAATGTTTCCCCCTCATTCCGCGGATAAGTGGATCAGTGGATAATGATCCAGTGGATAAGGAGGTCACACTGTATTGCATATGGGAAATCTTGCTACTTAAGTATCAGCAGGTAACACTGATTTTAAAAAAAATTCTCTATCTTTATTTAAATAAAACATGTACTACATTTATATGGCAGGTTATGTTTCTTCCAGAACCAAAACATGCCATCTGTTATGGTAACACATAATGTGAAAATGATTTAAAATACCATTATTTTTGATGTGGGAATTTCCTGTTCTGTCTACTCCATACTCCCATTTTCTCTACCTGGGAATGTGTGGTTTTTCAAAAAACAATAAACCCTCTGTGGTTACCAGAACACAATGAAGCAGGGCTACAAAATCTTCATAGTAATTTGACATTGTTTGCAGGGCCTGCTTGAAAACATGTTCACAAAACAGTGTAAACAAGAGTGTTGAATTTGTTTGTGGCTCTCTGCTTATCAATCACCAACCTCTGTCCAAATGAATGGTCTGCCAGATTGTCAATGCCTGGTTTAATTTATTGTTCTTCTCTGCGCAATCTTCAATCTGCCTTTTCTGATTATGTTTATTACTATCATGTGCAGCACAGCCAAATTATCTGGCCGCACACCAAGACTATCACACTACCTATGTGTATAAGGAAATTTACATACTCCGTTGTTGAAAACCACTTACATAATATATTGGACTATGGTTAAAATGCAAATACAATACAATGCAGGAGTGGGGTATGAAGGGTGCACTTTTATACGCTGCATAACCCCCCCATGTCAAATACTGTGCATTCTGGCATGGAAAAAAAAGTTAAATTGAAATAAAAAGTTGGAATGCTCTCTTCCTTTTTATCTGTTTCAATTTTCAATGCCAGAATTTATTTTGAATACACTCTTGTATACTTTATTTCTGTGACTTTTCCCCCCTGACAAGTCAAGGAATGTATTCAGGGAAACAATCAACTTCTCTTACAGTCTCTTCCAAGTTTCCCAGAACCCAAAACTTTCAGATGAGATGGATTATACTTTTGAATGGACTTAATTTCCAGTCATGGGGCACAGGACAGAAATGAACTGTAGAAACCTGCAGACATAGAGCTCAGTACAAAAGGATGTCCCCCCCCCCTTCCAACTTCTATTAGATCACTATACTGTACTCTTATGTTGTATGTACACATCAGTCAAGTAAAAGATAATCTACAACTGGTATGCCTGTGCATGTGGATTTGTGTGCATGTCTAAGAAGGTGTAGAATAATCATATGTGTGTACAATGTTAGCATTGTGTGTGTGTGTGTGTGTGTGTGTGTGTGTGTGTGTGTGTGTGTGTGTGTGTGTGTGTGTGTGTGTGTGTTTGTGTGTGTGTGTGTGTGTGTGTGTGTGTGTGTGTGTGTGTGTGTGTGTGTGTGTGTGTGTGTGTGTGTGTGTGTGTGTGTAGAATACAGTAGAATACAGACTCCATGTCCCCCCATTTCGAAATCAAACAGAGTCTACTTATATAGCCACTCTTTGTCACTGTATATTATATGCAGTGTCAAGTGACCAAAATGCCAATTAAAAAAAATAGCTGGATGGATATCTCAATGGTTTCAGTATCTGGTGAGTGGAGTCATCCTGTGTGGCCCTGGACAAGCTGTACACAGTGCCAGGATGCCCACAGAAAGGAACAGTAAACCACTTCTGAATATTCTCCATCTGGAAACCCCTGAAAAGGATCACCATAAATCAGAACTGATTTGATGGCACATAGTCATCATTATTTATTCTCCTAAAATTGAGATAAAATCCCCCCTTGCTTTTCAAAGAGGTTCTTCCATAGCAGCTCTTGTGAGTGATGTTGAAGTATATGAAGAATAATTACTAAGGTACTTGATTAATCATTTTTCTCTTCTGAATGGCATACAATATCAAAGACAACACATGCAAATCTGTGTTGAGCAAGCCATACTTAATGGGCTGGATTCACATTTGGACATATATTGTGCGGAACATTTCAATGAATGAGAGTTTGGTGGTTATTAACATATCCCACTGATTTCAGCTCTGCTCTGTGTATTATTAAGTTTGTATCCAACTCAATATAAATAGAGATTGGTTGTTTCTGGTCTGATCCTTTCCAGTTACTTCCCCAGTTACAACTCTCTCCCCCCCCCAACACACACACTCATTTATTTTATTTTCTTGTCATTTCATCTCTATAAAATCGAGCATTTCCAGAAAAAAGGATGCACTGATTGACAAAAGCCTATCTGTGCATGTAACTATCCCAGTACCTGAAAATGGTAATCAGTTCTCTAGAATTGAGGACTAACAAAGAAATAACCATTAGGGAAACTGCTGTGCTAAATCCCTCTGAAATTCTATATATGTCTTCTTCTCACTTATGCTATCCTTGCACTATACCCCATAAAGAGTAATGTTGGGAAGCAGCCATGAATAGTTAGAATGGCCAGTCCCACAGGATACCTTCCCCACCATGTAAGCTTTTTATCATCTGTAGAAAGACCCTTCAGTGTCAGATGCCAAAATGTGTGTATATTATGACCAGACAAATGTTCAGTCATGGTGTTCACCGCTGCACTGTGAAAAGTTGATGCTGAATCTATAATTATAATATTTCTTAAAGGGTGTGTCTGTTGTGTTGTTACAGACGTGACTGGCTCTTTGTGACCCTATGCCCATGGAGTTTTCTTGGCAGGAATACTGGAGTATTTTGCCAGTTCCTACTCCAGGTGCCTGCAGCACTTGGTATTCTGGTGGTTGCCCATCCAAGTACTAGCCAGGGCTAACCCTGCTTAGCTTCCAAAATCAGGAGAGATTGGATGGCTTTTAAATGAAGGAACTTGATTGTGAGCCAGCAGACTGCCACCATGGTGAGATATTTGGGGTAGCATCATCTGATGGGGCAAAAATGTCCTTTCTGCAATATCATTTCCAAAACAGAAAAAAACCCCTATTTAAAGGAAAACAGTTATGGTTAAAACTGTACCCTGAAAATAAGGACATTCAGACTACAACTAAGGTATCTTAATGCACTCTGTTTGTACTTTAATTTCTATCCCAATTACAGTAAATACAAAGACTGAACTCTATTCTTTGATCCCCTAAAGAGAAAAGAGCCTCTGCTTAACTAGTAGTAAGCATTGGAGTACAACTGCTGCAATCTTGTTGAAGAATGTTAAATAGATGAGCAATCATAAAGCATTCTCCCATCCCACCAGCTACCCTACACATGCTGCTAAGGTACAAGAAGGAAACATCAATGTGCAAATGTTGAGCTCTTGTCTGATCTCCTAACTTCTTTTGGGATCCTGTTTGTTTGTTTGTTTTCAGAATTTTTAGCCGGCCCACTACCAAGTGATTTCTGAGAGGCATATAACAATATTTTAAAACTATAAAATAACATACTAAAACTATCAAAATAACAAACAGTTTCAGCCACCATCTTTTTCTTTAAAGTGAGGATTCATACTCCCTCCTTTGAAATTCCCCGCTTTTTTAGAATGTGGGAACAATGCCTGGCTTTACTAAACAATTCAGAAGAATTCTTTTAAAGGCTGCTATATAAAGAAAGGGCAAAAACAGACAGCAGCAACAAAGTATCCTAGACCCATCAATTTCCCCTAAATAGCTGGATCTCTAAGGAAACTACACCCACCCGCACACAAGGGACAGGGACTTGCCATCTAAGCCTCTGTCTTAAGGGCACAAGTCTTGAAGCTGTGACTTGTACATTAGTTGTACACACACGCTCATGCACTCTCTCTCTCTCTCTCTCTCTTTCTCTCACTCACACACACACACACACACACAGAGAGAGAGAGAGAGAGAGAGAGAGAGAGAGAGAGAGTGCCCCGGGCAATTGATGTTTTGCTCACATTTTTCACACAGGCTCTCTCTTTCCAGGATCATACCTGCATTACTGAAGTTCGCCCTACCCAAGGTGAGATGGCTGGAAAGCCATAAGAGTCACCTGAGACATGGCACTCTGAATTGTGAACTAGCATAAAAGGCATGGGTAGATATTTTTCAAGCTTTCAATAAATAAAAGCTGTAATTAAAAATGTTCCAAAAAGAAAGAAATCACAGCCCTTCACCAGTGCTTTCTTTGAAAGGTAACTCAGAAACCCCTCCTCACTCATCATAATCATACAGTGGCTGCAGACACTCTACTGTATAATCAACCACACAATATTTCTGCAACTAAGTAACCTGGCTTTGTGGTGAAGAAACAAACATTTTTTCTGCTGACTTGGAAGTTAGTTTTCTGCACTCTTTTCTTGCACCCACTGCAACAAGAATTGCCTCACCCCCCACCATCAAGAAATTACACTTATACTGCCCAGCTCCATAAAAGGGGTCATTGCACTGAAAGAAATCTGCCAGTTGAACCTGGAGAGGCTGGTGCCCTGCTCCACATAGTGCCATCAAATCCAGGTCATGAAACCCTGGATTTGGGGGAAGTTTGGAGGCCTCTAGCCGTGCTGAGAGAAGAGGTAAAAAGCCTATTGTACTAATGGACATTGACATTAATCTGACACTTACTTGATTTAATTTTAAGCCATGATTTCCTTTCTTTTCCATGATTAATAGTATTGGTCTTTTTTTAAAATAAAGAGCACTAACTTTTTATATTTTAACATATAACCCATAATTAAATATCAGGCATAGAATTAAAAAACCTAGTCTAAATCTTAATTCTTCATACTGGGAGTGGGTTTACAAATTGGAATAAATTCAGGAGTTTCGGCAGATGGAAGTGTCTATGTAAAAGAACTACAAGAAAGCTGCTCAGGTCTTGTAAGAATGCAAACACATCTAAGGGATGCATAAGCAAAGCTGCAATAATGACGACAAACTGCATTATTTCATGATTCTTACAGTATAGCACTGAAAAGTCTATTCAGAATGGTAAAGAAAATGGAAAATAAATGGTATTGGAATTGAAAGCCCAACTGCTGCTGCCTTAATTGTTGGCTTTCCCTCTGCCACATTACTTTTATCCACAGAAAACTTGTCTCCTATGTAATCTTGCCAATTCCTAGCCATATATAGAAATATTTAATTATTAAAACCTAAAATGTTCATATTTTGCAACAAACCAGTCTATAGTTACTGAAATCCACCTTATTGCAATGTGCAAACCTGCCTCGGCTTTGAAGTCATGGTTTAAATAAAACAGCCCCTCTCCATCACCTGAACACATTGTTTACTGTTGATCTATTAACCGTATTTTAAACCATGGATTATATTGACCTCCAAATAGACAACAATGGCTTTCCTTGGCTTATCATAACATTCAAATAGACAACAAGGGCATTTTCTCCGAATGCACTCGATATTCATCAATAGTGTTTCTCACAGTGCTGTTAATTATCATATATAATCCTGGAGGGGATGTGACATTTCATTTTGGTTTTGGAAACCGTTCCAAGTACTTACTATTGCTTGATTTGAGGTCTCTGTGAAGGATGGAAACGATGGCTTCTTCGTGTAAATAAAGCATTCCATTTGCTATCTGCACGGCCCAATTGACCAGTATGTGAGGAGGGATGCGCCGGCCCCAGGGATTCCCACTACTGACGGAAGAAGCCCCCGACAAGGCTCTGTTGAGGGGTCCTCCTCTTGCAAATTCCATCACCAAGCAGAGGTTGGGCTCCTTCAAGCTCACACCACGAAGTTCAATGATGTTGGGATGTTTCAACATGGAAAACAATTTTGCCTCCTGTCTCACACTCTCTGTGGTGGCCGTGATGTCTTCATCTGGATTCCGTCGGGCGGCTTTCACTGCTACTTCCTCGCCCTTCCATATTGCTCTGTAAACTTTACCAAAGCCCCCAACCCCAATGATCTCTTGCAGCTCCAGGTGTTTGAAATCAATCTCTGCTACTGAATCCACATGGTCACCGGCACCTACTGGAGGCCCATCATTCATTGCTAGGCTTTGGGCCTGATGCCCAGACTTGTCCAGCAAACCCAACTGGCGATGTTGATTGCGACCTGGCTGATAAGTCACGTAGTTGGCTGGGAAGATTCCAAGTTGGTGGCGGATTTTGCCTGTCCACCAGCCATCATCTCCGGAGACTGCTGCATCTTTTGAGAGAACTTCAACTACTTCTCCTCTTCGCAAACTCAGCTCGTCTTCCCCTGTGGCTTCATAGTCGTACAGTACGGTCCAAAGTGGACAGGAGGGGCCAATGGCCCCTAAAGTTCCTTCAACCACTCCCTTGGAGCTCAGCAAAGCCATGGTCAAGGTGATGCCACGAACCACATCAACTGTGACCTTAACATCAGGAAGGCTCAGAGGAGCCTCTGAGGATACCCCATCACTGGCGGACATAAAACCGATGACACCGTGTCACAAAACAAGACAGTGAAGAAAGAGGTCCAGGCATCAGGAGAACAAGATCAGGAAACTGAAGTGGGGTAGACAGTGGTGGAGAGAGGACTGTGCCCTGGTGGTAGAGTGGATGATCAAGAGAAGCAACATGGAGCCTGAGGCAGGAATGTGTAAAAGGATTGGGTGGACAACAGTCAGTGTGATAGGCAAGAGGGTGGGGCAGAGGGCTGGGATGAATCAGTGGGAGGGTGATCTGGGCAAGGGTCACAGAGCCTGAGGCAGGGAGAAGGGATAGGGTGAGGGGGGGTCTTAAAGTAAAAGAAGCATAATCCCAGGGGAAGGAGGGCTCGACCTTAAAGCACTATGGGGAAAGGTCTCCATGTGGTGTAACCCAGAGAGGGCTGGAGGGAGGGGCGAATGTCCTGGGGGCTTAAGGAGGAAAGAACTGGGGAAAAGGACGGGCTAGGAGCCACGAGGGTCGTGGAAATTTGTTTTTAAAAGAAGGGTGGAGGGGCGAAGGAGGAGGGGGTGAAGTAATGCCTAAGAAGCCGAAGGCAAGGGGATGGCTGGCAGGCGGGGGAGCCGAAGGAGAACGAGTTGGGAGAAGGCGGGGCAAGAGAGCAGCGAAGGCGCTGGGTTGGGAGGGGCAGTCCGATGGGAGCCCCCCACCCCGGAACCCCGAAAGCTGCGGGGGCCAAGGAAGCAGGACGGGCGGGGGGGGCAAGTGATGGGGAAAGAAAGCGGCGTCCCCGACCCTGCCCTAGACGAGCGCCAGGGAAAGAAGGAAGGAAGGGAGGGAAGGGAGAAAGGGCAGCGACCGAGGCAACAGGTAAAGCGCCCAACCTCTGCCCGCGCGGGGGCGGCCGCAGCTGGAGACGGAGAGACGCCCCCGATCAGCTCCAGGGAGCTCCAGGGAGCCCCAGCGGCCACGCCGCTGCCCCGGGAAGGGCGGGCGAGCGAGCGAGCGAGCGAGCAAGGAAGCCGCTCCTGCCGGGGGTCGTTCCTCGCCACCTCTTCCTCCTCCTCCTCCTCCTCCTCGGCCGCCCGAGCGCAGCGCCGAATCGTAGCCTGGCTGGCGCGGATTGGCCGGCGGAGCGCACGTGACCGCAGGGGCCAGGCTCCGGGTGCGGGTCAAAGAGTGAAGTCGGGCAGGTGCGGGGGGGGGGAGGAAGGCAGTCAGGAAGGCGGCGCGGTGTCTCCCTCCCCCCATTCCGCCCGCAAAGCGAGCCCTCTTCTTTGGGGGGGGGGCCGCGGGCCGGGCCGGCCCCCCATGCCCCCCCGGCGGCGCCGGGGGGGGCGGGGGGGGGAGTGGTGGTGGTGGTGGTGGTGGTGGGGAGCCAGGGTGGTCGAAACCCGTGGAGGGTTATGGCCACCGCGTGGAAGCGGGAAGGCTGTGTGTCCAGGAATGGGGTCGCCAGAGGTGGGGCCGCTTGCATGTCCTCGGGGTGGGGGGTGGGGTGGGGGTGGTGTCTGTCGCTTCAATCAGGATCTTTCTTTCGTAAAGGGTTGATCCAGCCCAAGGGCAACCCCTGGACCGTGAATAGCCACCCCATTCCGCGCCCGCGGGTGTCCGCTTGACACGTGTCTCTGCACGGCCGTCGTGGTGGCTTCTCCCTTTCTTAACTGCGTGTACCTGCTGCTGCTCAGGAGAAGAGCTCGTGTGCACGCGGCGATAGGGGCTGCCGCCCGCGAGTGCTCCTGCCGTGATAAACCCCCTGGCCGTTTGCATCGCCTCAAGAAGAGGCTTGACTACTAGGTTGGTGCCTTCCGTTGCGTAACGTGTGGTTAAAAAAAAAAAAAGCCTGCCGCCGACCCAAACCTCCGCCATGGCATCCGTGTCCTTGTGAAAAGATCCTTCCCGCTCCACCGCAGACGAGGTGGAGTAAAGGAATAGGGCAGGCTCTCTCCAGACCGGTATTGGTCCTGGAGGACTCAACGCAGAGGAGGAGAGGTTTACCCGGACTCGTCTGGAATCGGGGTCTTGAGAAAGGCACGTGTGGACAAGCACAGCGGTTTGTGCCTCCCGTGGGTGCAAAGTGAGGGCCGCCACATACCTGCTCATTTCACTTCTATGCACATGCTATATGTTGGTTAGAGTCTTGTTCCAAATTTCGAAGGTTGTTGTTAGGTGCCATTGCATTTAACTTCAAGTAACCCTGTGAATTAATGGCCCCTTTAAACCTTCATCTCAGGGTCATCTCTGCAACACTACAGGTCTTGCAAACTACTGCATAGTCAGTCACTAGTTTTCTGGATTCCATCCATCTCATTTTAGGTCTCACTTTTCCCACTGCTGTTCACTATTTCTGGCATTGCTGTCTTTTTTTGTCAAGTCTTTTCTCCTCATATGTCCCAAGTACAGGGCTTAATAATGTGGAATGCAAATTCAGGCTTGATTTGATCTAGAACTCATTTATTTGTCTTTCTGGTGATATTTGGTATCCATAGATCTCTGCTGCTATTTCACATTTCAAATGAATTTTTCTCCCCTATCAAATTTCTCTTGTCCTCAGATCCTTACCAAACACAGTAATTGATAATACTGTTCCATGCACAATCTTGGCCTTGGTGTCCAGCCAGATATTTTATACTTGATGTTTACTAGCTCCTTCATAGCTGACCTTTCAGGTCTTAATCTTCTTTGATTTTTTTGGCTGAGGTCTCTTGATTTGATTGATGATTCATCCAATACGGGATCTTATATGGGGCTAAATCCAATATTAGTCCAATTAGTCCGACTATTGAAATCAAATGACTTTAAAGAAGATCCTTAGAAAGGGAACCATCAGGTCACTTGTGACTTATATTGGCCAGCAAAAGGTCTTGCAAACTCAAACATTAATGTTAAGAAGTATTTGTATTCAAGCTTCATACAGCTTGAACCCCCTTCAACCTTCCTTTACACAGTTATGATGAATCTAGGGATCAGGTCTACTAAAGCCAGACTACAATTAATACTTCCCTACCTGTAGCAGAAAGTTCACCAACCTGTCCATTCAGATCAGAACTCAGGAAGTAAACACCTTAAGTACAGTGATTTGTGAAGCTCTCTATGTCTCCAAGTCTGGCTGTTATGTCAGACACGATGTTATAGGACACCACAATAAATGAAGGAGAGCATCCCAGTGGTTTGAACATTTAAACAGGAATGGCCATAGCGTTTGATCACAGTGCCATATAGAAGTGGAAGAACATGGAGCTCATGAGATAGCTGGTTTGAGAAACATTTTTGGGGAGCAGAGGACATTCCAACACACTTTATGGGACACATCCCATCTTAGACAGAGAAGATAGGTGTATTAAGAGAGGGGTCAGGGAGGCCATTCATGTGTGTATAGAAAATTCCTCTCTCACCCGAGGTGGAGGATTTATGCACAATCTGACTTCTGTTTATCATGCTGACCTTTCATCAATCCCCAGAAAAATCAGGAGCATTTCACACCTCCACCAGGAAGGCCACTGCTAACAGCCCGTGCTTAATGGTTGTGGGAAAGGCTGCAGAGGTGTGACTTTCACATACCCCTGACATTGTCCAGACCAAGGTGAAGTGAAACTAACATGGGGGATAATTGGAGGGCTCCTGCCAACCTTCCTCAGACTGAAGATTTTTGGATGAATACCAAAACATTTTGATCTAACATGAAAAGAGGCCCAATTGCCACAACTCAGCTTCTGGATGAGTCTCTGCTGGGTTTCATATCTGGTTTGAAACAACTTTTCCCACCATGATGTTCTCCAGCATCAGAATAGTTGCCCAACTTCTCTGGTTCAATATCTGTTCCTCTGAATTGGACAATAAACCAGAAATGCAGATTAGGAATGAGAACCACTCCCTGCTTCATCTGCTCCTGCCTTTATCTCCTTCCTGCAATCACTATCCACAGCCTCTGGACATACTTAAAATTGCTGCTTAAAGAGAGGTCCCTTTTCTTTCTATAGATGCATGTTAATGATCTTGCAGCACAATGCTATGCAAATGTTTAATTACAGGGCAGCAGCATGTTTGACTGGTGAGGATTACTCTAAGGAAAATATGCATAAGATTGCAAACAATTAGATGTAGAATATATAGGATTGTGTTGTTACAGAATAGCACTGTGGCTATGCAATCCTACATGTGTGTCTGTTTCAAGGTTAGCTTCCCTGTGTTCAGTAACGGCTGACCTCCAGATAAGACATAAATGGATAACCACCTTAGATTGATTTTTCTTCTTCTCTATTTTAAATCAAAGATTTCTAAGCTCTTGGTACAAAATAATGACTTTTGGGATGGGGGTTAGTTTGCCTGTTTAGGCTAATACCAATTGGGAAGCCATTTAATTTCCTGTTTCATTACAGAAACTGAGATATTAGATATGTCGAGGAATATTTCCTTGATTGGCACTTTGTTCTCTTTGGAGTCTAGATTCATGGAGAAATGCACGTTGGCAGGAAATCCAGCCAGCTCCAGAGAATATGCTGCCAGGTACGGTCATTCATTGAGACATTATGGTCTCCAGTTTTCTGATTTCAGCTGCGTTTCACAAACAAGACCTGTCCATGCCAGCCTCAAGCATAAATGTTGTAGGGAACTGGGAGCTTCAGCAGGATTGGTTGAGCTTGCAACTTTGCTAAAATAAACAGTAAACTTTGCACAAAAGAAAACTTTGTGAAAAGAAACAGAAAACTTAACTGTAAATATTGTCTTTAATGTGTTACAACTGTTGTATACTCATTGTCTCTAAATGTATATATTGTTCTTCAGTGTAGCAAGCCACCTTTCCAAGGAGAAAGGTGGGGTAAACATATTCTACATACATACATACATACATACATACATACATACATACATACATAC
>JAHTLZ010000108.1:4956359-4976532 GCA_023846285.1 Phrynocephalus versicolor
ATCTATCTATCTATCTATCTATCTATCTATCTATCTATCTATCTATCGCAGACACTGATGGTGTCCAAAATGTATTTTAATCCCTAAAAATTAATTTAACTTAGTCAATGCTTCCTATCCCCCACTTTATTTTAGGTTCCAGGCTTCCACAGGGCTCCCTTTTGCCTTAGGGAAAAGCATAGGATGAGGGGAGAGGTTGCTGACACCAGAACTCACTGCTGGATCATCCGTCCTGGGATTGGGACCACCAGCAGTAATCCAGTGGCATTTTAGATGGTGAAAGGCTCATCCCCCCCCCCCCATCTTGAAGCTTCCAAAGGCTTTCCAAGGGCAAAAGGAAGCTCTAAGGAGGCACAGAATCAAAATAGGGAGTAAGGAACATAGAATTAATTTAAAATAAGTTTTACTTGTACAAGTTGATGCCCTCATCTGCTTCAGCTGTGCAAAAGTGTTACAAACAGGATTTTGTCCATTGTTGCAGAATCCCCTGAATTGTACCCATATTTCAATAATGTGCTTTCAGTGGTTCCCTGATTTTGCCAGATCTGGCAACTACCCTCCTTCCTGTAGCTCCATACTGAGGTGCACCCTAAAAATCTTCTCTAGATTGCTAGGAAACTCTTTAGAAAGGGGGTTTGGCACCAGAGAGTATCTGGGCAGATAGGTAAGAGGTGATCGTCTGAATTCTGTGTCTGGATACTGAAGGATACCTTTGGCTCTTGGCCACTGTCTCCTTGTTCTGCTATTGTAATCTGATGGGTCAGCCACAGCTACCATTATGTCTCCACTGGATCTTTAAGGGTAACTCCCACTACCCAGTAAAGAGCCAATAGTTCCTTGATACTCTCTTTGCAGATAGGAAATCTCCAGAGATCTTGGAGGATTGTACTTTTGTCTGACCAAATACCCATCAATTTTTAACCCTGTAGAGCAGGCCTGCCCAACAGGTAAACCGCGGGCTACTGGTAGCCCGTGAAGGGTTCAAAAGTAGCCCACTGGCCATCAATGCAAAAAGTGAGGGGATAAGTTCTCCACCCCTCCCTCCCCAATCCCAAGGACCACCACTGCCCCAGCAAAGTTCTGGGTCTGCCAGCCCACTGTCTCAGCCAAGCAGGGCAGTTCAAGGGCCATGGCGCATTGAAATCTGTTCCCTCCAGAACAAATTAATTGGTTTTCAATGCATTCCTATGGGAAACTGCTGCTCTACTTACAAAAGTTTTTGCTTATGAGCATGTGCTCGGAACAGATAAAAATTCGTAAATAGAGGTTTTAGTGTTGTAGTCCTCAGGCACTTTGGGCTGGAAAAAGTAGACCTTGGGCTGTTCAAAGTTGAACAGCCCTGCTGTAGAGCAATCATGCTTTTTTTGGCTACAGCCATAAACACAATGTGAAAGAAACAAAAGCCAAATAAGGATTGGATAAGTTGTATTAGAGTAGCCTTGGTGCCAGATGGGTGGTATAAAAATCCAATAAATAAATCAATAAATCGATACATAAATACATAAATACATGAATAAAGGTGGTGTTTGAGGAATTGTTTCCTGTCTATGCCCTCTTCAAATGTGCCAGGGTCTCCCAAGAGGCCATATGGTCCTGTTGAGAATGGCAACTCTCAGCAGCATGGGGAGCAAGTTTTTTATGTAACTTCCAAGAGGTCTTTACTTCTGCAATATCAGAGGTCCTGGAAATCATTATTAACTTTGAAAAGAAAACCTTTGCCCACAAACTTAAAGCAACTCACTGGAGGGCTAAAACTCTGCATAAGTGCTCCCCACACCCCCTAGGCAAGGGAGCTTTTTTTAAAAAAGCAAACAAGCTTTACAAAAAAAAATACAATAAATAAGGGGGGCTTTAAGCTATCAAAGTATTTCTTACTTCTAGCAATGTAAGAAAACCCTTATATTTCCATCCATGTTAGCCCTTTTACACAGATGAGCAAAGTGAGTCCTTCCTATGGCTGTTAGATCTAGCATTTTGCTAGCACCTCTAGTACTCGGAGAGTCTGTATGCATAGAAATATATGTCGGTACAGTACATGTGTTATTGGCCTACTTATAGGTAAGGGGTATGCAGAGTTTTTGATGTTAAAGTGCTCTTCTAAAGGGAAATCCTGCCGACGTCTGACGTGCCTGTCCTGTGTGTAATGCAGTCTGGCTTTTCAGAGGGCATAACCAGGACAGAAAGGGAGCACAGCTGTTGAACACTGAAGAGAGAGACCTACCAAGATAGCTCCAGTACAGTGGACCCTTGTATAACAAACAGCTTGTATAACATAAAATTTGTACAACATAAAAAATTCCAGAGATAGGGGAAATTTGCTTAACATAATCGCCTATGGGGAGAATCCATACAACATAAAAATGAGATCACTCCGTTATCAATGCATTCCTATGGGAATTTGTATAAAGGAAAATTTGCTTAACATAATTTCATTTGGAGTGAATTAATTCCTTTATACAAGGTACAACTGTATTTAAAATAAATCTGGTTCTAGTGCTGTCATAAACATTTCAGTGGCAGAAGCCACAAGTGCCTTGTGGTGTTTCTTCCACCGTGTATCATTGAACTAAAATGGTCTGGTTTTGTTTTAGTGGGATAATGGGCTTTAGGAGGCACATTGAATCAATGGGGAGGTGCTCAATTCTTCTGGAAGTTCCAGTGATTCAAATGGATCTACTCTGTGATTTGCTTAGTAAATCACACTTAAAGCCATCCCTTTTAAATTAGTGGAGCTTATGGAGTAGTTGACTCAAGGAGCCTTTCTTAGCACAATTTACTGTGCTAAGCAACAGAATCCAGCCTGTGGCCACTCTGCAGCCGTTCCTGGTTTTAATAATGGTTGTTTACCCCTTACAATCCTCCTTATTTTTGCTTCCTTTTGGGGGGAAATTAATCAAAAATAGTAAGAAAACTGATTAAAATTTGGAGTAAAAATTACTCCTGAGATGCCCCCCATTTCCAGTGAAATTTGCAGAATTTCATTCTTGTGCCTTTTAGAGAGCTATACAACAGAGAAAAAAGAAGGAACACTGGAAACAGAAAGAAGCGGCGTGGAAAAAGAAAAGCATGGTTCTTCCAAGCAGGATAGATCAGAAGTGCAGAATCATCCTTCTGGTGGTATGAATCCAGCGACCTCAGAGCCCATGAAATTCACTGCACAGTAAGAAGATTTCCATTCTCGTTCCTCATGTCTACAATCTGTTTTCTTGGAACCAGGGTGGGGTGGGAAGGGGAGGTAAATCTATCTAAAACTAATTTGAACACTGCTGGGTTTTTCCACATGCCAAGTTACCAGAACACCAGGCAACGGCAGATCATTTACCGAGTGACTTCACAGCAGGACAGTTCCGTCTTACAAGTCATAAGTGGGCCGGAGGCTTCTTTACAAGAGGAGATGTCGCTGGACGCCATGCATGTCTTCATCGATGAAAACGGTAAGCTGGGGTAGGTGGTATGACAAGCTTCTGTGACTGAAAATGTTGCTTTATTTTCACACACCATTGCCTATATTTGACGGTGAGGTAATAATCTAAAGATGAACTGTGTTCTGACAGTTGGCTGTTGTGGGCTTTTCAGGCTGTCCGGCCGTGTCCTGGAGGTTTTTCCTCTTCCTAACATTTTGCCAGTCTCTGTGGCCAGCATCTTCAGAGGGCAGGAGCACAAGGAGCTAGAATTCTCTCTGTGCTTTGGTGGACAGTGTGAGTTTGTTGGGTATTTATAGTTGTGGGATGAGGATTTTTTGTTGTTGTTGTTCTCTTCAGGAGATTAAAGTGATCTGGGTGTTTCTTGTGATAAGGGTTTTCCTGTGCTCTTGGTGGATGATCTGTATCTGTGGTTGATAGGTGTTGTTAGGTATTCTGTTGTGAGGGCTGATCACTGGCGCTTGTGGCTGGGTGGAGATCATAGAACTTTGGCAGGCTGTATTTTTCAGTATCTGGAGCCAGGCTTTGTTGTGTTCTGCCATCTAACTTGTGTAAGGGTGGATATGTTAGGTTCATGTGTGCTGCACACATACTCACTGGCCCCGTGCTCCTGAAGGTGAGAACATTCCAGAGCTCATTTTCAGACACAGTATATCTATTTACAGTACTTTGTTGGCTTCTGAAGCCCTGTTCAGTCACTACCTTCATGGCACATTCTGAGTCGAGTAGCTGGCCCTTCCTGTCTCCCATTGCTTTTCACATGCAGAGACCCATGTGTTTGCACATGAGAGATACCTGATTGCCTCTAGGCTATACACACAAGCCAGAGGCCCAGCCAGCAGGAAGTTGGTCTCTTCAGCCACATTACTTTGCAGATGCAGAAAATGATAATCGAAAAGGGAAGCGCTGGACATTCACCGCAAAGCATGGTAACTCTGGGCTCGTCTACATAGATGCCTTTGGAAAGGGCTGGTGTGGGCTCAATATAGGTACACTTAAGGTTGGGTAGAAGTCTGGTATGCCATTTGGTGCTATCCTTGCATCCACATGGAATACACATCTCAAGCAGTCCTATTTGATCCTGCTCTGAAGCTTGAGAAAAGGGGGGAGGGAGACCACCTGTGCCACCATCCTTCTCCTCCATCTTCTGGAAGGAAGATTTTTAATTTTTTTAAAATGTAGTGCAGCAGGTTTGCTTGCATAACTGCTTTTTATTTCCCCTTCCTCCCTGTACTCTGTAAAAGAGCCAGTAATAAAATAGATTTTAAATATAATTAGACAGTGTTACCGTGTATGTGTGTGCATTGTGTCGTTACAGTAATGACTGATTCTTCGTGACTCCATGTCCATGGAATTTTCTTGGCAGGAATACTGGCGTGGCTTGCCAGTTCCTACTCCAGGCCCCTACAGCACCTGGTATTCCCTGGTGGTCTCCCATCCAAGTACTAACCAGGGCTGACCCTGCTTAGTTTCGTACACCCCAAAAAAATCCCCCACAGAAAAGACAGAGTAATTTGCATTATTTCCTTAAGCCCCTACCTATCTCCTCCCAAGCACAGGATGCAATTAACTTCTGGGAGGACATTTTCAATTTTTTCCATAAGTGATATTGCATCAGTGCAGCCCTAAGGCACTTTTAAAAATTACAGTGCTGCCTTTACTCCATGGAGGACAGAGAACACGGAGAAAGTGTTCAGTTTCCCAATATTGTGAAGTGCCTTTCATCTGAAGCCACTTAACAGTATTTATTTATTTTTATTTATTTATTTTTGAATATTTTTACCCCACCTTTCTCCTTGGAATAATGAGGGACAATATACAGTCCAGAACATTTAAGACATATTCAAATTAGGAACAGGGAATTAGAAGAGGCATCTTAGAACATTAAAAGGTAACATTGAGCTACAAAGAGCATGCAAGAAGAAAACAAAAATAAATTATGAGAGGTGAAAAGCAACATGGAAAACACTGGTGTTCTTATGAAATCAGTCAATGCAATCATGTATGGTAATCCATGTAAAGTCACATAGTAGGTAGTCCCTCATTTAGAGAAAGCTGCCAGAAGAGGAAGGTCTTAAGAATGGCAAGAACAGACAGCTACAAGTTCAGGTGGGTTCATTTCCAGTGATCACATGGGGGGGGGAGAGGCAAAGATTGCTGTTTATAAACTACTCCATAACACTTAAAATACTGACTGAGCAGTTTACAAGCAATTATGCACTGAGCTGGGTACCCATTTTAGCCACATCAGAAGGATGGAAGACTGAGTCAACCTTGAGCTGACTAACTCAAAAGTGGGTCATGACCACACTTTTGCCTTCAGTACAGCCATTTAACCACTGCCCCATGAGGCTCCTGTGCCACGAGGCTCCATGAACCAAAATGGAGCAACTCTACCTCCATCAGAACAGTATAAGCCCCTGATGGGCACCTAGAGAGGTGCAGGTAGGGATGCTCTGCAGATGGGTTGATTCACTCCAGAGATTACCTGTAGTTTTCTTACAGATGTCCCATGTATAAGATGACCCCCCCCACCACTTTTCCAACCCAAAATGAAAGTTTTGCAACTGTGCAGTTTTCTTCTCGGCTTATTTCCATGTATAAGAGGACCCTTGATTTTTAGTCTAACATTTTGGACACAAATATAGTCTTATACACAGAAAAATACTTTACATCCTGTGATCACTGGAAAACAAAGTCCCCCTGGGAAACCAAACAATGGGGCACATGACTGTCTGATAGTTCCTCTGTCATAAAGGTTGTATCCGAAATTTGCCTTCTGGCAAATTAGGAACAATTTGTGTTTATTATGTAGTTTTAAATTAATTTGTATCTGAAGAGAGCTGAAAAATGGATACAGTGACACCTTCCTTCTGCTGCATCTTATGTATAAAAAAATCATGCAGACAAAGTGGGAAGAATAATGAGTACAGTGCAGGATTAATGAACAATGCTGGTTGCAGTCGGAAAAGTTTTAGAAAGACTGCTGTGCCCGCTGTAGCAGGAATAATTAAAAATCTTATAAGGTGGAGCCATTAAGATCAAATTACCTTATGCAGCTCATTGACAATAAAACCTTAAGACAGATTCTTGGCTTCTCACAGGACAACTGACCTTTGTGTTCTCTTTTAGTTCTGAAGTTTTATGGTTCTGAATTCAGTGTATGAACAAAGAACTACAAGATTGTACTAATTTTATATTGCACACCTCATTCTATTATTTATTATTATTATTATTTTAGAGTATTTTTAACCCGCCTTTCTCCTTGGAAAAGGACCCAAGGCGGCTTACAGTATTGAGGGATGATATACAGTCCAGTACAATTAAGACATGTTCAAGTATTTGAGAACAAGGAATTGAGGGACATCTCACAGCATTAATAGACATTACATTAAAGCTACAAGGTTATAAGTAGTTATAAACACAAAGTCTTATGTGAACCTATAGATTCATATGAAATACACATGTACCACTGTGCCGTGGTTTATGAGCATAATCTGTTCCACAAACAGGCTTGTAAATCAAAATACTTGTACTGTACATCAAAAACAATTTCCACATATGAAACAATGGAAACTTACATGATTCATTCTGGGAGCCCTTGCCCCAAAATCAATGATGTAAATTTCCATTATTTCCTATGTGGAAATGAGAGGCTGGTGGATGCTACTGCTATATGTCTGAAGAAGTGGGCGTGTAGTCCACAAAACGTTACATTAAAATATGAAAGTTAGTCTTTAAGGTGCCACATGTTTGTGTCTTTTGTTTTGTTTTGTTTTCCTTTGATTTTTGCCTGAAATTCTTGAAAAGACTAACACGGCTATTCTCTCTGAAAGATTGTGCTAACTGTAGCTTTCTTTCCCCCCAACCCGAAAGGTGAAATTCGATCCTGTTACTTAAAGGCTGGCAGTCAAAAAGAAGGAAATATTCAAAATACAGTACCAAACTATGACTGCATTTCTAATACTCAGTAAGTACATTCTTTTATATTAAATAACATATTCCTTTTCCTATGCCTAGAAGTAATTCTTATGTAATGTTCAAAATTAGTTATTAAATAAAGGGACAAAATAAGTTTTCTGATCAGTTTTAGAAGTATCATAGTTTTTAATACTGTGTTGCAAGAGGAAGGGAAAAATGAAAACGCGAAAGGGAGTTATGTTATATAAAGGCAATGTAATGTTGTGTGGTCCTGTCTTCTTGTACCTTTCTCGCCACCCTTTAGATTTGCCTCTTGCCGGGCCTTTTATTCCATTGTGTGTTTAGGGTTATGTCTTGGCTGTTCATTGATTCTTTTGTTCTTTGTTGCCTACTATTTATTTGGCTTTCATGTGAACTGCCCAGAGTCCTGTCTGGGAAGTCAGGCGGTTTAGAAATTTACAAATAAATAAATAAATAAATAAATAAATAAATAAAATAATCAAGTATAGATTTCAGAGAAAGTGAGAATTGCATAGAAATCCTCTCCCTAGATAACTGCATATGCTCAAGTCAATTCTAACTTGTGATGTTATGACCTACGACAACTACTGTATATACTTGAATATAAGCCTAGTTTTTCTGCCCTAATTTTGGGCTGAAAAAAGGGGCCCTCGACTTATATGCGGGTCAATACTTTTAGCCACTGAGGCAAGTGCTTGGGTGGCTGGCTAAAAGTCATTTTAAACATTGCGTGCTGCTTCTCGTGACCCCCCTCTGCATCACAGGGGAGCAGCGTGCGATGTTTAAAATGACTTTTAGCCACTTACCCAAGCACTTGCATCAGTGGCTAAAAGTCAATTTAAACATCACACACCACTACCCCAGCTCACAAAGGAGGAGCTGCCAGGCTCTGCTGCATTTCCCACCCTCGACTTATACTAGAGTCAACACGTTTCCCCAATTTTGGGGGGTTAAATTAAGGGGCTCGACTTATACTCGGGTCGACTTATACTCGAGTATATACGGTACATCTTTTTTTCCTTTTCGCCTTCCTCTTGTTACACTGTGCAGCTTGCCCAAGACCACCTAGGCTGGTCTTTGTGGGATGAACCATGTAGAACTGAACTCACAATCTCTGGCCGTGCAGCCACAAACCTAACTCACTGAGCTTTTTACTCAGCTCATTAACATGTTACTCCACAGCAAATGGAAAACCACAGAAGAAAAATGTTCCATAGACATTCTGATTCCAAATAAAGGCATTTCTGCAAAGTGTAGCAATTTTAGTACTGCTGCATTAATTGTTAATGCAAACTGATGCTTGAGATTTTGTTGCAAAGGCTGAAATCCCCTTGCTTAACATCGTAAGTCACACTAGCGTACATCATTGAATCAGTGGGAATTTGGTGAGTGAACTGCTCCATAGGTTCCACTGATTCAAGCATTCTTACCCTGGTTGCGACTCAATTTAATGTAGTCAATTGCAACTAGAATCGGCCCATTTAAATCAATTGAGCTTAAAGACTTCACTCACCAAATGAATGATCCAATAGGGTTCCTCTAGTGCTACTGACTACCCTAAGTGACAGGATTTCAGTCCATGACTTTTTCAATATAGGGATGGGGGAAAGGGCCAGATGTTCAAATTGGATTTAGAAAAGAAGAAGCACCAGGCATAATACTGCATATATCTACTAACTACTGCGATACATCAAAGAATTTCAGGAAAACATTAGTCCATGTTTTATGGAAAGTGATGGCTCAGCCTGAAAGAAGGGTTGATCCTCAACATATGATGATCCTAATGTATCAGCGTGAAGGGGTACAGCCCTTTGGGGAGGGTGGAGGTGAGAAAGGGCTGCAACTCCCAAGACAAATAATGCTGCTGGGGTGGAGTCAGAGCCTTTCTGTTGATACACATACTCCTTCATTAATTTCTGACTGGCTCTTAGCTTGGTCTTGGGGTTCCTCCTGTTCCCTCAAGCTGAGTTCTTTCAAGTAGTCTGAGAAATAGGCTTTTCCTCTTCCATTCACACCAAGAGTATGTCTGCCCAGCAACCCGGCTCATCCTCATCCCCCTAGCAACATTTCCAAGCCCCCCCCCCCCGCCGCCAAGATCTGCAAGCAGATTTGGAGCGAGGGGAGCAAGGATCTGCAGAGAGAGGCAACATAATCTTGTTGTATTCCATTCCCAGTACCCATGCCATTGCTTGAAGAGCTCCGCGTTGTGTGAAAGAAATAAGAAATTATGTAGGTCATCTGGTGTGTTGGGCAAAGCATTTCTGTCTGTCCCCTCTTCATTCTGGTCAATGAACAAAGCTTTTTGATTTGATTGGGAGGCAGAGAAAAAAACTATTCTACATACAACAGTAGGACTTTTCCAGTTGACCTTGAAAGCCAATTATAACAGCATGTTTTTTGTTAACTGGCAAGTAATGTTTGATTATTTTCTATATAAATAACACAAAAGTGGCACATTGGGGGAGGACTTGGTTAGATCACTGTATGAATCTTACAGTTTATGCATCTGTAAGGAGAGAGGCTTAAACTCTCCACATTTTTCTCTTAAGCATGACATATTACAAGGTGGCAGGGGGATACAAGATGTCCCAAGGAAGAGGGGGAAAGGCATTTGAAAAATATTCTACACGTGATTGGCATTTTTTATGCTGTTTTAGTCACCAGACTCCCTCTTCCTTGCCATTAGAATAATCTGTGAATAGCTAGTGCCTTGAATCAGAAAGATAACTGGTCTTGATAGTGTATTTCAAGACTTGCAAGTCAATAAGCTGTCTGGGTAGTTCCATGGTTTATATATATGGATGCGAAGTCAGAAACTGGGCGTTTGATTCCTTGCTGTCCCTCCATCCTACTGTGAGTAAAGCCTGCCTAGTCCCAGAGCACCACAGTAGAAGGAGATAGTAAACCACTTCTGAGCATTCTCCACTTGGAAAACATAAGAACATAAGAAGAGCCATGCTGGATCAGGCCAAAGGCCCATCTAGTCCAGCTTCCTGTATCTCACAGTGGCCCCACCAGATGCGTTTGGGAGCAGATGAAACTAGATATCTGTCTCTTGATACCACTCCCCTGCATCTCGTCCTTGAAGTACCCTGGTTTTAAGCCTGGAGATGATACATCTCCATCATGGTTTGTAACCTGTGATGGACTTTTCTTCCAGGAATCTGTCCAATCCCCTTTTGAAGGCATCCAGGCCAGATGCCATCATCACATCCTGTGGCAGGGAGTTCCACAGAATAACAATGCGCTGGGTGAAAAAATATTTTCTTTTGTCTGTTCTTACTCTCCCAGCCCTCAATTTGAGTGTATGTTCCCTAGTTCTGGTATTTTGTGAGAGGGAGAAGAGTGTCCCTCTATCCACTTTACTCATGCCCTGCATTATTTTGTACATCTCAATTATATCCCCCTCTCGGGCACCTTTTTTCCAGACTAAAGAGCCCCAAATGTTTTAGCCTTTCCTCATAAGGGAGGTGCCCCAGGCCAGTAATTATTTTAGTCACTCTCTTTTGCACCTTTTCCAGTTCCACTATGTCTTTCTTGAGATGTGGTGACCAGAATTGTACATAATACTCCAGGTGTGGCCTTACTATCATTTTGTATAATGGCATTATAATGTTGGCTCTTTTATTTTCAATCCCCTTTTTGATAATTCCTAGCATGGAATTGGCCTTCTTCATCACTGCCACAAACTGGGTAGAAACCTTCATGGAGCTGTCCACCAATGCACCAAGGTCTCTTTCCTGATCTGTCACGGATAGGTCAGAGTCCAAGAGTTAATAGATAAAGTTTCGATTTCCCC
The DNA here is from genome assembly GCA_023846285.1 of Phrynocephalus versicolor. Lineage (NCBI taxonomy): Eukaryota > Metazoa > Chordata > Lepidosauria > Squamata > Agamidae > Phrynocephalus > Phrynocephalus versicolor. The sequence goes on from JAHTLZ010000108.1 coordinate 4,967,523, forward strand.
CCAATATGCATTACTTTACATTTTGCTACATTGAAACACATTTGCCATTTGGCAGCCTTGAAAAGTGAACTCAGGAAATGTTTGTACAGAATTATGATTCCCTGGGACAACACCCTGCTGTTCCCAGGTCTCCCAGTACCCCACTCCTCTTGTACACTGTGCTCCCATTCACCTTGTCTCAGGACAGCACAAGGCTTGGGTGGGAAGAAGACAGAGCAGGCAGGTGAGCTATTAAGCCTCCCCTCTTCCGCTGCTCCAATTGCATCCCCGTTCTTGGGTCTGGGATGTGGGATCATCCCTGTTCTGCTACCAAGCCTCCCATCTCCTGCTGCTACCCTGACGTTTTGGAGATGTCTGTCCATAGGAGCCCAACCTGAGGCAGAAACCAGGAGGGTAGAGGAAAAAAGGAGGAGATGGCAGGAATGCAACCTTCAGGATGGGAGAGCAGTGATGTAGACCGACAATATCAAGCTATCTGGTTCCCTGAAAAAGTAGTGAGGCTTGTAAATGCAAGATGACCCGCACCAAGAATCATGAGGATTTTTTGCATCGTCTCAGTGCCAGTATCCTGAGTTCAAGCTACCGTCATAGTTATGGCTCCGAGTAGAGATTTTTCTCTTTAGGAAAGACAACTTGAGCGCTCACCTCTTGATGTAGTTAAGATGGAAATTTAAGTTACAAGAAAAGAGCAGAGGTGTGCCTGTGTTGATCTTTCTTTGCTTTGGGGTGGGTATAACTTGAACCATCCTTTTTTCGCTTACAACTTCTTCACCTTTGGGAATTATGTTAGGTTGCTGATAAAATGGGATGATTGATTTAGCACACCAGCATGGTGTACAGTTTTAATTAGCTGACATCCTTGTGGCTCAACCAGCCCCCACTGGGAAAAACAAATTGCCAGTCTAGGCTTTTCGCCCTGCAGCTGTTTAAGATTTTGAGGTTATTTTTGTTTCTATTATGTGCTCTCAAGTTGTTTCCCAGGTACGTGACCTCATGAATTAATGGGGCTATTTACAATACATTCTAATATACCTTGGCACATTCTTTCTGTTTAGATACTTCAGTGGCTTGTTATCAGTGAACACATACAAGGGTGGAGTTCTAAATTGCTTTGGTGACATGTAGAATGAACAAATGTTGTTCTGTTCCAATTCTGGAGAGGCATGTAATGTTCGGGACAGATCCTGCAGCCTCCTCTTGGAATGCACAGGGACACTGAAGTGGCAGATCTGTTTTGTTGTTCTCTTTATATCCCGCCCTTCCTCCTAGCAACCCAGTGCTGTGCATATGCATGTCTGTTTTCAAGGCAAATTGAAGTAGGACCTGGACTGCTCAGGGAACATGTTCCTTAATTTGTGTGAAGGTGTCACATGGATGAAGAAGAGTTTTGTAAAAGGATTCCAAGAGACAAAAAATAAATTAAAAAATATATTCATTGGCTAATTTTTCACAGGACCACGCTCACTACTTACAGTCACCATAGCCCCAACTTCTGCTGTCTCCAATGACAGCTATTGTAGCAAGAGCAGAGATACAGGGCTCGGTCAGATGGGCATTTGTTTTGCTGTTTGGTTTGCCATGGGGATTCACTAATTTTTCCATTGACCATGCGACGTAATTGCTGGAGTGAACTAAACTGCTCCCAGATTGGTCCTACCTGCTTCTAGGTGTGTGAGTGTGAGTGTGTGTGTAGTTAGTTAGTTAGTTAGTTAGTTTAGGTAGGTAGGTAGGTGGGTAGGTAAGCAGGCAGGCAGGTACGATAGCTCAGTTTGGGTATACACTAGGACCCCAGTATCAGCTGGGGATTGGTTCCAAGCCTTCCTGTGGATAAAACCGTGGATAAGAGAGAACGCCAGAATGTCCCCAAAACTGCTTTTTTTGTTATAGTAACTTGCTTTACAGCTGCTATTTTGCAACTGTAGCTTGCTTTATAGCTGCTGTTTGTGACTGTAGCTTGCTTTATAGCTGCTGTTTGTGACTGTAGCTTGTTTTTTGGCTGCTGTTTTATGGCCCGTAGCTTGCTTTACAGCTGCTCTTTGTGACAGTAGCTTGCTTTGTGACTGCTGAATTAATTATTTATTTTTCCTCTGCCAACCATGGATAACTGAATCAGTGGATAATGAATCAGTGGATACGGGGGTCCTACTGTATTTCCAGTATGTGTTAGAGCTGGGAATAGACTAAATGCAAGCCTTTCTGGCTGTTAAAGCTCTTTCTGATATTGTGAAATGGCTTAATCAGTGAACCACTTAAAAGCTAGTAGAGAAACTGCAGCATTGAATGTCAATATGCCATCTGGAAGCAAGGATTACACCTAACAGCACATTGCACATGCATCCAACCACAAGCACCTTTATTTAGCCACATCAGCCACCACAAAAGAGCCACTGTAGAAAAGCCCACAGATATAAGCATGCATTAATGTTTCAATCTTTTCCATCCAGAGTGGGTAGGGTATAATATTTTTAAATAAAAGAATATAATGTGTGGAGCTGAAACATATTATGTCTTAATATGTGTCTTAATATAGCAGATTCTGAATGACCTGATAAAGAGATTGTATTTAAATTTTTCTGTGTGTATGTTTGGTATGTGCCTCTAAAGCGTAAGAGTCTACTTGACATAATTATTTTTAATTAAATAAAAACAATGCCTTTGTTCCATATGGAAAAGGATTTTGTTTCAAAACAGGTTCTTACTTTTAAAAGCTTACCATTTTTTTATCCTTGTCATAACACTGTGCCAAAGATTAGGCTGAAAGATTTTATCTTTATGCTTCAGGACTCTGTCCATTCTGACTACACACACTAGCATTTGCATCTTAAACACAGATTATTCTAGAGATGTGTCTCCCTCCAGAATAGCTGTTGGAGAAAGCAAGCCATATTCACTGCACAGCCTACTTCTCCAAAATCAATCCAGCTAACTATACAGAGAGGCGCTAGATCAATGCAGACAGAATCCATTTCCATGTGTGTGTATATTATGGGTGTCGTGTGTTCCTAAGGAGCAAGGACATGTTAAGTAATGACATGGGGACAGCTGCCCAACAAAGCTTTACTTTAAACCCTAATGCCAAAGCTCCAACAGACTCAGAATAGAAGAGTTATTTCCTTTTCCTTTTCCATGATCTTGATGCCAGTACTGAGTTATGGTGATTTTCACTCTTTTCCTATCCAGTTGAAAGTAATGAGTATTGTGCAATAGATGAGTGAATACTAATATCAAGAATGAAAGCAGTAATCCCATCAAATCACTCTATCTATTGCTCACATTCTGACAGTGACGAGCTAGATCTGTGCAGAGTGGCCCACCGGTGGTTGCTAGACTCCAGCATGAAAAGTCAGAATCCCAAATCAGCAGAGGGACAGCAAGAAAAGAATTCTGAAAGAAACTGCAGAGTCCAAAAGTAAACATAGTCTTCCATGCCCAGAAGAATATCCTTCTTTCCTCACTCTGCTGAAGTGATTCCTGGATCCAGAGAGTGCACTGGAAAGCCCCTTGTAAATGTATGTTCCTTTGATGCAGAGGGGCCCCTGAAGAAGTGCAATGGGCCTCTGATAAAATTTGGACTTTTCTCAGCCTCTGCAGCTTATTTCCAGACCTCTCTTTGCAGTAATCATAGGCAGCATGGCCACTGGGCCAAAGTAATTTACATCTGAAGGGCTGTGGGCCTCTAACTGCAGTGCCTATAGTTATTCGTAAGCAAGTCCTGAGAGAAAGGGCAGTCCTCCAATATTTGTGCACAACACCTGACGTAAATCCTCAGACAAAAAAAATCTTTTCTTTTGGAGGACTCCTGTTTTTGAAATTTCTTTTTGTACCAAAAAGTGCAGAACATTAATAGAATAGGACAGCTTCACCTTGGCTGGAACTAGTGAGGTTTTCTACCATGTAAAACCCCATTCTGTCAGAGAGAGCATTCGGTTGAATCCTCATGATTAATTTCTCATGTTTGTTTTTGAGGCCCATTTACTTTTCCAGTAGGCGTAAAAGCCTACGGGCTGCAGAGAATTAACAGCAGCAAAAAGAGAGTGACTGGGAGGATGGCTACCTTTAAAACACCATGCCAATATGAGTTACTTAAATGCTGTAAAATAGAATTATGTCTGGCCTCAGGCATGTAGGAGAATTTCAGTCTAGTTTGTCTATCTATGCAGTTGATTCGGCTTCATTTCCACAAATAACTAGCTGCAGAGTGCTTTGAACTATACAAAGGCATCTGCCTGAATACTTGAATAGTGCCCAGGATCTCCAGGGCAATTGCATTTGTATCTGACAGGTGCCAGCATCGTAGGATTCCCCAAACTCTTTGCAAACTTATGGGTTTCCCCCCTCCCTCTGAAACAGGAGCAGGTGTTCCTTTACAGTTATTTTGCACAAAGTAGATTCCCTCTCCCCCTTTTTTCCTTCTCTCTGCAGTCACCAAGGTGATTTTAAGTGACAGGGACATCCTTCAGCTTTATCAGTAAGCTGCTGATACTAATTACTGATGCCAAGTGGGTGATGGTATTTGACAGGGTTCTATTGTTCTGCTACCAGGTTTTCAATAGTTCACAATAAAAATCTCACAGCTCCTCGGGATCTGTGGGGTTCAGAAGACCTGCTTCTTTCAATAACACCTTTGTGCATAGATATTTATGAATTTTATTTTATACTGTAGCCCTTTGCACATTTAATTGGATATACATTCTGGTGGTTTCAGTGCGACTTACTCCCGGTAGATTCAGAATTGGCAGCACTGTTATACTTTCTCTAGTTTGCAGCTGGAGTTTATTCTTGGGTGTGTCTGATAGAAAGCTAGGTAAGGAAAGTTAAGTGGTCCCTTGTATAAAGGAATTAATTTGTTCCAAATGAAATTATGTTAAGCAAATTTTCCTTTATACAATTTTCCCATAGGAATGCATTGAAAACAGATTAATCCCTAATTGCGGCCATTTTTATGTTGTACGGATTTTCCCCATAGGCGATTCTGTTAAGCAAATTTCCCCTATCTCTGGAATTTTTTATGTTGTACAGATTTCATGTTATACAAACCATTTGTTATACGAGGGTCCACTGTAAACTGAAAATGCAACTCCAGGAGCAAACAGGACCTTTCCCATTCTCTTTCATTTGAGAACACACTCCATGCAGACAGGATATACTTAGGACCTCCTTCCTTGTTAGTCAAATAAGGAGGTACACCCACTGGGGATGCCCCCCAATCAGACATGCCTTCTTGCATGCCTTTAGCAGTAGCCTGATGTGTTAAAAATTATAAGACAAAGACTTCTATGGCATGGAGAGGAGTGTTGTCTTCTGAAGGAGACGGTGATAAAGCCCATCCTTAAGAAACCTGGCCTTGCGTCGGACGATTTGGCCAACTATCGTCCGATTGCTAATGTCCCGTTTATGGGCAAGGTAATCGAGAGGGTGGCGGCGGTCCGGCTGCAGTCATACCTGGAGGACCGGCAGTGCCTCGATCCTTGCAAGTCAGGGTTCAGGCCCCGTTGGGGGACCCAAACAGCTTTGGTCGCGCTGCAAGATGACCTACTCCGGGCGGCCAACAGGGGTTGCTCTACCCTGTTGGTTCTCCTGGACCTGTCAGTGGCCTTTTATACCGTCAACCATGGTATCTTACTGGGTCGGCTCTCAGAGGTCAGAATCGGGGGCACTGCTTGCAGCTGGCTCCGTTCCTTCCTGGAGGGCTGTTCCCAGTATGTTCAGCATGGGGGGAGTTGTCGGCCCCGTGGGTTCTCCCTTGTGGAGTCCCGCAGGGGTCGTCACTGTCCCCTATGCTGTTTAACATCTACGTAAGGTCATTGGCTGGGGTCATTAGGACTTTTGGAGTCTGCTGTCATCAGTACGCTGATGACACGCAGCTCTATCTCTCCTTTTCCACCTCTGCAGTGGAAGCTGTGAGGATCCTTGATGGATGCCTGGATGCCGTGCTGACTTGGACCAGAGCGAACAGGCTTAAGCTCAACCCCGAGAAGACGGAGGTTATGTTCTTTGGGAGCTCGCCATCTGGGTACGTAGGCCCTCTTCCGCGTCTGGGGGGAGTTTCCCATCAGCTCGCGGAAAGAGTGCAGAATCTGGGTGTGGTCCTGGACCCGGCCTTTCACCATGGAGGCCCAGGTGGCGTCGGTGACCAGGTCCGCCTATTCCCATCTTCGTCAAATTGCCCAGATCCGCCCGTACCTGGATGGTGACTCTCTGAGAACAGTGGTCCAAGCGCTGGTGATCTCGAGGCTGGACTACCACAACACGCTCTACATGGGGTTGCCCTTGACTCTTCTCCGGCGTCTGCAGCGGGTACAGAATGCGGCGGCCAGGCTGGTGGTCGGTGCGCGTCGTTATGACCACATAACCCCAGTCCTGGCCCGCCCGCACTGGTTGCCCATTACAGCCCGGATTAGATTCAAGGTCTTGGTTTTAATTTATAAAACCCTCCATGGCTTGGGACCAGACTACCTGTCGGAGCGCATCGCCCAGCGATCCACCTCGGCCCGACCTGTCTGGCAGTAGTGAACGCACTCGCTTCCGGTTGCCACACCACAAGAGGCCCGTAAAACGCTTACGCGGAATCGGGCCTTCTCTGTGGAAGCCCCCATTTTGTGGAATGCCATCCCCAGCAAGGTGCGCTCTGCAGAGTCCCTGCTGGCCTTCCGGAAGGCTTTAAAAACCTTTCTCTTCCGAGAGGCATTTGGCAAGACCTAGGTTCCCTTCTTCTTTGTTTTTTGTTTTTTTAAACCCGTCATCAATAGATTGTCTAAGACCCTATGTATCAGCCTCATCGCCTCTGGCGATACTAGGGTGTGCCTGTTTTTAACTGTTTTACACTGTATTGTTACAGATGTCTTGTTTTATTGTATATTGGACCTATGCTGTCAGCCGCCTAGAGTTCGTTCGAAGATAGGCGGGATACAAATGCAACAATAAATAAATAAATAAATAAATAAATAAATAAATAATGTTAGGGTTTTAAAAAAAGCTTCTCCACTTCATTTGTTGCTGTGCCACCAAGTGTGGTATATCTGTGAAGATTCTCAATTGCTAAGGTGAGGTCATCTGGCCAAGATGAGTCATGGCAACTGGACTTCTTTTCTTGTTAGATTGAAATGTTTCACGATTCTTCCAAGTAGCTTCTGCAGTCTGAGTGTAGACAGAAACAGTGTAGACTGAAGAAGGTACTTGGATGAGTAGCAAAACATTTTGATCTAATAAGAAAATAAGTCTAGTTGTCATGACTCAACTTCTGGGCACCAAGCGTGAGATAGCAATTAGGAAAGAAAGCCACAATATACCTTTAAGATAAGAGGGACATGGGAACTGCATGTCCAGATTTCAAGCTGAATGGTCCTGGAGGTCATGTGAAATGTGATTCAACTCCGCACATCCCTCATTCTCAAGCCAATTGACAATGTATTATTTTCCACATACAGAGTAAACATTTAAAAGGTAAACGTTGGGAGTAGGGTCGCAATGCAGCATCTGATTTGGCAGTGAGAGAGGTAGGGTGTAGTAGCCCATTCCTGATGTTATCCATCATTCCATTAAAGGAAAAGAAACAGAGAGAGAGAGAGAGAGAGAGAGAGAGAGAGAGAGAGAGAGAGAGAGAGAGAGATGCCTTAAAAGAACTGTTATCAACCCTAAACATAATTTCTGGATTTTAGTGATAAACTATTGCTTTGTCAAGCCAGAGTTTTCCTCATTCATGGCCAAAAAGTCCAATCTACTTTATAGCTTAGTCATTTCACAGGACCTATAACAGCTTTGGTGTAATATTGGAATAATGATTTCAGAAAGCTGCCCATATCCTATGAGTATTTGCTTAAGTTTTGTATAACTTGCTATGGTTGGTTATAGTTAATTGATTTGTCAAGGCAGGTCTGGTCATATACTCGCCATGTATTGATGAAATGCACAATGACACAACAGAGAGGTGCTCTGACACCTCATTGGTTCACTATGACAGGTTTGGTAAACCTAACATGAACGCTGATAGAATCCCAGACAATATCTAAAAGTGGTTAGGATAGCAGAAGTAAAAGACCTTTTTTATTTTAAAAAATGTTTATTGTATAATACCAAAACAAAGATGCTTGGAATTATACTTGACTGTGAAGTCCAACACATAGTGTATAGTGTGTATGTTATTCGTGAAGGAACACCTTGAATTGCTTTTTGTGAGGGGGAAATTGTAGAGAGAACAATTGATACTAGGACCATGCAATGCAACTCAATAGAAACAGAACTAGGAGCAGCATAAGACTTTTGCCACATGGTGGCAGCAGATGCCTTTAACAAAGTGGGAAATTCTGTAGCAAAGAGAAGGTAAGTCATTCAGAAGGTCTTCAGGCAACAGCATTTCTTTTCTGGAGAAGTGAAGGGAGCTTTGAAGGCAATAGGACACTAAGTGGCTAAAATTATTACTGGGAAGGGACACCACCCTTATGAGGCAAGACTTACAGCATTTGGAGAATTTTAGTCTTGAAAAAGGGTGCTTGAAGGGGGACATGACTGAGATGTACAAAATTTTGCAGGGGATGGATAAAGTGGGTAGAGAGAAGCTCTTTTCCCTCTTAAACAGTACGAGAACCAGGGGTTATCCACTCAAATTGAAGGTTGGGAGAGTGAGAACAGACAAAATATTTCTTTACCTAGCATGTTGTTAGTCTAGGCCCGGGAACTCCTTGTTGTAGAATGTGGCGATGGCCTCTGGCTTGAATGCCTTTCAAAGGGGATCTGTGGCAAAAGTCCATCACAGGTTACATGTCGTAATGGGGATAAGTATAATCTCCAGGCTTAAAAGGAGGTGCCTCAAAATGCCAGATGCAGCGGAATGGCAGGGGGAATGGTATCAAGAGACAGGTATCTATTTGTCTCCTGTGCTCCCTGAGGTGTCTGATGGGGCCACTTTGAGATACAGGAAGCGGGACTAGGTGGGCTCTTGGCCTTATCCAGCAGGGCTCTTCTTATGTTATTATGTTCTTAAGTATTTTTGTTATCTTAGTAAGCATTCTAC
>JAHTLZ010000108.1:4991373-5008503 GCA_023846285.1 Phrynocephalus versicolor
TCTATCTATCTATCTATCTATCTATCTATCTATCTATCTATCTATCTATCTATCTATCTATCTATCTATCTATCTATCTATCTATCTATCTATCTATCTATTTCCTGTTACATATACTTTAACATAGCATCCCACTCTCCAAACTGCTATTATATTTAAAGTTATCTTTGTGCCTATAAATTGTGCAATAAGAATTGGGGAGCCATCACTTCTGGCACTATTATGGTACAAATACATGCATTCTTGGTCCAAATTCTTAAGGATTCTCATGTCGTCGTCCCCCCCCCCCGGGGGGGCAGGGGTTACAGATCTTTTTATAGGTCTCCTCCATGTCCGTAGATTTTTCCATGAACTGTTTGTGATTTGAGCAAGGTGGTAAGGTGGTTGATAATTTTTCACCTACAAAAAGTGGAGAAAGAAACTAGAGGATGTGCTCTCCTTGACTTGATTCTAACCAACAGAGATGACTTGGTGAGGGAAGTGGCAGTAAGGGGAACTCTGGGTGAGAGTGACCATGTTCTACTAGAACTCTTGGTTTCAAAGGAAACCAAAGCAGATTGTAGCCACACACTTATAGTGGTTTTTTTAAAAGTCAATTTTAATAACCTCAGAACAAAAATGGAAATTCAGAGATGGCACCGGGAGAGCAAAAGCAGAGAATGAGCTGAGATTAGCAAGAGACACTAAAAGTGATAAAAAAAACTATTAAGATATATGGGAAGCAAAAGAAAAGATATACAGTGGTACCTCAACTTACGGTTGTTTTGACAACCAAATAATTTAACTTACGAATGCTGCTCTCTGCTCTGCACAACAGCTGACTTTGACAGGTCGGACCTGTCAAACTCAGTTGTCATGGGGAGCAGAGAGCAGCGTCTGCTGCCGATTGCCACCTCCTCCGCCTTCTTGGTTGCTTTGATCTCTGCAAGACGTGCCTCTCTTCCAAACCACCTGAGCTGTGCGAAGATGCATCGGTCCCAGGGATCTTCTGGGACTGATGCATCTCCATGCAGTCCGTGCGGTTTGGAAGGGAATGGGCAGGAGCACATTGCTGCTGCTGCTTGCCTTCAAAACCACCCGGGCTGCGCAAAGATCAATGGGCCTGTACTCTGCTCAACAAATTGGTTGACAGAGCACGGATCCACTGATCTTTGTCCAGCCTGGGAGGCTTGCAAGGGAAGTGGCGGTGGTGATCCACTGCTGCTGCTTGCATTCCAAACCACCTGGGCTGGGCGAAGATCAATTGGTTCCTGCGATCTTTGCGCAGCCCGGGCACCTTGCAAGGGAAGTGCTTGCCTCTGGGGAAGTGCTTACCTTCGCTTACCTCAGGGCTGGCCAAAGATTGATTGGGCACCTTGCAAGGCACCCAGGCTGCCTAGCAATCAATGGGCGATCTCCCTCAATTAAGGGCAGGTAGCTATGTGGTGTTTTGAAGCTGTGTGTGGGGTCTGCTATTGATCTGATTACTCTTTGCATTGCATTGCTTGCATATTCCTGGTGTATTTTTAAGAGAGGAGGATGGCAGAAAGCAGAATTTGTTTTTTTTTCAGCTTTTAGTTTTGTCTAAGTTCATCATTCCTTCTCTTGCTCTCTGCCCCATGTCTGTCCCAATGGGCACAAGATGATATAGCAAGGAGCTATTAATGTTTCATAAAATAGTATTCAATGTTTTATATGATAATATCAGTTGATGTGCATATCTTCAATAATGCAACATGAACAAGACCAGAACATGCAGATGAGACCTTTGAAGTGCTTCCCAAGCCCTTTTGTCATCTTTCTCATTAACGATAGGCTTGCCTATGTTAGTTCCAGACATTGTCCCAATTCAAAGCAACCTTTTTTCCCTTGTGGGACCTTCAAATGTAACCAACAATCTTATTTTTCTGATTGTGTTCCAGGTTTTTTGTATTGCTTTCCTGCCATTTCTCTTCTCGGCCTTTTCCCACAAATCAACACTTTCTGCATATATCTCTTGGAACAGTTAGATATGTTGCTGTTTGGTGGTTCTGGTAAGTAATTTATTTAATTATACAGTGGTACCTTGTATAAAGGAATTAATTCGTTCCAAATGAAATTATGTTAAGCAAATTTTCCTTTATACAAATTCCCATAAGAATGCATTGAAAGCAGAGTAATCCCATTTTTATGTTGTACGGATTTTCCCCATAGGCGATTCTGTTAAGCAAATTTTCCCTATCTCTGGAATTTTTTATGTTGTACAAATTTTATGTTATACAAGCTGTTTGTTATACAAGGGTCCACTGTATATAGTAAAATCATAAGAATGTGGTAAATAAACTGCCTTGGTTCAACAGCTTATTTTTCGTATTGTCAAGAAAATGCCCCTAGAAACCCCAAGTCAGCTCATACACACTGATTATGTGGTAACCTTCTATTTCTGCTACCTAGAAGCTTGTTTTCAGAGCCTGTCTCTAATACTGGAGATGTTAAAGAAGAACATTGGACTGAAGTATAATAGTATTTTCCCTTTTTTCACTGCATTGGCAGCATTATTGTCCTTGAATTTTTACCATCTTTCCAAAGTACCGAGACAAATCAAAAAGCCTTCACCACCAAGGCTATAGCTAATGACCCATTCTTGATAGGTTTCAGCACCTTAGGCCATTGTTCACCTTAAGGCTATGGATATTATTGTCTCCCTAACGAGCCTATTCAGGCCATTGTTCATCTTATGAGCCTAATTCAGATCAGGGTGACAAGAGGTCAAAGCTGACTGACTATAGGATGAAGGACTAGCTGTATTCAGACTGATGAAGCTGTTTGGATGAGCAGCGAAACGTTTCTATCTCTCAAAAAAGAAGTCCAGTAGCCATGACTCAACTTCCAGACCATCTTGGGTGTTGCGTGACCTGCAAGTTATACCTTGACACTGGGTTGGCTCTCTGAGTCCATGTGGCTCATAAAAAACTGCTTGGAGTGCTTGTGACATTGTAGGAATGCAATGAAAACATGCAAGAAAAATTCTAAAAACCCTAGATTTGAAAATATAGAAATACAGTAGTGGTGGTGGTGGTGGTGGTGAGAGATATACTGAAATACAGAAATATATGAAATTTGAAAATATGTATTATCGTATACCAACATAAGAAAATACGTATGATTGTATATGAATATACAAACATGTGTATATTGTATACAAATATACAATAAACAAAAATACGTAAATGCAGTAGTGGTGGTGGTGGTGAGAGATATATTTTCCATGCCTTGCCCATTAACAGAATGAACACAACCACCTGAATAATTTTCCAGCCAATGGTAGTCTGTAGAGAAAGCCCCCTGGGAGAATCATGACCCCAGCTGCCTGCGTGGGTAAGGCTTGGGAATCATTAGCCTCTCTATCTGACAGGAAGGCCCCAGATGGAAGGTAATGAATTCCATAGCTAAGCCCATATACTCAGGAAGCTGGCTCTGTCTGTATCTTCCTTCTTATCAGTCAGGAAGCCTATGGGAGGGGGTTGCAGGACAAATAGCTGCCTGTGACCCTCAGATAAGCTCTCCCCCCACCAATGGAATTCAGGTCATCTGTGAGGAGCCACAGGTCTCTCCAAGACCCTCTTTCCTCCCCCCCTATTGTGATGTATGTGTGTACTTATTTACTGTAACCAATAAAAGCCTTGGGTCCCAGGCAAGAGTCTCACACACACACATACACACACACACACACACACACAGAGAGAGAGAGAGAGAGAGAGAGAGATCTGGGACACTGAGCATGCTTGTAACCCACCTCAATGTGTTGTGTGGTTCATAACACAACAGTACTCCAAGAAGGATTGCTACTGATGGTGTTCACATTATTCTCTATATCCTTACGGAGAGTACAGCGGTCGGGGTGCTTGGGCATGGAGTTCCTTGCTGCTTTTGTTAGTCCCTGTTTAATAAATCTTCTGTAATATAGCTTCTCTTCAAAATCAGCAGCACCTTATCTGTTCTTATCCGTTGGGGTTGTTTTTTCTGTACCCAGGAATTAGTGAATGATTAGCTTGATAATTTTTGCAGCGGGTGGCTAGAAAATTCAAAAGAAATTGAGGCCAACTTGAAGGATGGCTGCCGGGGATCATAAACTGCTCAAGGCATTTCATATACAGAAAGGGAGTTTTAAAAATACACTTGCCACTGGAGACATCTGAGAATTATAAACAATTTAAAGCTGCAGTTAAGGAAAGGCTGCTGTATTTGATGTCAGAGTTTGCTGGCTGACTAGAAACTCTTGATCTTTTAATGTAGCATGCTCTATTGCAGGCATGTCCAAACTTTGGCCCTCCTGATGTTTTGCACCGCAACTCCCAGAATTCTAAGCTTAGATTGCCAATGGCAAAGGACTGTGGGAGTTGTGGTCCAAAACATCTGGAGGACCGAGGTTTGGACATGCCTGCTCTATCAGTTTTGTGTTCCTCCATCACTGGATCCTTTATTCATACCTGTTTATAGCCGTCTTCCCAAGCATGGTGAAACCATTTAAAATTTGTGCATGAGGATGGAGGCAAATGATTAGTCATTTGGTTTCACCTCACTGTGGGGATGCTGCCTAGATGCCTTAAGCACATCCGATCTCGCCTGATTTCGGAAGCTAAGCAGGGTCGGCCCTGGTTAGTACTTGGATGGAAGACCACCAGGGAATGCTGTAGGTGCCTGGAGTAGGAACTGCTAAACCACTCCAGTATTCCTGCCAAGAAAACTCCATGGACATGGGGGTCACGAAGAGTCGGTCACGGCTGTAACGACACAACACACACACACTGTGGGGCTGTTCCTGTTGCCTTCCCAGGGCCAAGGGTGACTCTTTGCATTTTAAAGTCTCTTCTGCCTGTGAGGGGTGTCTTAGAAGTAATAGAATCCAGTTTGGAACAAGCCTGTCTAGCCCCGCTGCCTCTCACCATATGTTGTCCCCATATGCTTTTACAGTGCCTGAAGTAGGCTTGCGCCTCAAGTCACTGTGATTTTTGTGATTTTACTTAATCTGTTTTGAAACAGATCAGTTTCAAGTTTTGGGATCTCCAAGTCTAAACATTGATTTTTTTTAAAAAAAAACTATTTTAAAATTGGATTAAACTCATCTAAGCAAAGTAGCCTAACTTTGGTGATAAATTGCCATGGATTTTTCATCGTTTGGGTTTAGACCCGTACTTTCATTTGGCTGTGCCCATAAAGGAAATACTGTAGTTAATTGCGATTTCTGTGTTTCAGCTGCCGCCGGGCTGCTCTCTGCACTATACAGTCTTTCTCGGAGCTTTATAGTTGTGATCATTCTGTATGCTTTCTGCTTCAATGCAGTAAAGGTAAGTGGCCAGGATTCTGGTAACCAAACCTATCAACCATTTTTTTGGTTCAAGCAAAGGATTTCTCTCTTTTCCTTTATTCAAAGACTTGTACATGCAATGTTCTGATTTTCATGATTTGAAAAAAAGGGTGGGTAGCATCATGCTAAATGGTGGACTGTATGCATGGAAAGGTCTGTACAAATATACTCCATAACTTATTCAATACCCTTCCTGTGTTGGTTCCTCTACCCTATAACAAGAACTGTGCCTATTGCTGTGTATTAGCTGGGCCTTTGATCTCTTGTGAAGACAGAATAAGAAGAATTAAAAATGGGTACAGCAGGGAAATTCTGCATGAGATTATGAAGGACAGGAGGAGAATCTAGTGAAAACACATTGACACATTTCTTTTGTTATGGGTTGGTGCACTTAGCAGGTTAACCTGAACTTCCAAATTGTCATTTCGATAAATAGCATTAAGGACAATCCTTTTAAACATTATTCTGCCATTTGCACCTCTTTTCATAGCAGCCCGCCATCTAAATTACATCAGGCAGGTGGCTTTGGAGATAAGCAATCTCGCCCACGGGCTAAGCGTCATGGTGCTTTGAAATGTGCTTATAATCCTGAAGTTGGAGAATACTGTGAAAGATTTACAAGATATATCATGCAAATTACTTCAGAATTTCTGTTCACACAGAAAAAGCAGTGCTAATTTGTACTTTTATGGTTCCGTCCTTCCTGAAGATACTCTTAGACAGAATAATTAACCATACAAAAGTGATGCGCCTTATTTCATCTCCTAACTGGCATCAGGATTTTCATACCTCTTTAAATGCCTCATTGAAGGTGTGATGTTAAACATTGCTTTCCTTTAAAACCTGAACCTTGCATGCCTTTTATTGCTCATTCAGTGTACTGAGAGTGGAGGGGGAAATTACCCAATCAGCAGAAATGACATCTACATTGCTGGCTGTACTGCGTCCACCTCATCTCACCTGGGGTCTGCCCCCTGGAGCTACAGGGGGGAAAGCTTGCCCCATCTTCTACATCAGGTCTGCCCAAAGTCCGGCCTGGGGGCCAAATCCGGCCCATCAGGCCATTCTGAGTGGCCCGCGGCTGGCCGGCCCGCCCCTCCCTCCCCCTCCTTCGCTTATGAGTCAGTGGGTGGGGCTTTCAGTGGGATGGCAGGGTCGGGGAGCAACCGGCCCCTGACACATTCTCAGCCACCAAATCTGGCCCTCCTTACAAAAAGTTTGGGTACTCCTGTTCTACATGGAAGCTCTTCAAATATTTGAAGATAGCTATTCCATTGCCTCTCTCTCTTGCCTTCAGTCTAAACATACCCTGCTCCTTCAGCTATTCCTCATAGAGCTTGCTTTCCATACCTGGTCACATTCCTGGTCAAAGTACCACACTTTCCTTTCCATACCTTCCTATCTGTTGATATCCTTAAATTGTGGTGCCCATAAGTGGAAATAGGATATTGTGTGAGATCTGCTCAATGTGGCCACAAAAATATCATGAGAGGTGTTTCAAAATTCCTGCTGAAATCAAGATACATTACATTCATAGCATTCCCTTCATTCATCTAGCCTGTGGTTCTATAAAAAAAAGAGGGAGATGAGTCTGGCATGATGCATTTTTTAGAAACCAATGACGGGTCTTAGAAATCATGGTTTGCTTTTCTAAGTGTTCAAAAACTGACTGGGATTTGTTCTGGAAACTTTCCTGATAGGTTGAGCTGACATGCTGCCCGTATCTTCTCTTCATGCACCCAAGCTTTTTGGAGGATTCAATCTTGTAGAAAGTTTCTTTTCAATTCAGAATCATTTGGTGGATTCTATGAGGTTGATGCATGGATGATTCAGTTTTCTGCTCTGCTAGGCATCTGTTTCAGACAACTGCTCTCTAAGTCATTGTTTAGACTGCTCTTGTCTGCCGCTTAAATCAAGACTGATGGCTTCCACACTACCAATTTCACCTTTAGGGTAAAGTCAGTCTTGACACAGTATAATTGTCCACCAGTATCTTTGTACCACGTTCTGAAGACCAGCAAACAACTGTGGTAGGCAAAAACTGTACACAAGAACATAAGAACAGCCTTGCTGGAACAGGCCACAGCCCATCCAGTCCAGCATTCCGTCCAACAACTAACCTACTTGCCCTGCTCTTTCCCTTTCCCCTTCTGGCCTAAACTGCTGCCAGTGCCATGTGCTTCCTGGCCTTGGGGTGCCCTGCCAATGCTGGTCTTTCCCTTATTCTACTTTTGCTTCACTGCTGCTGCTGCTGGACATGCCCAAGTGGCACCTTCTTTTCCTTCTCCTTTTGCTTTGCTGCTACACCTGTGCACTCCCTTGCTTCACCATCCTTGCTGTTTCCAATCCTTCTCTCTGCCTTGCCACAAATGGACAAGAAAGGAACCTAAAGGAACCCTGAAACAAAAGGATTGCATATCCACACACACATGTGAAATGAAGAGGAAAGAGGCACCTACCCCACAAATGGATGCTTCTGCCATGCACACCCTCAATCGATACCACTACTGGACTGCGTCAAAGAGATCCTGAGAGATCTGCAAAAGAGCTTTCATTCAATCTAGACCATCAGCAATCCGATTCCAATCTTCCTTCTGCTTGTGGACACACTCCCTCTGAATATATGTTCAATATATGTACCAGTTTGTATCCTGTGCCTATACATAGAAAGATATGGCCAGAAAAGTGGTTCAGATATTCCCTTGTGAAGTTATTGCTCAAAGGTTTCTCAATAAACAGGGTTGGGATACTCCAGATTGTATATTGATTTTCTGTCACACCACCAGCAGTATTAATGAGGTACAAAGTATGTTGTGATACATGCTTTTTCCGAGTTTCATCTTAATCTATATCAGTAATTTTGATTGCTGTGGCTTAATTAAAGTTTTGTATAGGCAGTGTGTTAAAAATAAAGACTTGCTTCAAGAAGGTAAAAAATTTATTAGATTTTTTTTTTGAAAACAAGAAATCTATGAATCTAAAAGTGCCTTTTACAGAAAAGCGTTAAGTTATTTTGATATAAAATAGTTTAAAATTTGTGAGGAGTCTTAAATTAGAAACCTTTCTCTCTGAGTGTGTTCTGTGCTGTCAAGCCGACATTCCACTCTCCGCAGAATCCTAGTCCACCATTCTATCCCCTACATAAAATAAAACTTTCTAACTTAGATATTTTAGGATATTTCCTAGAGAGATCAGAGAAATGACCTTTGAAAAGCAGCTGTTAGTTTTTCTAGCTATTATATCATGACTGAGTGATGTTTATTCTGTTAGAGTGGCAGCACTACCTTTCTTTCTTTGGGCCTTAGCCATAAGCACTAGATGAAAGGAATATAGTGTGAATTAGGATTGTATAAGTGACCTAACAAACTTTATAAGATGGTGTGTGAAGAATTGGACCATAAGGCTTCCGTTAAGAATGGCTGATTTAAAATATAATTTACATCATGATTGTGATCAATTTGATTTCAAACAAATCCATTCTGCTTCCATCAATACAAGTGACTCTGATCCAGAGGATCCTTCTGTCAGAAGAAGTGGGGGGGGAGAGGAATTGCCAGGATCCCCTCACCTGCGTTGTTCTTAGGGGTCCCTATCAGGGTTTTCCTGGGAATTCTCCTGGGTTTTGGGCCAAGATGGCAGAATTTTGCTCTGTCTAACACGGAATGCTACCTGTCACTGCATGGGAGGGGAAACGAGCTGTAACAATTGTATATTTTAATTAGGATTATCCAGTTTGGCCACAGTTTGGACTAAGGACAGAAAGTATATAAACCAAAGAGCCAGTGTTGTGCAAGTCGGTGGCCATGTGGCCGGCATGGCTGCAAGGAAACACTGGTGTTTTTTTTCCAAGGAAAAATATTTTTTCATGTTTTTCCACTGTTGTTCATTCATAGAGTGTGTGTGTTTTTTGTCTGCTTTTCATCTCTTCTTGCAGGAGCCGTGGGATGCTCAACACATACCTGCCTTGTTCTCTGCTTTCTGTGGCCTTTTAGTTGCACTTTCTTATCATCTGAGTCGGCAGAGCAGTGACCCAACTGTTTTATTGTAAGTCAACAGCAAATATTGTTTTTAAGCTTTTAACCATTATGTCTTATATTTACATCCTCAGAGTCATTAGCCAAATTCCCCTCAAGGCTACTCTGTATTGCAAAAAACACTTTAAATGGCAAATACGATTTCTGTGCCTTCCTCTAATGAGACAATTTATGCACACATCTGGAGGCTATGACCCAAATGAGTCTCTCAAAATGCAGGGATGTCAGCGTATGTCATCTGCAGAGTTTTGAAATAATGTTTTAGATTTAACATGCTAATGTTAAAATCATTATTTTCAGGGGAGAAACATCAGGAATGCAAGCCTTTTGTGTTAAATCTTGGGAATGCAAATTTCTTTGAAAAGTTTTGAAAGTAACAGTGGTACTTTCAAAATGTTGTTCTTTAAACGGATTTATTGGCTTTTCCTCCTGTTAACACAGAAATATTGATTTTATTGATGTTAAACTATAGATCACATAATTCCCCTTTAAAGCAGCTCCACGAGCTGCTGATCCATTTCCAGACACAGTTCAAAGTGCTATTTTTAACCTTTAAAGCCCTAAACAGCTTGAGTCCAAAACTGCATGAACCTGGCCAGGCGTTAAGATAATCTGAGGAGGCCTTTTTTCAGTCCAACCACTCATGCTGGTGCACTTGGTGGGGGCTCGTTTGTAAGTGAAAAACCTATTGTAGAACTTTTATTCCAGGTAAATATGGTCAGAATGAGTTCATAAATCAAGAGTGACACCGAACCAACCTAAGATGCTGAAATCTGCATAGATTTTCAAAATATTTCCATATCTGAAAACACAAGATCAAAATATGGATATATTATTGGCCTAAAACTTCAGAAAGTACACATATTTTCCATTATTGTACAAACTTGCCTTAATTTATAAAAATTAAGGCTCTCACTTTTGCCTTTGAATTAGGTATTTTATGTCCTTGAAATCATTGCCTGGCTGCCCTGTACAGTTTCTAATCTCCTGTAATACCTATAATCACATCTCTGTGTTTTGAATTGCTCTTAAAAATCTTGTTTGGGATTAAAACACATTTCTGATATTTAAAAAGCATCAAATATTAATGGAGGAACTATGATTAAAGTGCATAATCCTCTTCCTCAAAAATTACTTTGAACTAAATGAAAGGGTATTTGAAGGACTGGAAGTAATGATGAAAAAGAACTGTGAAGATAAAGCTAAATTTGAAATTAAAATATTTACTGCTTAGCTTTTTTAAAATCTCTAAAACATGACTGTTTGAAAAAAGAGAAACAGTAAAATTAACTATATTTCAAATATACCCTAAATCAACACATAGATTATTTCCATGATCCTGTTTTGAATTTTAACCCACACAAATAATGTCTGTGTTCACATTTATGCACTTGCACAAACATCACATACGTTGACATAAGCACGTGTATATGTATATAAACAGAGATCCAGACACACTGCATTCCTTCACAACACCGATCTCTAAGATGTTGAGGTCATGGAGGGAAGCTCACTCTATGGAAATAACACCAATTTGCCATAAATTTGTTGTATATTTTACTTATAACCAAATGACTGGCATTTCTTTCAATCTTGAACAATTGTTTGCTGCCTCATTCTGAAACACTTTTGCGTCTTACAGTTTGAACCGCTAGATGTTCATGAGATAGTTTGCTGGGGGTTGGGGCTACCAGTTTTTGCTACTGACTATTAATATATTCTATGGCTATCACAACTGTATAAAAATATATTATAGAAACTACATTTTCCACTGTTGTTTGATAGTGTCCTCTGTTAAGGGTATCCAGGCCTTCTCATCACATGGAGACACTCATAGGACTTTTATCTGAAAGAACAAATAAGAATATGACATTGGAACCTAGTTAGAACACCTGGCCAGATCTCTTCTGCCAAGGTGAATTAACATAAACAGCTCCTAATGTCTGTATTGTTTTCCTCTGAAAAGTCTCATGGACAAGTCACATGCTGTTTCTTGACCTGATTGAATAATATTGTACTTTTTTTCCCCACTAGGTCTCTTATTCAGTATAGATATTTTCCCCATCTTCTGCATCAACATTTGGAAGATTCACAAATGGATCCACTTCCTGGGAAGCTGAGAGAATCAGTGGTAGGCGTCATTTATTTATCTTGTGGGAATCTATCTGGAGGTGCTACCTGTTGTTCCATCACTGCTGTGTGAAATCATTTTACACATACAGGACCAAATCCTATGGCTTTGTAAATTGCTTTAAAGTAGGCCTATTGAATCAATGGGGATCTGGTAATTTATTCAAATGGGCTTACTCTAACTGCAACTTACATTAACAGTGCAAATGGCAGTTAGAGTAGGAAGACTTGATGAATGGAACCTACCAAATCTCCATTAATTCAGTGGCCTTACTCTAGTATGTTAACATAAGAACATAAGAAGAGCCATGCTGGATCAGGCCAACGGCCCATCTAGTCCAGCTTCCTGTATCTCACAGTGGCCCCACCAGATGCGTCTGGGAGTGCACGAGACTAGATATCTGTTTCGTGATATCACTCCCCGGCATCTGGCCCTTGAAGTACCCTGGTTTTAAGACTGGAGATTACACATCTCCATCATGGTTTGTAACCTGTGATGGATTATTGTTTATTATGCTACACAAGATTTTAGCTGGAGTGTCAAGCTGTCTGTTGAAATTATTTAAATCCCTAGCATAGAGGTAGAGATGGAACTGTGAATAGTTTCAGATGGCATCACTGTTGAATGAATGATAAAGACAGAAGAGGTTTTATGAATGAGACAGGACACTGACTTCCATCTTCTTAAGTTTCCTTCTTTGACAGGAAGAAGAAAGTCACTGTATTTCTTTAAGATGCAAAACTGACAAGTTTTCATTATAATTCATTATGATAATGCACTTAAAATAGCATTTATTCCATGTGAAAATTGGGAAATATTTTATATTCCACTCATGCCCAGGACAGATGACGTATGTTATGCCTGCAACTATGGTTATATAGTTTTTTTCATATGAAACTGCAGTGGTACCTCTACTTATGAGTTTAATCCATTCTGAATGCATGCACTTAAGTCGAACAACTCTTAAGTAGAGTCAATCCGCTTGTAAGTAGAGGTACCACTGTAGCATGGTTGGTTCTGATTTTTGGTCAAACAACAGCATCAGCATAATACAGGAGTGGTTCCTCTGCCCTATTCTGTTATTTCCACATTTTAAATTGCACCTACTGAGCTGCGGTTACATCACTGGGGAATATTGTAGCTACCTGCATCTGCTTTGAAGTGGGGCCATATTTCAGTATGAAAGCACATAAAACTCCAAGTTCGATCCCTGGGGAAAATTTCTGCCTTTTACCTCAGGGAGCTGCTTCTACAGCAGACAGTGCAACAGTAGAGGAACAAATTTGCTGATTTAATATAGGACAGCTTTCTTTGTTCCTGTCTGTATTTTTCCCTTGGCAGAGTTAATGACTTCTGTAGGGATTTTAGATTGGGCAAAAAGTTAAATCCCTTTCTCTTACACTACCACCTTAATTAAAAATTAAGCTCCCTGCAGATGCTTTACACTTAAATATAAATATATTTGGGATCATAGACTTCACATTTCATATACAGTACAATATTTTGTAATGCCTAGCCATAATAGTGTACCTCTTGTTCACTACAATGGTGTCCCTTATGACTTGCAGCCTCGCAGTGCATTCGGTAAAAAAGTTAAATCAAACTATTAGTTGTCATGTGAGAAAGTAATATAATATATTTGTGTTCTTTCCTATCTGTGATATTACAAATATTATACAAATATATTATAATAAATAGAAAATATAGAGTGGTCTGCGTACAAAGTGTAAAATAATGTGGATACAATTTAAATAGGATCCCTTTAAACCCATACCTATTTGCCAAAAATAATTGATTTTTCTCGTTATGATAATCCAGAGGAATTTAATACGTGACCTATCTTATTTTCCATCCATAGCAGTAACTCACAAAGCATTTTTCAGTGACCTCTGCTACAGTTTATCTGCTTCACTGTAACAACTTTTACCCGTGGTGACAAGAAGTACAAGGCAATTATGTCAGATAATTGACCATTCTTCTTTCAGGATGAAAAATCGTAATTAATTTCACAGGAATCCGCTTGATTGATTACTGCATAACTAGCAGCCTGAGGTCTTCATGTGTTACATTCAAACTCAACTTCCTTTCTGGCCTAAGTGTCACTGGTAGAGAATTAGTGACTTACGGATAACAACTGATTCACTCTGAGCCAGTTTATAGCCTGGCCACATTGGTTTGAATCTGAATATTTTTAAGAATGTTTTTAATGTATTTAATTGAGTGAAAAAAAATCAAGAAGAGTGAGAAAAGAATGAAAATGGGGGAAATTGAGTACTCTGGCGGAGTGGATGATGAAATTGATGGAGAAACTACACTGTAAAACTGAATTGGAACTATCTGGCTTTGCTGCAATTTGATTTGTAGCCTGCATTACACTGAAATTGCATGCAACGCTCAAATAGAGGCTACAAATTGATTTGAAAGTTCACCCTCCGGGGTGAGATGAAATTCCCATTCTAGTCCTTCCTTCTTTCCTCTGGTTCCTCCTCTGCTGATCCTTTTAAGGTTCAGTGAAGCCACTTTATCATTTAAAGTTTCAGACTACTACATTTCTCAAAAGCATTTCCATAGAAAAATGAAATGGAAAAAGCATTTACTAGTCTAAAAGTACAGAACATCAAAAGTTCTCAAGTGCATACCGTCTGTGGTGCAAGTGGCAGCAGGCAGTCTCTAACAGACACCCATTCCTTCCCTGGCAAGACACGAAATGGCAAGTGATCATGAAAGAAGGGAATTTATCTAGCCAATCTGAGCCGTTCTAAGGTTTGGGTTTTCGCTCTTGGGTGAGCTATCAATCACCATTTGCCTTAGGCTTCCTTGTTCTAGTAAAGCATTCCTTTCATTTCCAAGTAAGGCTTGCTGGCAGCAAGTTTTGTCCATTTTAAAAAATAATAATAATTCGGGCACAGTTTGATTCAGGTATCTCTAATACTTCCTCAATTTATTATGGTTCAATTCAGAAACAAATACTACTCTCTCACTTTGGATTCTCAGTAATTTCTGAACTGGGAGCACATCCCTACTTATAACTATGTGGAGTACTAGAAGACCCAATTAAGTGGAAAAAGAAGAAACATACAATTTAATTACCTATGTTTTTATGAACAATTTTTTGTAGAAGGTAGGAAGACAGTGTAGGCTCCTCCCCATCTCCAAAGTCTACTTGACCCCAAATCACATTCCAATCCCTCGCCCATCAGCTTCAATATTACTGATATCTCCTGCTCATGTAATTGATGCATCATAAGCAGTGGGCAAAATCTGTAATTACATAGCTATAGTCACACTTGCACGTTCTCCATTATAGCAGAGCAGATGTAGATGTGTGTTTCCATTTGGTTTGTAATGCAAATAGGGCTCCTTGTACTGACTGTAGACAGTGTGGTAGTAACATGCACCTAGATTTCATCTGATTCTGGATGGACTTCCATATCTCTTCTGTACAGTGGGAGAGTGATTCTGTTGATGAAGCCATGCTGAAGTAGGGTTTGTAGTGATTAACTCATTTGTTCTTTTCCTCTCTGAAAGTACGATCCTATACTTGATAAGATCACTGGCTGGGGCTGTAAGATTTGGTAGCAGTAGACTCCCCCCAGACGCATTGTTATCAATAAAGAAATACAACGGAAAATTTGTATAACGTAATTTCATTTGGAACGAATTAATTACATTATACAAGGTACCACTGTATGTCCACAGAGTACTGGATAACTCTTGTATTTGGATGTAGGAGAGTCAGCAAGTGTAAATATGCCACTTTTACAGGAGAATCATGATTATTATTACTTGAAGATTCAGTGAGCACCACTGAGCAATTGCTTACAGGGAATGTACATTCAAATCAATGACTGATATAATTATAATGAAATTGTCATCTGCTAAGGATGGAGTACTTTAATTTAGCAAGTCACACACTGATCTTCCTCTGTGTTTTTATGTTTTCAAAATTATGTTCACAGAGGGAGACCTTGAAATCAGATCTCATTGTATGTTCTGTAGCTGCTGTGCTTTCGTTTGCAGTCAGTGCCAGCACTGTTTTCTTGTCATTAGGGGTATGTATCACAGTTCCTATCTTCTATGTTGTTGCTTACAATATTGTAATCTCTGCTATTCAGAACAATGAGATACTGTATTACAATAGACTGCTTTAGAACAAAGTAGTGCAAGAAACATTTGCTTATAAGACATAATGGGAGTTTCTTGTCACTTCAAATACCACAGGGGGGCAGGTTTAAATATGTACTATTTAAGAGAGAGAGACTTTATGGAAATGGTAACAATGCCTCAAACACAAATTGTCTGAGCCACTGTAATGTCTCAGAATGTCTTTGACTTTGCAGGATCTTTCTCTGCTATGAAGTGTCCTTACCAGTCATGGAGGGTTTTTCTTTTAATTTTAATTTTCTAATCACATGAACAGTAATTATTGCGCAAGGTGAAGAGCTACACAATGGCTGAAATTTGTTGGGTCAGTTATGCTGTGTAAGATGATGATGATGTCATCTGCTGTTTTTTTTTGTTTTTGCTCGTTTGTTTGATAAATTGAACACTTCTGATTTTCCCCTCTAAAATCCTCCAGAACAGGAAAGTGTTGATTACAAAAAAACAAAAACAAAAAAACCCCCCACCCTACTGCCAGCACTAAA
Source organism: Phrynocephalus versicolor (assembly GCA_023846285.1). Lineage (NCBI taxonomy): Eukaryota > Metazoa > Chordata > Lepidosauria > Squamata > Agamidae > Phrynocephalus > Phrynocephalus versicolor. The sequence goes on from JAHTLZ010000108.1 coordinate 5,007,511, forward strand.
GTCATTAAACACTTATTCTTTTTTCATCATCCTTAAGAGTTTCCCAGAAACACACTGGATCTTGGCCAATATGTCTAAAAGCAGTTGTGGGGAGTGTGTACCGCCTATAATGATGGCTAGGAGCTTTCAGTGAGAGGGTAGAAAACACAATGAAAGGAGAAAAGCCAGAATACTAAAATCTTTGCCATGATACAGCACTGTCAAAGTACAGAGCAGCAGCTGCTCACGTTTTAGAGTGGCCTCTCTGTGGTGCTAAAGCGTGCACATTATTTCTTATGGGCCTTTTTTCTGACCTCTGTGCAGAGTTGTCATGAAATAAGCATTCCTTGCACTCCAACTGAGTATCGTCCCATAGACCTGGGTTTTTGGTCCCACATTCCAAAGGAATTCCTGGATTAGGCCCCTTTTTTTCAGTCACCCAGTGGGATGGATTCCTTAGGTAATGAAATTTGCAAAATATGTTTTTGTAGAGGGGGAGAATATAATTCAATAGTTCATTTCTGTTTATTTCCACTTGAATTAAAATATCAGTATTTTTTGCATGATAAAACACATGACAAAAAAGAGAAAGCATAGTGGATTTCACTTTCATTTCCTTAATCCCCCCATCTGCTCCCCACCTGCTCTATCTACAAGCATGGGTTCTGAAAATAAACATTAGTAATTCTTGAATTTAAAGAGCTTCTGTTTTAAATTACCAAGATAGTTATTAGTACCTAAGTATTTAAAATGATGCTTGTTTCTTTCCATTTTATTCCCCCCGCTTTCTCTCAGCAATTTCTCAGCCTGGTGCTTTTTGCTTTAGCGTGGACTGTGGGATTTGTTACACACTACGTGCTTCCTCAACTTCGCAAACACCACCCATGGATGTGGATATCTCACCCTATCCTTAAAAATAAAGAATATTGTCAAAGAGAAGTGCAAGGTATGGAAAGATTTGACCTTGGTTGTTGTTGTTGTTGTTGTTGTTGTTGTTGTTGTTGTTGTTGTTGT
>JAHTLZ010000108.1:5008513-5027083 GCA_023846285.1 Phrynocephalus versicolor
GTTGTTGTTGTTGTTGTTGTTGTTGTTGTTGTTGTTGTTGTTGTTGTTGGTGTTGGTGTTGGTGTTGGTGTTGGTGTTGGTGGTGGTGGTGGTATGCCATCAAGTCAGAAACAAACCATTAGGGCTAGGGCTGTCAGTGTAAGTTAGATAGTTAAGGAATGGCTTTACCAGTTCCACACCCCTGATGACCTTCCATGTCTGAGTGGGATTTCGAATACAGGCCTCCTGGGTATCTAAGGGTTTGGGTACCCCTACCATTTAAAAAGACGTGAGGTCTTGCCTATTACGTGAGTCACAAAGTATTACTAGAAACAAAAACTAATTGATCACCGTCAAATCAAAACTGACTCGCGACCGTCCTTCCCAGGTGTTCTAGGTATCAACTCCTTGGAAGTGGTCCCCCAGTCCATCCTTCCGATGGCGCTCCGTGAGGGTGCAGCTTGTCAAAGGCTGCACAGTTGGCAGGACACATGAGCCCATCAGTAGTAAACCTACAGCACTGATTTTGGCTGGCCCTTCTCCCAGGAGTCATAATGGGGGATTCAAACTTTGTCCCCTGCCGCCACGGCCAGGCACTCCAACCCACCGAGCAACACTAGCTTTCTTTTCCCAAAACAGAGCATGGGAAGATCAAAAAAAGATGGCAACTGAGTGCCTGTGTACACAATGCAGTTTGTATTGGGGTTTGATTGTTGGGTTGTCCCCTTGGTGATGTGCTATAAACCGCCCAGAGTTCCCTATGGGAAAATGGGGTGGTTAATAAGTTCAAATAATAAATAAGTAAATTCTGTGTACAGGGATAACAGAGTGCTGGTATTCCTTGTAGCAAGGTGACCATAAATTGGATGGCAGTAAATATGATATATGACGATTTCCACTGGTCACAGAGTTCTTCAGCAGAGACGTGTAGCAGCATGGATCATCATCAGGATATTGGGATGAAGTGATCAAGTGTTACCCACACTTGCTAACCACTATATACTCAGTTGATTACATATTACAGTCAGCTGATCCCTGACTGGTTTACTACAGTTACAAACTCTTAAGCAACTTACAATTGTTAGTTACTATACTGTTATACCCTAACATGTTGCATATTCATTGTAGGTTTTATCTTACCTCTTTGGGATTCCAGCACATGATTCAGATGAGCACATTTTATGGCATCAGGCCCCCTTGTCGTCATTGTCATAAACAAATGAAACAGTTAATGGCATGCCTGAAATCTGTGAGCTGTCTGTTTACTTGCCTTGTAAGCTTTGACAAAGTTTTCTTTTTAAAAAAAATATTTCAGGTGCTGCCCATTTAATGTGGTTTGAAAGACTCTATGTATGGCTTCAGTGTTTTGAAAAGTATATATTGTATCCTGCAATAATACTGAATGCTCTCACCAATTACGCTTTTTCAATCAGCAAAGACAAGAAATTAACCCCACAGTAAGTTACTTCTCTGTTATGAAGTGTAATTCAAAGAATAATGACCTGGAGGAAGCTATGTTATAGATGGGGTTAACTCAAATCTACACAATGTGTGACCCAGTGCTGGGGCAAGTCATAATAGCAGGCTGAGATGATTCACGGGCTGTAGGACAAGGCAGTAGCAACAGGACTTAAAATTAAGCCAGATATCAGGGAGAAGGAATAAGTAAGGATACAATACTGTACCTGAGTTTAAAAAAAAACTATGTTGCTTTAAAAATGTTCATCAAGAAGAAGAAGCCCTTTATACTCCTTCTTGGGCAGAACAATCGAGTAAGTCCTAGGCTGATGGAATCTGTCCTGAAATATATTCATAGAAAAGCTGCGGTCTGGAGTTTGATAGTTCACCCCACTGAAGATCTACATGGCCGGCAGCTCCCGACACCTATAAAGCTGATGTTGCCTAACAACTGTGTGCCTGAGATGAGATTGTTTGAGATATTCCCCTAACAGTCCAGTTTTGTAGTCCAGCAGAAAAGCAAGATCCTGGTGGACTCCTATGTATGGGTGATGGTTTGAATGGCTTGGAAATTGATGTGTATAACTCTGCCGTAATAGATGCAGCACCTTCCATCCGTCCTTCCTTCCTCCCTTCCTTCATGCCTTTCCAGCTCAGATTTTATTCAAGTAGGCTGTATTCTGTACCCATGCTCATCTTACTGAAGTGTGCCTGTCAGCAAGCTCAGAACCAGTCTTCGTGCTTATTTATCTTTTCTTTAAAAATGAAAGTGTCCACGGTGATGATGACCAAAGAAACATTTTTACTTTCCTGTAATTTATACTCATTAATTCAGGGCCTGCCTCCTGCAGCTGCTGCTAATAAGTTCACTCAATTTTTACATTCCTGCAGCTGAGTAGTGTGGTTAGAATTAGAAACATTAACTTGCTCAAAGCCAAGCCATTGAATTCATGGAAGAACAGGGATATAAATCTGAGTTTCCTGCATGGTGTTGGTCGCTGCATGATTCAGTTTTCATTATAATATTGAAACCCTAACCCTAACCCATTACATATTTTAGGAACTATGAACTATGAAATAACAGCTTGTTGAATATGATACACAGGGGAAACCCGTGGTGTAGTGCAGTGGTGGCAAACCTTCAGCACTCCAGATGTTTTGGACCACAACTCCACAGTCCTTTGTCACAACTCCAAGGATTCCAAGCCTGTATTGCCAATGACAAAGGGCTGTGGGAGTTGTGGTCCAAAACATCTCGAATGCTGAAACTACGCCACCACTGGTGTAGTGGCTAGATTCAATCAAAACCATTTAAAGGTGATACTGCTTAAGGAAATAGATGCTCAGTGTTATTTTGGGGATATTTTAAAGCAAGCAGAAGTTGTTTCTGATCAGTTTTCTTTCCTTTTTCATCCTGCAGTTGTGACATCTTTTTGATTACAGTTGCGGGAATGAAGCTACTGCGATCTTCCTTTTGCAATCCCATTCACCAGTTTGTTACATTAAGTTTCACCGTGATCTTCTTCACGTTTGACTGCAAAGGTTTCTCTGAGAATTTTTTATTCAATTTCTTCATGATGTCCATTGTATTTAATAAGGCAAGTTCTGTGTCATGACATTGTTGGTTGAAACGCAAATGCTGTCTGGCCTTGGATTCTCTCCCCCCACCCCCGGCACACACTTTAAAACAATTCAGTGATACCGCCGTGTTGTCAAATGGTATGATACAGCTTTAAAATATAATTGGTCAAATTATTTTTCATTTTTAAGAAACTGAACCAACTCACCCTACAGCTAATAGCAAGTGATATACTGTATAACTGTATCTTAACATAACATCAGAAAGGAGTACAGTATTCTTAAAGTAAAATCTCTGTGAAAGGTCACACTGACTTCTGTATTAAGATGATCTTGTAACAATTCACAAGTGCAGACCAGCTTCTAATAATGGTGCGCTTATGAGCTGGAACATGGTTTCCTGTGTCACTTGTGAAGCTGTGCTCTCCAGATTGATTGCTTAAACATTAGAAGTCAACAGTGGTGGATAACTTTATTAGACCGCTAAAAAAAATCGCAAACATAAAACTAGTTTTCATCTGGGTCTTCCTCAGGCTGTACATGTCGGAGTTGTTGATGGTGCAGAAGAAATATAAGGGTTCCCGAAATCATGGCTAGATTGTAAAAAGCAAGTTTCAAAATGGAGGATGTAATCTCAAGTCATATTTGTAGGTAGTGACCAGATGTGCATGCCAGGCTCCTTGATTTTGGCAGAGCAAAGTGTACTACAGTACTTATATTCTGCCCCATAATGCTTAAAGCACGCTTTGGGTGGTTTATAATTTTATTATACAGGGTACACATTGCCCCTCCCACTCCCCAGTGAGCTGGGTACTCAGTTTACTGCCATCAGACAGAATGAAAGATTGACTTAACTTGGAGCCAGCTAGATCGAACTCAGGTAATAAGGAGAGTCTTCACTGCAGTGCAGCAGATTGACAACTGTGTCATGTGGCTCCATGCTGGTTTCTAGATTTCGCTGGTTTTACAACATCATTTAAGGGTTTTACTCTCACCCTAGACACACACCCTTGGAAAGCCCATGGCAATCTCCATCGGGAGACATTGTATTTTCTGCCCTCCACTACTTTTGGTGCCGGAGTGCCTTTAAGCTTCATTAAGCTACCAGGATGCCCAAGAGAAAAGTTCACTTTCACTTCATCCTTTTCTTTTTTATTATTTTTAATTTATACGAAAAAATGGGAACCAAATAGTAGGAATAATGATTATTATTATAGATATTCAGAATTATCAAATTAAGATTTGGATCTATATTCAGAACTATTGGAATATGGCATTCTTCAGTGAATTCCAAATATTTTTGAATTTGAATGTAAATCCCTAATGAATAGCCCTATACACGATTTTAGCTACTCCTTTTTTTTTTTTACAGTAGTAGAATATAGTAGAATATATTCCATGTTCATTTTAGGACCCCTAGTGGTGTTTTTGCACAAAGTGCCCCCAAAACCAGGAATGGACCGTTTCATGCAACTATTTTGTCATCAACATTCAAATGACTTGTTGAAGCATCCTGATGTAAAAGCAATATCGCAAGCCATTTGGCCCATATATTTCCAGGTTTAATATATTAATCCATCAATTAAATACTTTTTATACTTAAATTAGCACCTATAAGAGTATAGAGTTGTGAACTTTGACTAGGACCAGTTTCTTAAGTGGATCTTCTAAAGGGTCATATATGTTGCATTCTTAGACCTTTTGCTATTTTACAGCACCACAAATATATCACAATTGTATGGAGGAAATACTGCAGTATTGGACCACATGTAAGACTGTAAGAAACAGTCAGTGATGGGTCAAAATTGATTCAAATAGATTTGTTAGTATCAAAGGGGCTGCAGTTCTTCTTTCTTTCTTTCTTTCTTTCTTTCTTTCTTTCTTTCTTTCTTTCTTTCTTTCTTTCTTTCTTGTTTCTGCTGAAACAGACTAATGTGTCCGCCCTTTTCGAATCTACTACACTAAAAAGCAAAGGTTTAGAATATCTTTGATAGGTTTAGCGCCAAGGTTCTGTGATAACTGAGTGCTTGTAATAACTGAGATCCAGAAGTCAAACTTAAAACAGGCCCAGTAAATCAGAGGAAATTTGGTAAGTAAGCTTCTCAATTTGAATCAATTTGCATATTCTAGTTGGTACTAACTACTGGATTTCTGCTGACTCATTTAAATTACTTAATGATTCAACATGCTAGTCATTCCTGAACAATGAGAGGTTGGAATAAGAGTATAATTTAGAGTTCTTGTTTGTACAATGAATAAAATCTGCAGTAACAAGCAGTGAGCTTGTGACAACAGATTTGCTGTCAGCCCACTTATAGTTTATAGAATTTATAGAATCTTCATATTCCTAGTGACATTTTGCAAGCTTTTGATTCATCCTGCACTTGTGATTCCCTAATATCCTAATTGTGAGGATGCTGTTGTAAAAATTTCTTTTGGCTAATTTCCTTTCTACACAAAGACTTTACAAATATACAATTCACCCTTAGACAGCTTCAATCCAGTAGATCTGTTTTCTTTTCTATGTTCTTTGTCGTTTGCTGTGCTTCAGCAAGAGAACTGACAGATTCAGTCAGTGCACTGTTCAGTCAAAACGATGTTCACATCTCATAAAAGATGGAAAGCACATTTTTACTGCCATCACCTTTGCCTGTGTAGGAGTAACTCTGAAAGTGACAGCCAGAATCCTATTATTCATTGAAGGTGTGAGTTTTCCTATGTGGTACTGGCAAAGCACTTTCCCAAATGTAGTAAATGTGTATAATCATTTCAGTAGGGGGTGGGGAAATCCTATATGCAGCTCTCCAAGGGAATAACAGAGTATATCCACTTCCCCACGTTGGTCTCCAAAAGCAGTGAAACTCCTCGTTTTCTTTTGGTTTCCATCAACTGTTAGTGTCTTTATCATCAACAATATACTTTGACATAATTATGCCTTCTGCTTCTATCATGATATTAATGTTCTCTCAAATATTGCTCAGTAGGCAATGTCTTAATGCATACTTCATTTTCCTTTGTGACATGTTCTTTAATCCAATTCTTTATTGTATTGGATTAATTTGGAGTGCATCCCACAGTTTCAGGAATACTTTGTACATCAGTAGCTATGAATAGACACTCTCAGAACTGAATGATTAGCAGTATAATTGTTCTTCAGTACAGCTGGGAAAGTGAGAGATCATCCACCACTTTCAATGTCTTGCTGCTTCCCCTGGTCCAGAGAGGAGGTATGAGAAGGTACTTCTCCCTTTACCGATCATGTGCAGTTATGTCTATTACGGTATCTCCCTGGACTCTATCCCAAGGACGGAAGAAATGGCTTAAAATAAAAGGTGGTTTTGCTGTGGCAGCGGGTCACATGGTTAGAAAAGGTGGTATTTGTGTCCTCACGAAAGCGGCTGGGAATGGGGTGTAGAATCCCTGATGGGTAGAATGAGACCTGGAGAACAGTACACCAAAAAGAAAAACTAAATTGCATATATAAGACATTGTGAGTTAAATCCATTAGAAAGTGTTTCATGATCAACCTTTGTTGATACATCACGTTCCAGTCTGATTTTAGACAAAGCTGGCAAGGTTCTTTAATAATTTTTCTAAGACAAGTCAAACTATTTTAGGTCTTTGCTCTTGCTCTATCACCAGCAACCTGCCATTAATAAGATTCAGAATTATTTTGAAGCATTGCTGGTGATGGTAGTGGTAGCTTATTGTCTTGGGTGGAAAAGAGAATATGACGTTACACATAGTACACTTCTGTCTTTGGATGTCAGAGACTTCCAAAGATCCATTGATTAACTACTTTTTATACTATTCACTAAGCCAATATATCTCAGATGAGATCCAGGATTTGAAATAGAAAATCTGAGACTGCTTGAATCATAAGAAGAAGATTACCTCCTACCTTCTACTGAAGGGTCAGTTCTTTGCATTTGAAGGCAGTTCCTGTTACGAGTTGCATGAAATATTTGGCCATACTTGTATCTGTGAAACATACATTCCTGCCCTTAATGGTTAACAGGAACCAAGATAAAGTCTACTTGTGGCAAGGCAGCTATAAGAGTTCAAGGGAGCATCTGTCTGCAGCTTTATTTATCATTTTGCCTGAGAACATTCAGGCATATAAGGAATCCATGCATCAAAAAAAGTACTGGCAATGACAAAGAGGTAGATGTGAGGAGTGTTAAGTCCTTCCTTCGTCTGCAATTTCTTTTCTGTAAATTCCCCTTGTGTATGGGATTGGAATTCCATGCTGTAGCATATATCAGAAATGGCTAATGAGCTGTAGCCATTTCTGATATAAGTTGACACGCAAGCTTTGGACACAAAGGCCAAAATCGTCTTGCACAGTTACACAAATGAAGTAATGTTTGTAGGCAAATTGCCCTGAGTTGATAAATCACAGTGGACAATATCAGTTTTACACTGGATCTCACAGCTCAGTATGCAATAGATAACATTTACAGTGATTTTTTTAATGTGAGGCAGTTTGCTTCCAAAAGATACACTGTTGTGTTATACCAGCATTACTTAGTAAGAGGATTTGAGCTACATTTGTTAATCTTTACTTTCTGTCCTTAACCACATACAATTCAGGTAGAGGGCATCTACTGCTACCAATCAAAAGGGATTGCTAAACTATTACATATTTTTTCCTTATTGGTTTTTTCTTTTCCTTCCTTCCTTCCTTCCTTTCTTTCTCTCTCTCTCTTTCTCTTTCTTTCTTTTGGTAAAAGCTGACAGAAGTAGTAGTGAGGAAACACAGGAGGACAAATGGTAGCCACCATGTGCCTCCCTGTAAAACTGCCATGTTTGAGGCAGGTTGATTCCTATGTGAACAGCTCATCTCAAAACATACTTAGTGAATTTAAAAGATTGTTTTCTCCTCAGATTGTAGTAACCTGATGTAAGAAAATGTAACAAAATTATTTGGATAGATACAAGTATGTCATAAATGTTGTAACCTGCAGCTTGTCTGTTGTATGGTGGCTGTTGGAACTATATTTCAAAAGCCCAAATACAGTTTTTTCCCATTAAAAAAAATCAGATTGTCTGGACACAGTGTTTTTGCACTTTTGAAGATGTGCATGTATACTGTCAAATATTCCCATTTCACACAGTTTTAGCACTTTATATGATTATCATAAGGAGATATGGGAATAATAAACTATCCTTTTTTTTTTTTTGAAGAAGGAATCTGAGGGTTCAGTTCTCCTTTGACATGGATGACCTTATCCTACAACAATATGACCATGTTCAGTGGTGACAGAAATGATAACAGTGGTTTCCTTTTGTTTCTAGTAATCAAAAAGAATCTTCCTTTAAGTTTCAAAATGTTTGTTGAAAAGGCAGTTTGTTACTTCAGTCTGAAATGTTTTATATGCTTGGTTTAACCTTTCTCTCTTGACGAGCATGTTCTTGACTCAGATGGTGAGTTAAGGTCAAAACCTGTCGGAATTTCTTACAGAAAGCATTATGAAATGAATTTGTCAGCTTAGTTGTGCTCAGTATAGACCCAGCTGGCCTCTCTCCTGGTGTGGTGATCAAAGGGGTTGTGTCCAGGGCTGCCCTTCCATTCACAAAAGATGGTTGTCATCCACTGGAGGCTTCTAGGCATGGATGGGGAAGGAAGGAAATGTTGGCAATTCTTCTTCCATGGTGTTCTGATGGAGTTCACCGCCCTCTGCAGCGGAGTCATTGGACTGTAAAAGAAAAGCAAAATCAGTGAAAATTGGTTTCCTTGTCCTTTCCCTTCATGAAGCCTCTGTGAATCCTGAGTCTGCTGTGTCTAGAGGACATTGCTGAAAACAGGCACACATGTAGAAGAAGGGAAAAATGTAGAAATGAAATAAGACCAATCTGTACAAATAATAAATTACTCATGGTATGTATGAGAGAGACAGGTTTATAGAAAAAGAGGAAGCTTTATAATGAGGAAAGTGCTGCCTACAGCATTATGCCATTTCCCCGGCTCTCCAACTTTTCTCCAGAGATGCTGAAAGATTGCTGGAAACATTTGCGAGCAATTCACATTACGGCAATAAACACTATAGCAGACTGTAAACCGGGCAAATATTCACTCTAATTGGATGAACATAAAAGAAAAGCATTCCAAGCCCAATTCAATGGTGAGAATTGAGAAATGGTAAGATGTTTTTAAAGTAGCTGCCTGATAGTTGCGTTATTATAAAAGAGTGATGCATAATACTGGGAATTTTCAAAGCATTAAAACACCCTGAGTTCTGTGACAACAAAACACAAATGTTATAACAGACAGACATTTTACAGAATGGGCAGATTCACATAATGTTCTTTCATTTTCATGGTTTGCACAATGTGTATAGTTGCATAGTTTGATTAAAGAGCTTGTGTTTGTACTTTTTTGGTGAAGATTTTAGGGAGAATACAAAGCTTTTAGATTTGTACAACAAACACTATTTGTGGAATTATTTCTGCTATGGTACATTTCCCCTATAAGTTTTGATGTAATATAGGCAAGACAAAACAGTCAGCAGTGTTTGCAGCTCATTCTTTGGTTCATATATCTTATTTTATTTTTATTTTATTGCTTGGTTTTATGATTTGTAAGCCACCTTTGCTAGGAGAAAGTGACATAAAAATACAACAAAATAAACGAAATTAATTCCAAATTTATTTTTGTCACCAAGAAAGGTTCTAAAAGACTAATCAAAGTAGTATGGCACAATGGACTCGAGGCATATGGTCCAATGGCACCATCAGTGATTCTGAGCTGAGAAAATAGAAGGTACTATTTATGGAAACTGCTTCAGATGTCACTGTGCCACATTTTTGGCATTAGAGCCTTATTTCTTTCAACGCCGCTGCTGATGGCAGGGAGATAGGCAGTGTGATAAGCAAAGAGCTCCTACACATGTTGTCATTCTACATTCCTTTGTTTTGAGACAACATTTAGGCTAGAAAGACTGCTTTCATGAGAGAGTAAGAGATGCTTATTTGATGCTGCAAATCTGATTTGTTGTACAAATATAGGTACCTGAAAAGTGATCTTGTAATTATGTACAATGTAAAATGTTTCCCCTCCTTTTAATGGCTTTTCCATATGGTGTTCTGATACGTGTGTGTTTGTTTCCTTTTGCTTTCAGCTGTCAGACCTACTGCAGAAATTACAGTTCATAATGACTTACATTGCTCCGTGGCAAATTGCGTGGGGATCTTCATTCCATGTGTTTGCTCAGCTCTTTGCAATACCTCATATCCTTTAAGAAAATGCACTGGCAGTTTTGTTCTGTCTTTAGGGAGGGGAAGAAAGACTTGCTGTCCTTTGAGAACGTACACAGACTAACTTCTTGATTCAAAAGGAAGCAACCCCCGTCATTGCTGATAAACTTCCTCTTCAAACAGGAATTTAGTCCCATCCAAGGCTTGAAGCCTGCCTGCTGGGCCTTATTTTCAAATGAGCACAATTTATGTCTCTGTAATGGCTATGTCACGGAGGCGGGACTCCCAGGAAAGAACTTTATGGGATTTGGAATCCCAAATGCAATTCCTGGGGAATCCTCCATGTCAGTCATGACACTTATCACCAGCACAGGCTCTCCTACTCATCTCTCCATGTGTAGGTAAAGGTAAGACTGGAGGAGTCCCATCTCACGGTGGTAAGTATGCTTAATGTTTGGAAGTTGAGTCATGGCTACTGGACTTCTTTTCCTTGAGAGATAGAAACGTTTCGCTGCTCATCCAAACAGCAGCGAAACGTTTCTATCTCTCAAGGAAAAGAAGTCCAGTAGCCATGACTCAACTTCCAAATAAACTCACCTGGATGACTGAGAATCTTCACAGACATATGCTTAATGTTATAACAATGGAATAGAGATACTGTCTTGAGGAGGCTTCCTTGAATATCCTCCTTTTACTTTTCTGCCTTTGCTGACACTTCTGTCCATCCTTTTATATTCTCTCCACTGCTTTGGGAACGTTGAGTCTCCGAGGGCGGCTCATCTCAAATATCTACTAATATGCACAGACACCGTTTAGATCCTTTCCTCAATATAGGTAAAGCTCTTACAGTTCTATCTGCAGGAAGTATTCATTAAATGCGCAAGTAACAACTTTTATAATAGGTGACAAAGAACTGGCTTTAGGCACATGTCAGTGTAGCACTTGATTTACATGGGAAGGAATCCAATCCAGACCTAGTTTGAGTTATTTTAAGAACCACTGATTTGAGTTAAGTAAATTGAGAAAATTATTAAATATTTATTAGTGATTTCAGTGAGATTTAAATATGTTTAATTGTAGCGACCATTTTACATCACAAACAGTAAGATACTGGAATTCTGAATAACGTTCAAATACCATGGAAAAATGTTTCATTGGTCCAGATGATGCTGAATATATAATTGATAGCCTTCTTCTACTATTATTTAATATCTGTCAGATTCAGAATTCTTTACCAGGTCTAATAGAGTCGTTTATCTATATTAACTATACAAAAGGGACAAGAACAGGGGAATAGAATTTCAGTGTATTTCTCATTAAAGTATGTTGAATGGTCCAGAATGTGGTGTTTTCACTCTTGTTTTTGAGAATCTAAAATCATGTTCATAAACGCCTATAGGAAAAATGACTGTCAGCAAATTTATTGAGAGACGTGCACAGTTCTTCTGTGGCTACATAGTGCTGAGTCATGTGGCACAGTGGCTAAATTGATGTACTGCAGCTGTAACGGGGGTTCAACTCCAGATAGCAGGCTGAAGGTTCACTCAGCCTTCTGTCCTTCAGAGGTTGATAAAATGAATACTCAGCTTGCTCGGTGAGTGGGCAATGTGTGAGCTACATAATTACTTGTAAACCACCCAGAGAGTGCTTTAAGTGCTACGGGGTGGTATATAAGCTGTATGCTTATATAGTTCCATATATGACATGGGGCAACTTCTTACATGGCAAAAATCTTACATGCAAAAAAATGGCTGCATCCTCTCCCACCCATTCTGAAATCTTCCTTGCTTTGGCCTAGTTATCTCTGAAATAATGAATTTGTGCCTAGACAGTCTTCAGATTTCAGAGAGTGAAAGGCTTTGGGTGCTTGTCTCTGTGCAAACCTTTCTCACACACTGAATGTTTGCAAGCCATGCGTGTCTTTCCTGACATTTAGTGAATGTGTGTGGAGGAAAATATAACACCCAAGAGTATGGAAACACATGGCCTTTCGCCTGTAATCTGAATGAGCACAACCCAGATGTAGTGTAATCATTTCAGAGAAAATTAGACTTTGCACAGAGCCTCAGAGTAACTAGTTTACTTATGTATAAGCATTCCACCCCCCCCCAAATACTGAAATAGTTTTGTTACAGTTCTAACTTGACAGGGGATCACTTCATCCCTTTTGCAGGGTAACTTTAATTGATGTGATCACTTTTAATATCACAGAGGGCATGGCTCCTCTAAATGATGCAGAAGGAATGCTCCTTGGTAAAGTAGCTTCCTTTTAAAGTGAATAATGGCAGTTCTTATTTTGATCCATAGCTGTTACCTGTCACTTTGTTTCAAGTGCCTCTTCGGGGGAGGGGGGAGTTCAAAAAAAATGGGTCAGAAGGTGCCTGCAGGACAACATAAAAAAGCAGTGAAGCTGATTTACCTTACCTTAACTTGAAATTTCCAGACTCTGCAATGCTCTTCTTTCAAACTCTGGCCACTGCAATCTTTTCTACTCCGTTGAGTCCGTTTCTAGGGAGTGTCATTTTTCTCACATCATACGCCAGACCAGTCAAGTTCTGGGAGAGGAATTACAAGTAAGGCGGCTTGATTTACATTTCTCGTCTTTTTGCACTAAATGCTTTCAGGTTTTAAAAGAACCACGTTAGCTTTCTGTGGACCTTGTGGATTGCTCTGCTGACTTCCCTCCTCTTCCTGAGTCCCTTGCATTGGTGGTGGTTGGTAGAACGTTAAGTCGTTTTTTGAAACTAAATGTATGCAAACAATAATCAGAATGGAGTTGTCACATTGCATTTATTCATCACACAGGGCAGCAAGGCTATGAGGAGGAAATCGTAACTGTCCTGAATGTCAGCAGCTATTGATTCAGCCACTACAGTCAGAAAGTAAATCGCGTTGGCCTTTGGGCAACACAAGTCAATGCAGATTAATATAGTTAACATGAGCCATGCTGCTAGATAAGTGGTGTTCTGCTGGAGGAGGGGGGAAGTAGAAATCTTACTTTTAGGACAGATCCTGTAGGAGCCAAGTTACATGTTACAGGCAATGATGTGTAAGAAAACCCCAGCAGTCAACTTCTCTGTTGAAGAGGGCTATTAGGAGAGATTAACGTATGGGAAAAGGGAGCTATTTCATGCTTTTCCCAGCTGCTGGTTTTCTGCTGCAACTATCATTTACCCAAGACTTTTCCATTCCGATATTTTTCCGAATACATGCACAAGGTGAACCCATTGGCAGCTGGGCAACTTAGGACTGGTAGCTAGTATGGAGAGGATTAGGCACTCCAGCCACGCCACTACCTCTTCGATCAGAACTCACTCGCCTCAAAGTCACTGTTTTGTAACAATAGCTTTTTTGCAGGGGCTACTTGTACAAGTATATACAGTATCCTGTATAGCTTCGAACTGGGCATATAATTAAATGAAGTGAAAATCCCTCTTTCCTGTTCTTAAGATTTCATTCACCGTGGGAAGATGGCGTTAAAACGGCTTAATACGCCAACAGCTGCCATGTTATATCTATAGCAAAACTCTCTGATATTATATTGATTTCACAAAGCAGTCTAATGACATGTGAGATGCAAAATGTTGACTAGAGAGGGGCACAAAGCACTTTGTTGCGTTTCATTGTGCTTCAGCCCAGTTCCTTTTTTGCAACTCCACTTGTCGGCACTTCGACTTACCAGCCAGTGTGTGCTTCTCCAGTCTGAGTAAGAGTCCGGACTTCCCTTCCCCACCTCCCATGGCAGCTGACCACTCAGATTAGGATGGGTATTCTTTCTGCACAACCATTGAATAGCTGCCGGAGGAAGCATGGCAGGGAAGCCTGGGATCCTGCCCAAAATGGATAACTGCATGACAGGGAGGTGTGGAGCTCTCTGTACTTGGTGGTGAATGGAAAGGCTGGTGATATGGGGGTAGGGGGGAGGAGACAAATTGGGATGAAGCACAGTGAAGCCCTTTCTGTCCATCTCTGTAGACAACACAATTACCTGAGATAGTACAATATAACACAAATATATAAATTTTAAAAGCCTGTGCATTTTTACCATTCCCAACATCAGACACATAAACACAGGCCAATTCTGGTCACCTGATATATTTGTAACTTTTCTAATAGTGATGTAACTGGTGTGCAGAAAAAAAAAGCTGCTCCATTTGCTAAGCCAGAATGTTACTATAGCTACACTGGGGTGAATCCAACTGCCCAAAATCCTGTTGCTTGTCATAGTAAGTCACAACTAGAGTAGACCTCTTAAATTAGTGAAACTTAAAAAGAAGTTGCTTCACCCAATTCCCCACTGAATCAATGTTCCATCTTGAGTTGCAACCTATTACACTAACTCTAGGATTTTGACAGAAGTCAATTGATTGTTCATATAAAGTCTTTAAATGAACAGAGCTGTAAAAGCATTTTATCCAAAGCCTTCAGTTTAAATGAACTGCAGTCTTTGATGTCCAATCCGATTTATTGAAAACCCTCCTTTCTGATTAATTTTAAATGGTGCCCTCAATTAATTAAACCTTGGAAGGGGAAAACTAATTAGTTTGGTACAAATACTTATAAAAACCATGACACCATGGTTTTTCTTTTTTTGTGTGTCTCACACTATGACATTTCACCATATTCATATTGCAAGTTTATGCCTTATTCTATGTTTCTCCTTTTCTGACCATTGATAGAATAGATTCCATGTTTGATAGTATTGTGAGCCCTCTTTTTCTTTAATTCTCATTGTCCTTCTTAAAATTTTCTTAATTGGTATTTCTTCATTTTTCCAAAATTTTCTTAATTAGTATTTCTTCATGGGCACAACACTAGAGTAAACTATTGCCATAGGGTATGATTAACATCATGGCCGAATCGAAATCGTAAACTAACAATAGCAACATCATACAAAGATAATTTATATAAAATGTTTAATATGTCTAGTAAAGCTATTCTCGAAGGCTTTCACAGCCAGGATCTGATGGTTGTTGTGGGTTTTTTGGACTGATCGGCCATATTCTGCAAGTTTTTCTCCCTGACGTTTTGCCAGAATCTGTGGCAGGCATCTTCAGATGGCAAAGAGCTCGGGGGAGCTAGTTCTCTCTGTGCTCTGGGTTATAGAATGGGTGAGACTGTGGGTTTTTTAAAGTTGTGGGAAAGGGGGGAACTTGTCCTAGTCAGGAAAATAGGTGTTAGTCATTGTAGTAATAGTACTTATTGTTTACTATCATAGTACAGTATGACCCCCCACATCCGCTGATTCACCAACCACAGATTCAGTTATCCACAGTTGGCAATCAGCAGGGGTGGCGAAAGGAGGGAGGAAATTAAAAATAAAACTTACTGCCCTAATGTCTGCCGCCCTCCTCCTCACCGCTGCCGCTGCCGCCACAGGCCACCCAAACAGCCACCCTCCGGAAGGATGGGGTGGGGACTCAACTGGCTGGCCAACTGGCCTTTGAAATTCCCAGTTGGGTCCCAGGTGGTAGGGGAAAAAACTTACTCCCACTGCCCCTTTTTTGTTGTAGGTGGTGGTTGGAGGTCTGTGTGGGTGGGTTTTCTGTATGTAGACCTTGTGTCCTAATTGTTGCATTGGTGCTTCAAAGGTTACAAATTCAGACCAGCAGATTTCATTGCAGAGGATCCAGAGGTGACTGACAGCTGATCAGCAATGCCCAGCTAAGATGGTTTCATGGAAAGGTGACAAATGGGCAAGGAGTAAATTTTATCACTTATTGATGGCAAAGGAAGGCAAATGGTGGGAGCTTTGCTTGCATTCTGGAGGCTGATCAGTACTTGGTGGCACTATTGATGTGGCTGCACTAAAAAGCTGAATCAGAGCGATTAGGGATGCTGCAATTTGATTCACAGTACATATTTGATGTTTGAAATTTAAGTCACTCCTCATACAGGGGTTGCAGATTTATTTAGGAGTTCACAGTTCATACTGGGTGTAATGTGATTTACATTCCAGTCCATAGTTCCCCTTCTTTCCTTCCTTCCTCTGATCCCACCTCTGCTGATTTGACAGGGAACTGACAGGGATATCTGGGGAATAATAATAACAGCAACAATCACAATGACACAGCAATAAGATAAGATAGAGTAAATTTATTTATTTTTAATTTTAGAAATTATAAAAACGATCAAGTGAGAGGGAAGAATACGGGAGCATATTCCATCGGTCCTGACCATCACCAAAACATTACCTATAAAGACCACCATTTTCACAAGAATATATCATAACTAACCACACTGGGAAGAGCTTGTTTGAATCATTCTGGATTGAAAATGTAGCAAACCCACTCCACCCTCCACCCCACACATACCAAGTGGTAGAGGCGGGGAGCCACTTTGACAGTTAAAAGGACTGGACTGATTCAAATCAGCCTTTGTGCCCTGTGGTCAGTAAAAATTAGTAAAAACTCACCCATTTTATACGTGGAGCATATGGTGCAATGTTTGGCCATGGAGTCACATCTGGAGCTTCACCTCCCATCTCAAGTGAGAGTCTTGTGTTTTCCCCATTTTCATTTTTTCATTTCTGCCCATTCTGGTCTCTGTGTGTACTCTATGGGAAGGATATTGCTGGATAGCAGTGGCAGACAGTTTGAGGAAGGGTGAGCCAGTAAACAAGGCCATGCTGTTGTGTCACCTGAGAAGATACAGGGGTAGAGTTGGTATCTTGAGTTTGCTGCACAGTCTGAGTCTTGTGTTTGTCTCCATTCTGTATGGCCTTTTTTTGGGGGGGGGGTGTTTGTAAATGAGGTTTTTGAAAGGGAAATGTCATTTTCTAGGACAAGTTGTTGACCAGAGGTGGAGAGACGGCAGCCTGTCATCCTTCTCGATCTTTCTGCTATGTATGGCCTTTTCTGGAGCAGTTGCTAATGTTTATCTGCTCCCTATCTTTCACATATTCACTTCTACTGATGCCTGTGTTTCCCCAAGATAAAGGGCCTTTATGGCATTGTGAACTCATGCATTTTCCCCTGCACTGTTTTGATTTCCAAGGAAAGTAGTTCACATTCGTATCCTGATTTGGCATTGCTGGATTATCCGTGATCCTTTAACAATGTTGCCTGCCACGCTCTGCAACACAACCATATTAGTTGCTGCTCATTAGACAGAAAATCATCAAATGCCATGCATGTCTTAAAATGCAATGCTTGCATTACGGAGTTGTACAACAGCTCGGTAAATCCGACTCCTACTAAATTAACTGCAGGACAGAAAAGCAAGTGACTCTACTTGTCAGCCCATGCACCTGCCAACAAACAGTATTACAACTGATCCCATGCTGGCTGAATAGTAGGTTTTTAGCACAAAACCTTGACATTTGTTTTGTTCTGCATAGCCGAGCCCCTTCTAACATGCTTTCCCAGGCAAAATGGATCTTCAGAAGCCAAGATACACAACATGGCGGCAGAAGATTGCTCTGGGGCAGCGTGCTGCCAAACCTCTTTCTGCCAACATTGCTATAAGCAGACTCTGGATGACTCTGAGCTGCTGATCTCCATCTTATGCTACAGATATTATTACTTTTTGCTGGCTATAAGCATCACCATCATATTTTATTTATAAAGCACCTAAAATTAAGCGCTGTGCAATAAATTTTTTAAGAGACAATTCCGTGCCTGCAGGCTCACAGTCAAAAATCAGCTGATAAAATGAAGAAGGCAAAGGAGTAGATGTGAGAAAGAGCGAGAGCAGAGGTCTGTCGCTAACATTTACAGTCTGAATTTGTGGCATTATATATGGATAGAGAAGAAAAAGGAAATCCAATTTGAAATCTACTGAATTGTTCAGTTTGTCTTACCTCTTGGTTACTGTGGGACCTTTGTATAAACCAAACTATATTAACACAGCTTTATTTCCTAGGAAGGACACAGCCCTCGACTTACAGATTACCATATTAACACGTCTTCCTACCCCAGTATAGAGGCTCTTGTTTTCCCCTTATTTTTACAGCTGTTAATCTTACTACATCCTGGATGTAGGGGAGTTAAAAGGAAATGGCAATAAATCTCATTTAATGTACCTGGATGTGAAAGCTTCTGACAAAGAACAACAAACTAATACCGGAATAATCATTTTCTTTTTACCCTCCTCTGTTTCCTTTTGTGTATTGTCATTTATAGTTGATGTAACAGTGCAGTAAGTCTACTTTCTGTTGTTTTGCTAGATTCCATGCAGCAGTATGGAATCAGCATCATGAGTGTGATGTATCTTGGCTATGGAACTGCCGTCAGGAATCTTGCATCATCATTACAAGTTTCTTCTTCTTCTTCTTCTTCTTCTTCTTCTTCTTCTTCTTCTTCTTCTTCTTCTTCTTCTTCTTCTTCTTCTTCTTCTTCTTCTTCTTCTTCTTCTTCT
>JAHTLZ010000108.1:5028835-5044022 GCA_023846285.1 Phrynocephalus versicolor
GAGAGAGAGAGAGAGAGAGAGAGAGAGAGAGAGAGAGAGAAATTTGTTCAGAATTATATACTACAGGAAATCAAAAAGAGCTCTACAGAATAAATGAATTAGTACATTTTAAAAGGCAGATATTACTATGATATTACTATCAGGGTGTGCTTTCCAAAGTACCCAGACAAATCAAAAAGCCTTCACCACCAAGGCCATAGCTAACAACTAGAGATGGGCACGACCAGGGGAAATGACGTTTCTAGTTGTCGTGTGTCGGAGCCGGCCCATTTCGGCTCGTTTCCGTTTGTCGCTAAATTTTTCAAAAATTTGTCGTTTCATTTGTCATCTGTTGTTAGTACTGGTTTAGGGGGGGTAGGGTAGTGCCTGGAGGCACCCCTCTGGGGTGGGTGCCTCCTCTGGCCCGCTACGAAGGGAAGGCATTTAGCGGGCTCCTGGAGGCACCTCTCTGGGGTGGATGCCTCCTCTGGCCCGCTACAAAGGGAAAAGGAAGGGTACATGACCGTGTAGCCATTGCGTACCAAGCGGCACTGGCAGAGGCATGTCTCTTTTGGGTGCCTCTACTCTGACTCACTAAGAAGGACAGCATACTGGCGTACAGGTTTTGGAACTTTGGACTGGTGAGCGAGGTGAGAGAGGAATGCCTCTCTGCTGGGCGCCCTATGGCTCACTAAGAAGGGAAGTGTACTTGCGTATAGTGCAATGCGAGTACAGATCTGCCTTAGGGTTGGGGTTAGGGCAAGGGCTAGGCTTAGGGTTATGGGTAAGGTTAGGGTGAGTTAGTGGGCTGCACCTCTGGGTGCCTCTGACCCACTAAGAAGGACAGTGTACTGGCGTATGGGTTAGGCTTAGGCTTAGGGTTAGGGTTAGGCTTAGGGTTGGTGGGCTTTTTATGCCCTCTCTGGCACATCCCAGAAGTCTGAGTCAAAACCTGGCCAAGTGGCCATGCAATTGGTGGAATGGCTCCAAAAATTTGCATGGTCCCATCCCATGGCCAGCCCATCATTGCGCGTACGCAGGTGTAAAAAAATAAAAATAAAATAAAATAAAATAAAATCAATGGAGACATTTTGTTGCAAGAAAAACCCACTGCTGCTACTGTAAAAATTCAGGCAGTTGAAATACCTAATTTTCGCATGTTTCTATGTGGTGCTTTGGTGGGTTTTTGGAGCACGATTTCAAAAAAAATATTGTGTTCGCTATTTTGGATCCCCCCACACCGCATGGCATGGCGAGACGACGAGGATGCCCCCCACCAGAGCAGCCCAGGACGGGAGAGGGAGGGAGGCCGGGGACCTCCCCCCCAGAAACCACCCCTCTGGTAGGTGCCCTCACTCAGGCAGGCATATTTTCGCCTGCTTTTTGGGCCGGGAATCAGGTTTTTTTTTTTTTTAACTTTTTCCTGTGCCGCTTGGCATCACGCGATCACCCGATGCCATGAATGACAACGACAAATCAGACCCAATTTTTCTTTTATCGGTTCGAGTTCGAGTTCTGACGGCTTAATTATCATTACCGTTTCCGTTGCGTAACGGAAACGAGGAACAGAAACGGAAACGAGAATTTCGCAAAATCGTGCCCATGTCTACTAACAACCCATTCTTGATAGGTTTCAGCACCTTAAGCCATTGTTCACCTTAAGGCTATGGATGCTATTGTCTATCTAACAAGCCTATTCAGGCCATTGTTCATCTTATGAGCCTAATTCAGACCAGGGTGACAAGAGGTCAAAGCTGACTATAAGATGGAGGACTCGCACTAGCTGTATTGAGACTGATGAGGCTGTTTGGATGAGCAGCGAAACGTGTCTATCTCTCAAAAAAGAACTCCAGTAGCCATGACTCAACTTCCAGATAAACTCATCTGGATGACTGAGAATCTTCACAGACATATTACTATGATGATTCTGACAAAGATTCTCCTCTTGGAATCCTGCTTCCAAAGTTTGCACTCATATCTGGAATATTTGAAGAAATAGCAAACAAAATGTACTTTTAGAAAATGTGCCACGTGCATTTCCTTCCCAAATAGTCAGAGCTGAATTCAAGGAGAGGCAGGATTCTTATCTGTTAACTTCACTGACTTGGAATTTAAATCCAATAAGGCCCAATTATTTCTGACTTATAGATAGGATTCTTGAGGAATACTTGTACAACAGAGAATGATATGCCGGTTAACAGCATATTAAAAGGGTTGCCTTAACACACCAGAATGCAGTCCTCCTAATAACATAATGTGATTTGCATGCATGCTGGTCGTTCCATGAGCATTAAAAAAGTGCAGGAGGTAGTGGAGTCATTTTGACAGTTAATGAAACCTCTCAAAATTAACTCCCTGTTGCAGGTCCTCACAATTTTCACATACTCCTCTGGGCATGCTCCAGAGGACCTGCACTCAATTTGTGTGGAATAACACACTCAGGAAGAAATTCAATTACTGAGCTAATTATCACCCTGGCTGAGTGGTAAGAACAAAATTTAAAGCAAGAAGCCACCAGAGGAAATTGGGCATTGCCCAAGAGTCTCTGAAGCTCATTTTAAAAGAGATCCTTCCTGACAGCTGAAAGCCCAGGGGTAAATCGGCAACCGAGCCTAGAATTCAGGATATTAGAATTTTAATGCTGTGCAGATTCTGTAGCGTGTGATAACTTGTGGCATTTCAGAGGCCATAACTGCACAAAGTTTTAGTTCTAAAATAGACGTTATAGCTGTCCCTTTACTAAATGATTCCGGGTTTCTAGAAATTTCACAGAGAGGTACTTTTCCTTCTACTTTAGAACGGTGGGGTGGGGGAGAGCAGTTTTTAAATATTAAAAAAGGGAGGACCTAGAATTGTTAAAGTTTGGAAAATTGTTTTGGCAAAATTCCAACTTGTCCCTTAAGTTACTTTAAAACTATCTTGGCCAAATTACATTATTTTAAGACACAGATTAAACCATGAAACATTAATGATTGTGTATCTTTTCCCCACATATATAAGCAAAATACAGTACTCTAAACTTTGGTCTTCTAGTCTTCATTTGCTGAAAAATATAATAACCATCTTCTCATGTTGTAATTGGGTTTGTTGTGATTGATTGATTTATCTATTTGACTTTTAAACCACACATATAGTAAATGGCTATTCTATGCAAACCTGTCATTTTAAAGACCAGACAACATGTTAAATAGCCCTAAACCAACACTGTTGTTTGTGGACCCAACAACTGTGTTTCCACAGCTAGCAGCTGTGGCCTATTCCTGGCATCTTCCCCAGCCGGCCAGAGGAACAGAAGCTGACAAAGGGAGCAAGAGGGAAATGAACCAGAAACACAAGTCACAGCTGGGTCATCTGCAGTGCGATTCATGGTTAAGGAACCATGTGTGGTTGACACAAACTATAGATTATTTTGGCATGAAACATGTTTACGATTAAGACTCTCTTCATGAGCCAAAGCAACATTCTGGATAATCTGCAATTACTTTTTTTGTATGTTAAAATGCACATTTTCATATAATACAGTTGGTGGGATTCAACTTCTTTTGTGGTTGAATAACAGATTCAATACTGTATCTAGTTTCTGAATAACTGGATAGGTGTGTGTGGTTCCTTTTAGGTCAACTCCAATAATGCGGTTGTAGATGCTAGCTACATTAACATAGTCTACTACATTTTATTTATTTGTTTGTTTTGAATATTTTTCACTCCTCACCAAGGAGGCTAACAGTAATGAGGGTTGATATCAAACCCAGGGCATTTAAGACATATTCAACCTTAAGAACAGGGAATTAGAAAAGGCATCTTACAACTTCATGAGATTTGATGCCGTATAGATGGCTTATTAAATGAGAGAGCTCATTTGTCTGAAATAACCACCCTACGCCTGGACTGCATTACAAAAGTGATGGTACTGTTGGCGTAGAAAGGTTTTGGGCCACATTTGGATGAAATACGTCACAAATATCATGTACGTGGCCGAATGAAATCTGAACAAGGATGAAACCACTCAGTCTGTAGTTATGAGGGAAAATTGCCTCACTCAGGGATGATCAGTAGGGATAACATTGTTCCCTCTCGTTCTTTTTCCTCCCAGCACAAAACGTGTGGACCACTCCAATACAAGACTGGCACTTCAAATTGAAAAAGATGCAGGTATGGAACAGGTTTATTGGTGTTTATCATGATGCGTTGATCAGAATCTTGAATGTATTGGATCCAAAGATACTTTATCAGAGGGAAGGGCGGAAGCAGTGCTGTTCTTTGAAGGGTTGCAGAAGAATTCACACAGAATGGAACAAGCACAACCAGACCGTGTTGCACAAATCCTTGCACGGGAAAGTGCACAACATCCTGTACTAACAGAAGCTCTCGGTTGCCTTCTCTTGCACAAAATAAGCACGAGGGCTTTTAAAAAGCCTTTCTTATATGGAAGAGGCCTTCTGTTGGTGGAAAGCAACCTCTGGTTCCAGCCCATTATGTTTGTACTTTTGGGCATAAAGAAAAGAAAATTCAGTTGAAACAGTTATTTTGGATTTTCAAGCACTTGTCATTCAGGTGTGATTTTGGAAAGAGAAAAGAGAAAAGAGTTATCAAGTTTAATTAATCTCACTTTGTAGGAGTCCAAACTGAGGCCTAGAGTTCTATTGATGCAATAATGTTTTCTCAATGAAAATATTTTCCTCTATGTGTGATACCCATCTCAGGTCTAATCTGACGCCTGAGAAGGAGGTACTACCTTGTGAAGCTGTAGGAGATTTATGAATTACAATAGTACCAGTTAACCAACAGTTGGATGGGTTAAGAATGTTTCAGGTTATATTGTGAAGGGAAAGGGGACACACAAAGAAAGACACACTATGCAGAATACTGAATGGTGATTGATTCCACTTCTGTGCAGTGGAGAGAAAGATTAGCACCAAGGAAATGACAGTTTCGAAGAGCCTCTAAATGCTGAAAAGAGAAAAAGAAAAGAAAAGAAAGGAAAGGAAAAGAAAAGAAAAGAAAAGAAAAGAAGTAAAAATGACTCCAACTAAGGTTAACTGGTTCAAAAAATCAGGAAAAAGGAAGACAGTCTGTTAATAAAAGCATTATTATTTCAATGACAAAATATACTTAACAGCTACTGTAGACACCCTGCATAAGGAGAAAGGCGAAGTAGAAATAAAACAAAATACAATATACTTAAAATCATTTCTCATCTTGCATCTTCATCTCCATGCCTGTACAAATGGAAACATAAATGTTATTCCTTACATTTCTATTGATCTTTCTGGTGCAATGGCTAATATCTTGTGGCGCAGCCTGCAGGTGTTAGCAGTGGCGGCAAATTGCCAGTGAATAAAAATTGGAGTTGTTATTAATCAAAGGCACAATCAGGTATCATGCTACTCATACGCAATGTGCCAAAGTCACATGCATTTAGTTTGCCGCCACTGGTAACATCATCTCCACTGCACATTACACCCAGTGCGTCACAGAACTGGTAGTAGCACTTGGCCTTTTAAGTAGGATATAGTTTAGACCTCACCATGTGACTCAGGTTGAAGGCTCCAAATTTCCTCTTCTGCATCACTATTTAAGTTTGGGGGTTCTTGTTGTTTCTTGCTCTAGGTTGTCTTAGTTTGAATGCTGAGGCCTGAAGATCTGCTACCACTCACTCGCCTTTCTCTCTCAACATTTAGAATGCCAGTACAGAAATACACTAACAATCTGCATAAGATTTCTACAGAAATAGCAAAACATCCTTAATGGAGTCAGTCCTGGCTTTTAGAAGTCCATCAATGCCATCCAGTGAATCAGTCAGCTCATGACTACTGGAAATGCACTTTACTCAACCCATGCACGGTAGATCTACCTTAAAGGCAACTCAGTTGCTGTCTAATGCTGCCCTGTGCATTGATTCCATTCTGATCCTTGCCAATATATTTGAAAAAGAAAGTTTGCTGAAAGCTTTCCACATTTACACTTACATTTCCAAGGACCCAAGGACCTTGGATAGCCTTTAAATAGAGTGTAATGGTGAGCAGTGATGCGTAGGAGAAAATCAAAGCTCTACCCAAGCCAAACCATGTTAATTAGGCAAGAGAATTCAAACTCACTGGCAGTGTCAGACTTATGTGACACTATTTTGGTACATGTAGACTCACTTCATTTCATTAATCATATTTAGGTCCTTGTTTTAATTGGCTTTGAGCAAGCTCTGTATACCAGAAGTGCTTAGGTTGGCAAATTAAACTTCACAAACCTCAAAGGATTGAACAGCTTATGGAGGTAATGTGAGGTAATTCTTGCAATGTACTGGACATGGACCAGAGAAACCAGAGTTTGAAATGTCCTGCTCAACCAATATCACAGTGGTTGTTGAAAGAATAACCAGTTAAGGGCTGTAATGTTTGGTTCACATGCAGATAACTAAACAGTTAATTATCTGGCAACTATAATTACCCTGTTTCCTCAAAATGTACAATATATGGTTTAAATTCCAATAATGCCTGATACTTTTCTGCTATACATTTCCAGGCAAACAGCAAACAAAATTCATAGTTGGAGTTGGCTGTTTCATTAATTTCCTATGTTTCATTGTATTTGGACATTGCTATATTTGGCACAGGAAGACATTGGTCTACTAAGCCTTAATCAAATAAGACTGCATAGTTGATGTTGGGTGCAGTAGATAAAACTGAAATAACAAATGTCAACAAACAGTCTGAATTTCTGTTGTCTTGTATGTGAAGCATTTTTGTCCAGTTAGTAAAGCCACAATATCCTTATAGAAGCTACATTAGATTTTTCTTTTTATTTCATTTTTAACTTTTAAATCATGGTGTATATTAGATATTATTACTTAAATTAGGCAATTCATGATGGAATCAGGAAACTGGAATTCTTGAATGAATCATGCTTTGTAAAGTTCAAGCCGTAAGTGTGCACATTTCTTTGCATTATTTGAGACATATCGCCAGCTTGTATAAAAACAACTCATGGCGGTTAACAAAGAACAAGTACAATAAACAAAGGAATAAGCAGAAATGATTAAACAAACAATATACAGGCCCAAAGATATCGGTGTCCAAGGAAGCCATACAGGTAACAAAGAAACAATAATCTTCCAAAGACATCCTGACAAAGCCAGGTTTTCAAGGCTTTCTTAAAAACATGCAGGTGAACCTTGCTAGGGGTGGAATTCCAAAGTGAAGGGGCAGCCACAGAGAAAGCCCGATTCCATGTTAAAACCTTAAAGGCCCCCCTGGTAGTGGCCACCTGAAGCGCAAGTGCTTGGGAAGCCCTTGTGGAACAGGCATTTACCGATATGAGGGAGATACACCCCACTAGATAATTAGGACCAAAGTCATGGAGGAATTTGTATACCAAAGCCAATACCTTGAACCTGATTCGTAACACAATGGGGCAACCAATGCAGGCAGGCCAGAATTGGAATGATGAGGGCATACCTACCTGCACCGACAACCAACCTGGCTACCGCACTCTGTACCTGCTGCAAATTCTGAACAAAGCCCAAGGGTAGCCCCATGTAGAGTGCATTGCAGTAGTCAGCCTTAGAGATCAACAGTGCATGCACAACTGACCTTACCGAGTCCTCGTCCAGAAACAGGTGACTCTGGGAGATCAGCCGAAGTTGGTAAAAGGCTGACTTGGAAACATCCACCACCTTTGACTTTAAGGAGAGGGCCAGATCCAGTACAAAGCTCAGACTTCTCACTCTCTCAGCCAGCTGGAGGGAAGATCCACCCAAACTGGGGAGAGTGTCACTAAATCCATTGGGGGACCCCCCCAAAGAAGAGAACCTCAGTGTTATCGGGGTTCAACCCGAGTCTATTGGTCCTGGCCCACTCCATGACTGTGGCCAGGCAATGCTCCAGTGCAGAGGTGGAAAAGGAGAGATAGAGTTGTGTGTCATCAGCATACTGATGACAGCTAACCCCAAATCTCCAGATGACCTCCCTCAGTGGCTTCACATAGATGTTTAACAGCATGGGGGAGATTGCTGACCCCTGGGACACCCCACACGTGAGGGTCCAAGGGGTGGACAACTCCTCCCCTAGCTTTACTCGCTGACCCTGACCCCCAAGGAAAGATCAGAGCCAGCACAAGACTGAGCCACCGATTCCAACCCAGAGAGCCTGTCCAGGATGATACCATGGCTGAAGGCATTGAAAGCTGCTGAGAGATCAATGAGAACCAACAAGCTTTGTTGTAGGTTGTCTTATATACTCTGCTGAAGGATGATGAAATAAACACAGAAATACTTTATGCAAGAAAGCAAACATGGTTGGACATCTTGTTCATTTCATTGTAAAGCGGCTTCTCCTATTTACAGCTCCGTTGCATCACCACCCAACTTATCACTCCTGATGTCTGTCCATTTGTACAAACAGTTGCCTTAATGTATGTAAAACAGTACAGCGGTACCTCGACTTACAGTTGCTTCGACAACCAAAATATTCAACTTACGAATAAAAGGTCCGTTTTGCTTGACTTACAAATTTTTAAAAATATTTTTTCAAAAAATGCTTTTCCCAGGGTGCATTGTGTCTGGGAGGTTTTAAAATAACTGTGCCATGCTTCCAGACCTCTGTGGGTTGCAACAGGCATGGAGTGAGATATGTGCTGCTTTAAAATTTTGCCTCAGGTTGAAGTTTGTTCCTTTACAGAGTGCCTGCCTTTTAAAGTGCACTAAAGTGTCCTTATCATGTTCAAAACTGTAATGTGTGATGCTTTAAAATGTTGCCTCAAGTTGAGGCATGTTCCTTTACAGAGTGCCTGCCTTAAAACTGCACTGAAGTGATCTGTATCAGGTGCAAAAACTGTGATGTGTGAGGTTTAAAAATGTTGGTTGAGGGTAAGGCATGTTCAGTGTGCCTGGCTGTCTTTAAAGTGCACTGAAGTGAACTTCACCAGGTTAAAAAAAAATGATGTGTGAGCTTTTGAAATATTTATTCTGGATAAGTAATGTTGCTGTGCAATGTGCATGTCTTTAAAGTGCACTTTATAAGGAGTTTTACACAAACTGTGTCTGTGTCTTTCCCCTAGCCTCTGGAACGAATTAATCCGTTCCCAATGCATTCCTATGGGAAACCTATGTTCGACTTACAAATTAAAAACGTAAGTCGAGGTACCACTGTACAAGCAAAGCACTGAGTTATTTGCAATCTAAGAATTATCTTAGTAACACAACAGATAAAGTTCCTTGTGGTGGAGTGTGGTATGTAGCATTAGATGATGAAGTGTGTTTCTAAAATAATTGTCTTAACAAAGAAACGTGCAGTTGAATACATGATAAGAAAATATGCAGATTTCTCTGCATGCTGATTTCCCATCCCCATGCCCCCTTTTACAGCCTATGTGTTATTGTGGTTTTAGGAAATGATGATAATCTCAACTCAATCTTTTATGAGCACCTGACAAGATCTCTGCAGGAGTCTCTTTGTGGAGATTTGATTCTTGGGCGCTGGGGAAACTACAGCTCGGGAGACTGCTTTATTTTGGCATCCGATTATTTGAATGCCTTTGTCCACTTGATTGAAATTGGAAATGGGCTCGTCACTTTCCAACTCAGGGGGCTAGAATTTCGAGGTAAGCACCTATATATTAATGCAAAAAGCAGAAATCCAAAGAAAGAGAAAAATTACTCATGTTCCCCATGCCCTTTGCCACCTATGAAGCAATGTCAAAGTTATCTGTTGGTTTTGCTGTTACATCATTTCAGCTGCTTTGCCCAGGGGAATTTTCAGTCATATGTTGCTCCCGGGGACTTAGCGAAGCGGGGAAGTAGCAAAGCTGAAGTCTTTTTCTTATCACAAAATTGGGGATTTCCCATCACAAAGCGGAGGCTCTAATATTGTATTAGAGCTTCTGAAATGGTGGTCTGGTGGTGGATTAGGTATTAGCTCTGGTGTGACATGAGAGAAAGCTTGCTGCTCAATCCTATGTGTGTTTCTAGGGAAAAAATAAATCTCTCTTTGCATAGGATTACTACTTGAGTCATTCAGTATCTATTCTGTCGACTGGTTTTATATATCACGTTGTTTCTACCAGTATTCAATATCAGGCAGTTTGAGAGAACAAAATATAGCAACTATGAATGTACTCTTAGGGTTTTTAAGCCTTGACTTAAAAACCCTAAGAGTTTTTAGTCTTGTGTATCTCAGTGTTTGCAGTTTGCTGCAGTGGGCAAAAATTCTTAAAGCCTTCTGGCATTGCCAGAAAACCTCTGCTTTTGCAGTGAATTTAGGGCAACATTTATTCTCTTTAGTTGCTTTGAGAAGGGGTCCATAATGAGTAATTACACCTGTTCCTGGAGGTACATTGCTACATGATTAATGGAGACCTCCCCACCTTCATGTCTTTACCAACCTTTTATTACTCCTCCATAACAAGAGACAGAAAGTGGTCCTTCAAAAACAAATGGGACTTTGAAGCACTGGACATCCTGAATCTGATCTGAATGTCACTCAGGGTTCCTTCAAAATGATTTGAAATCCAATTTTTAATTTCAGCACTGTCGTTTAAAATCTAGTGGGTCTCTTATGAAGTGTGGATGTGCTGAATTTCTAGTCCAAACTTTGCAGGGCTAAACTTCAAGTTGAACTCATCTTCACTGAACATTTGGATTTACAACACTCCTCAGAAATTCTTTCTTTCTTTCTTTCTTTCTTTCTTTGGATTTATACCCCCCTTCTAGTGGCAAGCCGCTAACTCCTATATGATGATGAACTCAGGCACTTGCTACTTAAACTAATAGAGGAACCCTGAGTGAAGTTCCAGTCATATAGTACCTAATTGCGAGTCTTCCTAATTTCAGAAGACTCTGAAATCAGAAATGTTGTGTGATATGGTAGGGTACTTTCAGAACTCAGAAAACATACTTTAGTCTACAGCCTTTTGAAGATGTAGTCCCAAAGTAACCTTTTCAAGGTCTATAAAATATATGTGTGTATTTCCAGTCTTACTTACCAGAAGCATCTCTTACCTAAATTCACTGTAATAAATTTACTGTGAATTCACTGTGAATAAATATACCAGACTAGTGCAAAGGTTCCCTCTCTAGGAAAATGCAAAGAATAAAAAAAAAAACCCCAGCCTTTTGAAGTACCTACCATTCACTGCGTAAGTGCCATATTATTGCTGTTCACCACTGGCTTTTTTTTTTCTTTGTAAGGTCTCAGACAACCCAGTGGAGAAAAAGTAGATATGATGAAACAAGAGATCTTAACAAGATGCCCCACATTCTGTGTGGAAGAAAAGTTTTCAGAGTAGAGCAGTCAAGCTTAATTGGTTGGAAAGAAAACAGTGTGAAGCTCAATACTCCCACTTCAAAGAGGTTCAGGAATATATACTTTTTGGTCTTGATGCACACATGCTGCTTTCATCTCTAAACTAGAACTCAGAATTTGAATTAAAAAGCCAACACTACAGACTTGGCTTGGTCAATTAGCTTGCTTCACTCATTCAAAGGGAGAGAGAGGGCGCACAACCAAAGGATATACTTTAAAACTATATAATGTAGGTATTTTAAAATGTGCAGATTATTGGTTGAAATTGAACCAATTACCATTGGCAATTATACAAGAATCAGGAAGCAGTATATAAAACAAGAGAAAGCATCTTATTTTTCACCCCAATCACTTTAAACCAACAGAACCAGAGTTTAGCATTAAAGTTTAACATTTCTGCTCATGCCACAGAAAGTTTTTTTAAGCAGAAAGAATACAACACCACAATCCTAAAAGAAGATCCAAAGAAGCAATATATCAGTCTTCTTTTTCAATTCTTATTTTTCTCTGTTCATGCTGAATTTATCTTTCCCTTCATGTCTGTGTTGTTCTTTTTAGCAGTTTTTTTAAAACTAGGCTTTGTACTATCTCCTATATTCTTAATAAATAAGAAGAGCTAAGCTTCCTGACTCTATATGCAGTGCAGCTATTGTACTTGTTCTAAATCTATATAGTTTTTTTTGTGTGTGTGCCTTGCTCAGTTGATGGTTAAGCTCATGCTGCTTCTATTCTTTAAAACAAATCTTTACCAGCCTTTTTTCCATTTATGTTCTTAGGTCCCTTTTTTATTATCCAGATATTTGATATGCACATGTTACATGAGTTCCTTGTATTTGTGTTGCAACAAGTGTCTTTCTGGTTTTATGGATCTGAAGTTACAATTGAATCTATCAGTTGTTGAAGTTGATGTTCCTTTTTTATGAGGAAGTACAGGAGAAAATGAGCTCAGTATATACGTTTAAGGCACCAGTATGGTGTCTGGTAGGGATGGGAACCAAATAAAAACAAAATGTTGATTGTTGGTTAGTTACAAAACAAAATGAACCGGGGAAGCAGCGTTTCATTAGTAATGAAACATACTGGCAGTTTTTTTTCTTTAAAATGAACCATTTCATTTCTCTGTAAAATGGCGCCCCTTGGTTCTAGAGGCACCAAATTTGGTCTGAACCTTCCTTGGACTCTCCACTTTAAGCCCCCCAAATTTGGAGAGATTTGGGGTACAGGGGGCCAAGTTATTCAACTTCAAAGGGGATGCCCCCAGAAAAAATATTTCTAATTGCAGTGTTATGTGCTTGAAAATAGAGATCTTCCTCAAGCTCTCCCCTGTAACCCCTTGAAACTTGGAAAATTTTGGGTTTCAGAAAATGGAGTTATAAAGCTCCAAAGGGGCTTGTGGGGGTACTTAATTGAAGGAGTGTGGATGGGTGCGCTGATAATTGGTAAAGCACGCCAGACACACTCCTTCCATTAAGCACCCCTGGACCTCCTTTAGAGCTTAACAACTCCGTTCCCTGAAACCCAAAACTTTCCAAATTTTAAGGTGTTCACTAAAATCGCTTGGGGAAGCTAAAATGCCATTTGCATATCTGGGTCAATAATTTTCCACTGTTTTTTAAAAAAATAAAATAAAAATAAATAGATAAAAGTAAAGTGAAAAAGTTGTCAACGTTGGAATCCAGTATAACTCTGCTTCCGGCTGATACTGGTTTCTTTTTCGGCATTTCTCTCAGATTGACCTAGTAAAGATAATATTCTGTCCTCAATGAGCTTTCAGCATGTGCACACATTTTCTGCGCATCCAAGAGCTCTCCACCCAACCAGTAACATTGTTATGTTCAGCTTTAAGGACATTTCTACATGTGCTGAGTGCAGAAACCTTTTCCTGACATGAAAAAAACATACCAACCTTCATTTGCTTAAGTTTCTTTATCTGTGACAAACTCCGACTTATGCCAATTGGAATGCCTGAGCCCCAGTATCTGTAAAATAGATGCTTGTGGAGCCCTATTCATTCTGCTTTTGTAATAGAACTATACAACTGGGTTTTTTTTTCCAGAACAATTTTAGCTTTTCTGTACAAAGTAATTTTGATTTGGGGAGGGCTTCTTTTGATTTGAGTTTAACAGATATTTAAAAATTGTAAGCTGCTCTCTCTGGGCTTCTATTTTTGATCTTCAAAAGACCGAGGCAGTTCAAAACTGTATCCCCATCTTTTACATTTAAGGTAAAGCATTTAGATCAGGGGTGTCCAAACTTTTTGCAAGGAGGGTCAGATTTGGTGAGGTTAAAATGCATGGGGGCTGACCATTCAGCTGCATTTGGCCCCCGACCGGACTTTGGACAAGTCTCTATAACATGCAAGGAGGCAGGGAGGACACTGCAGCAATGGAGCTGGGGGTGTGTAGGCTGGACAGGTGGCTGGGGGATGGACAGAGGCAGGGAGAGCAGGCAAACTGTAAAACTGCAAGCTGACATCTCCATCTGGTATGGGGAGGGGCCAGCTAGCGGGGATGTGTGACAGGCTGAGCCGGTGGGGAGAAGTGGCTGCGGACTGCTCGAAATTTGTAAACGGGCTGCATTTGGCCCCTGGGCCTAACTTTGGACATGCCTGATTTAGATTGTAATGTATGCCAGGCTGCCTAAAGCATAGAATTGGACATATTATAGTTTGTAAAGTAAAATAAACAGTCGGTAACTATACTGTTCCCACTTATGCACAGATTAATGGGCACATGGGATTCACCGCAGCAGTGTGCTCTCCCTCTTTTTTAATGGCCATTTATCACACATTTGGATGTGGATCACCTGCGACTTATGAACAGCTTGTTTACATTGATCTCCCCATGAAGTGTCACTGTGTTTCTCCATTTTGTTTTTGTCAACAACCCCTCTAAGGGACCTACTGCCAGCAGAGAGAAGTGGAGGCCATCACAGAAGGAGATGAAGAGGACGAAGGCTGTTGCTGCTGCAAGCCCGGACACTTGCCTCACTTGCTGTCCTGCAATGCAGCTTTCAACCTTCGATGGTTGACCTGGGAGATCACACGGACTCAGTACATCTTGGAAGGGTACAGCATTATTGACAACAACGCTGCCACCATGTTCCAAGTGTTTGACCTGCGAAGAATACTCATTAGATATTATATAAAGGTAAAATGTTTCCTCTCGTCTCAGGGAATAATGTCTGCCTAGTGCAGCTCTGTTTCCTGTACAAACCACTCGTGAACAGAATTGGCTGCATTGGACAGGGGTGGCTGCACAGGGATGGGGTAGGTAGGGTAGGGGCTCCCATGTCTATACTGTCTTAGCAACTTAAGTCTGTTGCCATTGTATCCGAGAAATCAGGTGAGGCAGGGGCCTGTTGGAGAAAAGACTATGATGCGTTGGTATGGGCCCATCAACAGACTCCCTTCCCCCTCCCTCCTTTCCACGTAACAGTGTCATTGTGTAGATGAAACAGGGGGATTGTCTTAAACTCACGACTGTTCCATCCTTGAAAGAATCCCATGGAAAGACAGAATTCCAAGGATATGATTAGGCGCTGTCACAGTCCTCTCATCACTAACACCAGCATGCCAACACACAGTATGCCAACAGATCTCGAAGGGCAGAGGGCATTGGGGCTGTCAAAACACCGCATTGCGCTGTCAGCCAGACGGATGCCGAGTTGCTTTTTCTGGCAGCTGTTGGCTACGGTCATGTCAGCCAGTCAGGTTTCAGCAGTTTATGACTGTCATCTCAGTGATGCTGTTTTAGCTTTTATTCCCTGTCTTTTTCAGGAGGCTCTAGTCTACTGCTGGGCTGGCTATGGAAAGAGAAAAGGGAAATTATTGACACCTAATATCAGCTGGTGGAATTGGAGGGATCTTACATACATACATACATACATACATACATACATACATACATACATAC